>JAWWLV010000183.1:26805912-26834028 GCA_035041135.1 Platyrinchus mystaceus
CAAGGCAATGGCCTGAATTTGTGTCAGGGGAGGTTTAGTTTGGATACAAAAAGGTTCTTCCCTCAGAGGGTGATTGGACACTGGAACAGGCTCCCCAGGGAAGTGGTTACAGCACCAAACCTGGCAGAGTTCCAGAAGCATTTGGATGATACTCTCAGGCACATGGTATGACTCTTGGGGCTGGTCCTTTGCAGGGTTGGACTCAATGATCCTTTTGGGTCCCTTCCAACACAGCATATTCTGTGATTCTGTGATTTATCTTGATTATTCTTCATTCTGAAAAATACAAGACAAGGAAAATCTATGTGGAAAATTAAGAGTTCTGCTGAGCAGCTTTTTTAAAGCATTACACTTTTCAGTCACATCAGCCTATACTCTGTTTGATTCTTCAGAATCAAACTTCAGAATATATAAATTACCTCACTTTTCTCCCAAAGCTTTCAAAAATATTTTGCTTTTACGCAAGCCAAATTTATTTTCTCAGTAATCACAGAAAAAATCCTGCAATAACTAGGAGTATTTTCTCTCTTGGAAAGCTGTTATAGTTTCAGTGACATCCTTAAAATCCTTAAAATTATGCAAATTTTCTTGAACCATAACTGGTTTTGAGCACACACGAACATACTCATTCACTATTTTTTATGCACCTCCTGCAGAACTGTGATAGTAAGTAACTGAATCTATATTTTTTTCTCTCTGAAGTGGTACTGCATAATTTCCATTTCTCAGATCTTTAAAATCCTTTTGTGCATTACAAGAAAAAAAAAAGTTTTGCTTGTTGCTGGCACCAACAAGAGTTACTTACAAAGAAGTAACTCGACCATGGGATATCAGCTAAAGAGAGAGAAATGGGCAGTCATTTGCACTGCTGAGGAATCCACTGCACAGGAGCTGGAAACCACAAACAGAAATGGAATATTGTTCTCCAATATGTTCCTGATGAAGTCATTAAATGCAGGAATCTGTTGTGCTGTGTTATTACAATGCAACACCTGAGACACTTTAAAGAGTTTGATATGGCATCAATTACCTTAACTAGTTCAGTGAAGCTGTAAGGTGAATGGTGGTTTCCATCATTCACAAGCTGGTGAAATTACTTGGTTGATGAGGTCAGAAAAGGATCTGCAAACATGCTCAGCTGTAGAGAACAACTCCTGCTGCAAAGTAGTCTGTTGGGCTGAAAAGTAGAACAGATTTTAAGTCCTTCTAAGTTTTTGAATGCTGTCAGAGCCCTGGAAAACTCTTAATAAATCTTTAATTTAAGATAACTCTGTAGAAATGGCAGCTTTTTCTGTCATATTCCTGATTACATCCTCATTATCAAAAGTGAGGCATCCTGAGCGTTGAACAAATCCCTGCTGTGTAAGGACCATTGATTACATAGGGATTTTGAACTGCTGGAAGTCTGCCTGCGACTGGAGTCACAGTTACAGTGCCACAGAAGTGGCAACAGCAAAGACCTCCAGTGCCCTCACCAGTTTAATTTTGCTCCTTAATTGACTGCTGAGACTGATTTTCTCTCTAACTCATCCAGTTTCAAATTAGTCCAACATTAGGGGTTATATTTGGAAAATGCTCTGCCTTAAATACAGAGCTTGAAAACTCCTACAATGGCTAAGGCAAGATTCTAAGTTTCCTTAGAGGGTTAAACAATTGTGAACAATACTATAGAGTAAATTGGATGAAGGTGAGAAGACACTGTCAACACTACTGGGAGAGCTTATACCTGGTTGGGTTTGGAAAGACAATCCATCCTTCAGTTTCATCACCAGCTGCTGCAGTTCCACTTCCTCTCTGACTTCCTTCTCATCAGGTGGTAGTTGCACTGCAGTGGGAGTAAGAACTGTATTGCTCCTGATGCCACTGAGAGAATTTTCTGTCAATTTAGGCCGGTATGTTTGATTCTCATTTGCTTTTTTATACTGTCCCATATAGGGTCTGTCACTCTGCAGGGACACTGACTCCAGTGGGTCATCTGAAAACATGAAGTCCACTGGAACTTCAGGTGCCTGTAAAAGCTGCATTCTATTTGCAGGGTTGGAGGGATTCAAAGATTTCCATTCTGCACACGTTCTGGAAGTAGGCCTTATTTGGGCAGGATTTAATCCACCCTGCATTTTCCTTTCCAGCAGAACATGTGGATTTCTTGGCATTGTGTTCTGATACTGTGCAAAAGGACGTTCTGATAACTGTAACATTGTCTACAATAGACAAAACAGAAAATACATTGTGAAAATTGATATTTTGGTTTGCCAGTAGTACTAAAGCAGCATTGCAGAAAATGCTACAAAAATGCTGTAGGTGGCAAATACGTATACATTCTCTGTGAAATAAGGGCCTTTTTAGAATCTCATAAATAATTTTAATGACCAAGAATCAATACAATTGAAAAGAAATAAAATATTTTCTGTAAGATGTCTGTATTACTTCCCAGTAAAAGATGGTCATTAGAAATGACAAAAGAGTATTTTATTTATTCAATGCCAACACAGGACTCTTCTCTGAAGAAAAGATTGCACTGGAGTATCTAACACTTCTGTTGGATACCGTTTCCTCACTCTTATTGGAATATTCATTATTTTCATTGCAGTAGTACCTAAACATCCTAGCATGGGTATCTGTGCTAGATGCTAAATATACACAGAATGACAAGAAAATCCCTGCTGCTTTCTGTCTGCTTTCTCTGAAGACAAGAACCTAAAATAACCAAAAATACTAGTGGAAGGTGCATGAAATAGTATCAAGAGTGCTGGTCTGCAGGAAGCAGTAGTTAGTGTTCAGTAATTGCCCATAGCTCTAATTCTTGGTGTATTCGTCACTGTACCTTTACTTCTTGCTTCATTTGCTGCAGTGTCATTTGCAGGTTTTCATGGCTTACTCTCAGTCTTTGGAGTTTCGCCTCTATTTTGCAGCTTTTTTCTTCCTGGCAGTTGTGAAGAAATTGCATTTTGTCCTCCCATTTGATGAACTGCTTCTTCATGTACCTGCCAGAGACACAGGAGGGTGGGATTTTTGCTAGATCGCACACACACAAATACATGCAGTCATGGAAAAGAGCTAGCACTTTAGCACAAACTTTATCCCCTTCATCAGTTTAGAACATTTTTGTCAGCTTTGGGATTAGAGACCAATGTTTCAGGAGCTGGGCTGCATCCATGGAATTAACAAGAACAGGAGTATGCTAGATGAGGAAAAATGTGAGCTAAATGGAGCTATGGCCAGGACTGAACCTTGCATTTTGGGGTTTTACCTTTCCCACAAAGGTGGCTTCAACAGGGAAGACATTACAGCAGTCCATCTGTCTAGAAGCGAACTATTTATGGCAACTCCCTGAACTGCAAAAAATTCCCATTACAAGCCACAGGCAACAACAAAGTAAAAGCAGTCTCTGCAACTTTGACAGTTTCTTCTTGCTCACGGTATTCTATGCAGTTTCTTTGATTATACCAATAGTTTCTGCACAGGCCACTTGTCCTTGAAAAGACACTGATTTTTGCAATAAGGAGTGCCACTCTCCCACACATAACAGAGATTTAGAAATTACCTACGCAGAGCACAGCGTGACAAAAATACCACACATAATTCTGTTCTAGTTGGGATTTCTCTAAGAAGTTAGGGTAGAAATAGTTTTGCCTTCCTCATGGCTGAGGTGGAGACAGTAAAGTTTGTTAACACTACCATAATAAACCAACTGCTTCATATCACAGAGCTGAAATAGTTATCTGTCCTGCTTAGTTACATCTAGAAGTTCATTGGATTCACTTTCTTTTGGTTATACTTTGTCTTAGAGACAAGAGCCCCATCAGATTTCTCTAGAATTATGCAAGATTTGTTTGAATAGGACAACAAGTCATATAATTTAAAATTAAGATAAATATTAGAGAGGCCCCTTATAACAGCATTTAAGGGGTCATTACTGTAAAATGCTGACTACCTTTAACTAACTCAGAGCGAGTTCTGTGAACAGGCACATGAATGCTGGAAGTTGGTCCACAAATAAGAATAAAGAGCTTCCCATGAGTAATGTGATTCATTCACCCTGTTACATGATAAGCTCTGGGTCAGAGGGTGATGCAGCATTTCAGGAGCAGGCTTCCCAGATATCCTCTCAACTACTGCTAATCTAAATGAAAGCTGAAGATCTTTGCCATATCTCTTTATTTGCCTGGGTGAGGACAGAGAATGAGGTAAGAACACAGGCTTACAATGGAACTGCAATTGTTTAGCTCTGATCTTGGAGTGTCCTTGTGTGAATTTGGAGCAGCAATTGCACTTAGAATGAAATAGAATAGGAACAGAGGGAACTGAACATACTGAAGGAAATAAAGAGTAGATTCAGGATAAAATACTACACTTCACTGTAATTCCATTGGTTTCAGGGGTCACAGCCATGGTTATATCAAGAGCACATTCATGTATAACTACAAAAATGAAGGAGGGGAAGGCAAAAATGCAAGAAAAAGGTTAGCATCATTGCCCATACAGCAGCTTCCCCTCCTGCCATGCAAACAAACAGACCTCTCAAGAAATTTGTAGTTTAGGAATTTTTTCCTGTCAAAGGTTTGAATATCAGAAGGAACTTCTGTGATAATCTGTCATGGATTTTATACCAATAGTTATTGTATTAAGCCTATTAATCTCTATTTGATGTACAGCACATTTTTTAGAAAGACAACATGCTTTGATTCAAAAACTTCATGCAAATTATGAAATTTGTTTTGGTTAAACTTTATTCAGAGAAAAACTTGAAAAAGTATGCTATTCTGGTATTTTTATGTGAATGAACTACTTTTCCCTTAAAAATTACCTTTAGAAATATAAACTAGCAATTGGAGAAATGCTGATGAAAGCAAACCAAAATGTTTTGCTTTTCCAGACATTGTTTTTCCAGTGATCTCCATTTACAATTTTTGTTGCTGAGTTTTTATCATTCGTCCTCATTTGATAGGATCTTTATTTAATCTCAAAATCTCCAAGGTATGGAAAAATTATCTGTCTTCTAGCCTTTCTAGCCCTTCACTGAGCCCTGCCCACCAGTCTTCTGTCATTGAACTACTGCATTTACATACCTGCTCTCACTGTGAATGCTTTTGATAGATTCGTGCATTTTTAACACATCTGCTTCAAAAGAGGCTATTGCCTAGAACACAAAGAAGTATCTGGTCATAACCTTATCAGCAATAACATTTCATTTTTATATGCAGATTTTCCTATAAGAGGGCATAACAAATTTTGGATTTGGTCTGCTTTATAGATTTACTAGTTAGCTTTTTAAATTTAATTTATTACGATCAACTGATGCATTAGAATATTTCTAATGGTTATTAGAGGAGACTGGAAAATTCATTCTATAGGACAAGTTCTTCGTTCTATGACAAATTCTAAGTGTATGAGAATTCGTTTTAAATTAGAACAAAACACATATTCCCTAGAATTTCTGCAAAATGGAATATTCTGATTTGGGAACAGCCTTTCCCAAGTCCCACAGCTGCTTTGGGACAAGGAGATGAAGACAGAGACTGGATGTACAAGAGAGAAGAAAAACTCCTGGTCTTTGCATGGACGTAGCAGTCTCTGGGCCATGCAGGGAACAGTAGCCCAGAAATCAAGGAGACAAATGCTTTCCAGCTGCTTTTGAGGCATGATATAAGTTGGACTGGAATCAGGGCTGCCAGGAAATTATGAGACTAAGATCTGGTCCTTCTAAGAGCTGGACCTCCATACTCATGAATTCTGTTAAAAGCAATCATTGGACTTACTGTCCACACCTTTTGAAGTAAAGTGGAAGTAAGCACTATAAGATCTTGGAAATCTGTATAAAACTGCTCAAAAAGAATTCTCAGCCCAGACTGAAAATGAACAAATGAGCAATGCACGACAGAATCCCAGTGCAGGGATGCAAGTCCTATCTTGCTGTCTCCTAAAACGACAAATGCCAGCCATCAAAATTATATGTTTAAGCACTTTAAGGCTGCCCACAACTTCTCCTGCAGATATATGCTGGCTAGCACTATACCTTGAGTTGGGTATCAGAGTCCTAAAAGACATCTCTTCCAAATGCAGCACAGGAGTAGCAGTCAAAGGAGTGACCTGACACACAGAGGGTAGTTCTCAGTTACTGCACCCCTTGGCTCCTGGCAAGAACAAGATAAGTGGATGACAAACTGGTTTGAACACAATCCAGTGTTCCCTATATTCTGAGTATGTGCAGAGCTGCCAATCCTTCAAATAAATATAGAAGCAAAAAACTGCTATGTACTTATTTTTAGCTACACTGTCCTACCCACCCCTCTAGTATTGTTTCTATGCAGGGAAGCTGGAAAAAGATTAGTGGAGACCTTTTGTGCTCTAGCAATTTTAGATGGAGTGGACACCGCTCTGGGTTTATCCTTAAGAGGGGTCCATTCTGTCCTCCTGTTACTGCCATGGTAACAAAAATGGCCTGAACCTAATAAGAATTAAGGCATCCCTCTTTGACATTTGCTTGCAGCAGGAGGACATGATGGCATTTTTTACCTGTCAGAACAGAGAGAGGACTCTAGTC
The DNA here is from genome assembly GCA_035041135.1 of Platyrinchus mystaceus. Classification (NCBI taxonomy): domain Eukaryota; kingdom Metazoa; phylum Chordata; class Aves; order Passeriformes; family Tyrannidae; genus Platyrinchus; species Platyrinchus mystaceus. The sequence continues at coordinate 26,812,457 of JAWWLV010000183.1, forward strand.
TTAGCCAGTCTTTAGCATGCTACTCTAAGACAACTCAGCAAAACTTGAAGCACATATTCTTACAAGTGCTTCTGAAGGTCATGGAAGTCAAGGAGATTAGTCACTAATCTTGGGAAGACATCAAATTCAAGCTTCACTAAGTTTTCAGATTCCACATTTTTTTCCATAAGTGAGGAATTAACAGAAAGGTGAAGGTAATTAGACAGTTAACTTGGTACGTCTTCTTCACAGCTTTAGCACTATTACTGCTTCATGTTTTGCTCACCTGAGCTATTGTCTTGCCTTGCTCTGGTATCTTTTTGTTATTCTCACTCTTCTGCATTACAGTCCTGTTTTCAGTTATGAACTTGGGTGACTCTGGGACACAACCATCCCCTGGGAAGGACAGGTTTTCAGGGCCAGGTAGTGGTGAAGCACTGAGTTCTGCAGGAGGACTGTGTGCCAAGAGAGAAATAATGAGTAGAGAAGGGATCAAGACTCACATGGTTTTGGTATCGAGAAAGAACGAAACAAAATGAATGCACTGTGAGTAGACAGACAGCTGTGCCATTGACTAAGCAAGAAGTATGGTTTAGCTATGCCTGCTGGCACATTTTGGCTGAAAGAAGGAAATTCCTGAAAACAAATTCCACTCTCCCAACAGAATCTCAACCACAGGTTCTTCTTTCCACCCATTTAGTCACAGTGCCATTTGCTGCTGAATGTATTGGGAAATTCAACTACAAAAATATAGCAAAGTATCCTGCTGTGCAGTCCATTCTATGCCTGGAAAAGGCCAGATATTTATCATTCTCACAGTGACACCTGTAACAGCAGTCCTAAATTCTTCTTTGTCTCATTGCTACCCAAGGAGTAGATAAGCAAAACCCAACAGAATTATAAATAAATCTCGATTGCTGACAGAAAAATTAAATGACATTCAAAATGATGACATATTGTTTTGTTGCTGAATACAAGAGAGGAAATATTAGCAATGAAAAATGTTTTGCATTTCACCACATTCTAAAAAACAAACACTGAAATAATAATCTCTATGAGAATCACTGTAACTACCATCCATTGGTCTTATAGAATATAAAAATTGTTTTCTATTTGCAAACCTACCAGAGAAGTAAAATCCAGTTTTATAAACAGATTTTTGTCCTCCTTCGCACAAGGAGAAAATTCGTTCTTTTAGAGAGGACTGACCATTTTTTTCCTATTTCAGTCTCACTGAAGCCTCATTTGAGAACACAGGTGAGATGCAAGAGAGTTGCTAGGTCTTTATACAACTAGGAAGGAATCTCACCCTTTGCATGTTTGTAATTTGTATGCTTATCTCCTATAATAATTCCCTTCAGTTTCTACACCTAAATATCAATCAAAATCTCATAGCAAGGAAGGAGAAACTTGGGAAAAATCACAACACAACCTCCAATGCTCATTAGTAATCACCATGATCAGTGGAAATACAGTAATGAATTTAAATATTAACCAAAGCACACCAAACAACTGGTCTGAAAGAACTGGAATGCTGAGATCAGCTCACTACTGTGAGTAATCCTGCAGGCCTGAAATTCAGTGGGACTTGAGTAGAATGACTGTCACTGAATGCACTGTGGGTCACATGTGGAAAGTATTACAGTTAATTTCCAATGAATTCTTCACAGAAGAGTTGCTTAAAAACCCATACAGTTGTGACTAGTACTAAATATTTGCAATGCTTGACCCTACACTGAGCATAAGAAACGGCACAGAACAAGAGAAACAATATATGGAAGGAGGGAAGGAAGACACAAGCATGTTACATTTTATAAGACAGCTGGTCATTATGTCATTAGCATGGCAATTATGGTTAAGCTACAGAACAATGTGCAGCAACTTTCCAGTTATTTTTTCCCTTTTTAATAGAAAAATCACAACATGGTATCTGCCATAACAAAATCACTTACTCAAAGGGCATATAATCAAGCAATATCCTACATCCTGACATTCAGAGACTATAAACTCATCTGAAACTGAAACTCACAAAGTCTCTTTGTGAGTAGGGAAGTGCCTCTCCTCCTCTGTCTCCAGAGTCCTTCTTCTCTGAGCCTCCTTTCTTCTGCAGCGCTCTTGAAACAGGTTGTTCCTGATGGTGCGGAGAAAGTGCTTTGCATTTGCCTTTGCTGACATCTATTGGAATGGGCAATAACAAAGAAGGGAGTGAATTTTCAAACAGGTGTTGCCCAGGAGACACAGTCCAAGGCAAAGGCAAGACATAAGAAAACAAAGGTCAATCTCCTCAACAATTGAAGAGGCTCATGGCTGCTATCTGAGCCCTAGAAGAGGAGCTGAGGTGGATGATGATGCAGGACCACAGGCAAGAGCAGTTCCAATTCTTTAAGTAAGCAAATCACTTTGCCTGGGCCAAATTCAGGCAGCCTGGAAATCCCTAATGCAGGATTTTGGCAGTTACAATGACTAAGCTCAGTCACAACAATAATGCTGCCCAACTTCTATCTAGGTTCTCTCTTGATCAATGGGAAAAAGTACTTTTATATTTGTATGAAGCATTCATAGATGTAGTTTTCCATGGCTTCCAGTGTCAACGCTCAGTCAGCAATTAAGCTCAGTAGCTGTATTATAGGAGGACACAAACCAATTCTGCCCAGGTAGTGACTGCTGCAGTGAGCCCTGACAGACTGAACAGAAAAACACAAAGAAAACACACCACATGCCTCCTAGTGTTTCTCAACGTGGTAGTAACATCACCACAAGGTGTCAGCACAGAAAGGAAAAACTGCTGTTATTTCAAATGCCCACAAAGCAGCTCACTCACTGATAAAGACAAAGTGAAAACTTACCCAGACAAGGACAGCATCTGCTAAGAGTGGAAGGGATGGGGATAGCAGCTTACTACTAATTCTTTTATGTTGCACACAAAGGATATAAAAGTGGTATCTGTCATATTGAGTAGTTTATCTTTTAATTTTGGTGTAGACTTTGGCCTGTATTGTAATATTTGGCCTATAAAGTAATATTGACAGGGTTAGTGTAGGAGTAGGGCTCCATAAAGGAAACCCAAGTTCAATGATCCAGTTGCAATATTGCAGCAACAATGTTGGAAAGCTAAATGTCAGACAGTATAGCTGAGGAAAGGGACTTCATTGTACAACAAAACTGATTTCACTCACTCATATTCACTCACTCACAAGCACTAAATACATGTGTCCAAGTAGTCTTTCCAGCATTCACACACCAAGGTGTATATATACACATGGTATGGCCATAATGACTTGCAGTAACATGGAGGACAAGAAATGCTAATTCTCCTTAAGCCTCCACGGTCTTAGTGTGATCATGGGCTGATTTTTGATGCAGCTTTAGCTCCTTTAGGAGCTGGCAGTAATTGTGATCTTTTGCCTCCTTATTTGGGTGTCTTAGAGGTCTTGTTCTTTAACTCTACATCATCATCTCTTGTAATGACATCTTCAGATGGCAGTTTGTCTTTTGTTTCAGGCTACCTTATGTTTTCCTGATTTGATTGTCCTGAGAAGCTGTGTGTGGAAGTTCTGTGATCTTGCTTACCAGTTTACCTAGGCTGCATCATCTCCTGCCTTGTTATATTCCTCTTCTCTTCCTTCTGGTGCTTCCACATCCACACTCCCATTCACACCGATTTTAATGTCTCTACTAGAAGTCTCCACATGAGGAGATCAGTTGCCATTTGGTTCTCCTGCTTTCTCACAGATGGAGGATAAGGGAGAATATTTGGAGGAATGAATTGTTTTTAATGCAGATATTGAGCATCCAGATCCAGTTTCTCACAGTGTTAGCGATAGAGTTTTGTTTTCAGAAAGAGAACAATGAAGCAGCAACAGTTTAATTTTTTCCCTGGACAAAGGGTGACTACAAGAGCACTCTAACATTCTTTAGTTTTAGTGCAGACACTGGCTACCCAGGTTTCTTTCACATTAACTGCAGGGTGTTGGGAAGAAAATCATGAAGTACAGCTTTCTAGGGAAACCTTCTTAAGTGCTTTTCAGCTCATTTACTGGAACAGAAGGATACTGTTATATAAATCCCCCCCCAAAAAAAAACAAACACCTGTCTGCTGTTGTGTGCAAGATGTGGAATCTCCTGCTCAGAGGAGAAGCTGGTCTTCCAAACACAAATTCCCAGTGTTGTACTTCACCACTAGTGTGATGAAAGCACAAGTTGCCCCTGTAATAGAGTCCGAGTAGGTGAGCTTGGTTGGGCACATGCTACCTTCTTGTGCCACATCCCTAACTGACAGAGACAAACGAATCAGAGGGTTTATAATAACGTGGGAAAACTCTGGAAGAAAAAACATTTCATGCAGGAGTTTGTACAACTTTAGGATGAATTAATTTTTGCATGAGTCTGCACTGGGATTGGCATGAAGGAGCACTGGATTACACTGATGGGACTTTACACAGGTTTAAGGATTATCTGTAATCAGCAAACTTGCCATAAAAGTCTTTAAGAAGAGGACTTGCCCTAGGATATTTCATCGCTTTATTCAGTTATTTCAGAACAAACCACTCATTCTAAAGTTAGAAGCCACCTTTTTTCCTTTTCCTGTAACATTGTTCCCAGATTAATAATGCAAGTATGTCATGGCCATTACGGTTAATCCACATATTATTTTAAAATGAATGCAGTTCAAGAATCTACTGCCTACTTGACTACAGGAAGAACCTGAACAGAGAAATTAATCAGTACAATGGGACTCTTACCTGCACACAGTGTTCCACAACAGGATGTGACCTCTTATGTGGTTTGCAGAGACGGCCAGTGAAAAAGCAGGCTTGGCAAAGGTCAAAATTGAGGCACTTCAAACAGCGATACCTGTGAGGGAAAACAAAGGGATTCAGTAACTTCCCAATCAGTAAGGACTTGGTGTAAGTGAGCTTGACTACTGAAAATACAGATCCCTGGGCTCTGAAATGCAGAGAAACAGCTTTGTTAGAATTATGACTTTCTTCAACATTCTCTGAATGCAAGTTATTTTGTCCAAATGATAATGGACTATTCTCCAAACCCGCTAGTGATTTTGGTATTATTTATTCACTACATTGAAATGTAGTTCATGGAAGAAACAGCTGTTCAGCTTCATTTTTGAGAATGCAGCTTCAACTTCATATGCTTCTTATGAACCAGCTTACCTCTATTTGCTGCTCTCATGGAACTGCAATATTGACTGACACATAATACATGATTGACGTAGGATTTGCAAGCAAAAAACTAAAAATGCAAGAAACTAAACTTGCAAACTTACTATTAGTGAGAAAAGAGTAACAGTAAATTGATTTTCTGAGCATTCTGGTCAGAGGTAATGGACAGTGTTCTCTTTATACCACTATACCATTTTATACCATTACTTAGATGAACAAGATGTTAAGATGGATAATCTAAATAGCCAGTTGATACAACTGGCTATGGGACAAAGAACTAAGAAATTAGATACTCAGCTTTAACTGGCTTTACTTTTGAATTGCCAGTTTACCTTCAGCAAGTCTTCATAATCATGTCTGTGCTAGTGAGCTAAAGAGAAGCAGGATGCAGGCTTGAGCACTAGCCTGTGATGGTTCTCTCCCTCTTTTACTGACTAAATTAGATTACATCCAAAGTTTGTTTCTTAATACATCAGCTATAGCCTGTAAGGTATGCAAACAATAGTAAGAATTTACACACCTGAGGCCAGTAATGGGGAAAACTTTGCAGACTCTACATCTAGCTTGGTGAGAAACCATTTCTGTGGCTGATAATCTGTAACATGTAGGGAGCCACAGGAGAACAGCAGGCTCTGATCTCAGCCAAGACAGGAATTTTTCTTCAACAATAGATGAATTCAGAACCTAGAAAAAATACGTCTCAAGTTCATACATTCATTTGAAAAGAACGGGTGTCTCATCTACAATTCCTAATAAAAGTTTTGACATTGGACCTTGCTAGCACAGATTTTCCATTCATATAAAATATTACTGGGTTCTAAAGGTTTTGGAATAAATGCAGAAGTTTTCAGTAGGATCTTACTGAATATCTTTTCTATAGATGCAAATACTCCTTTACTGTGAGACTGTTGGTCAGCCCTGCCCTTTAACAGCAGGTACTTGGGGATGTTACATGGTGATACACTTCTAATCAATCAGCAACATTCAAAATAATTTCCCAGGACATCAGAATTTCACTCACCCCATGGAAACAGTCATGAGTCGCAATTTCCACACAAGACAGAGTGCAGCTTTCTCCCACAATGGCTGGGATCTGCATTAAGAAGAAAGGCTCAGAAACACCTCAATAAAAAACAGATGTTCCCATCATGCTCTGCTGTGATAGTGACAGCACACAGATGGTGAAGAATCTATAGAAATGCCATTTTACATACTGATCTGAAGAAAACCTGTTCATATTCATACCATCAGTATGCAGTTCCATAGCTCAGCATGCCTCAGAATGATTTGCTTCCAACTCACTTACTGATATGGATCAACATACTATGTTGCCACACTATAATACTGAAGGACACTGGGTTTGAACCTCAGGGGTCACTTTCAGATCCCATTTTCAGCACCAGTTCTGCTGGAAATATCTGTATGCTAAAGGTATCTCCCTGCAACTGCAAGCTATTCTAGTGAGTACAGACATCTGAAGTTTGGAGTTGCCTTAGGAACAGTTGTATGCAGCTGTTCTCAGGGTGTATAAGCTCAGGCAACATGACTGCAGAGGCATTCACTGATCCAAGCAGTTACTCTCATGGAGAAAAGGGACAGAATTTGATTCTTTTACCTATTTTGCATGGTAGTTCCCTAAGACCACAGAGTATCCTACTGACTTCAGTTCCATAAGGTAATCAAATATAAAATGTATCAATCATGGTTTTTTTTCCTCTTACAAAATCTGTTGTGTAGCAGCATTGCAGTGGCATTACCTGATTTAAGTCTGTTAGTAGGCTTCTCAGGGCACTACAGGTAATCAAGGCCACCTTCCCATCAGGAACAGCATAAAACTGGAAGAAAGCTGAAAACAAGAGGAAAGAAACTGGAATCCTGGAAGAGCTTGAAGTGTCTTCAAGATATCTTCAAACTGCTATGGCGATTGCAGCCTACCAAATAAACCCCATAATAAAGTTCCACTTTATTACCCACCTAACAGGCTCACAGTGACTGCTGTGGCAATACTTTCTTCCTAGGACAGAGAAAGGAAAGAGAAGGAAAGTAAGGAATTTATGGCAATTCCTTATTGCTGGCATTTAAGACAGGTAAGGAGGAAGGAAACAATGAGCTCATTGTCATGGCATTAAGAAAAATATTTAAATATGTTTATACAAGAAGTGCCCTATTTAAATTTTGAATTGTTAATTGCAAATTGTAATTTGGATGGAAACACGCAGTACGCCGTGGGAGAGTATGAGATGAATATTTCACTTGTGCTCTGTTTGTTCTTCATTTTGACCATTTAATTCAGGCAGAAATCTTTGTGCTGCACATTACACTGGGCCATCTTTATCTGTTATACTTCTTCAGGCATTTTTGTCTAATGTCTAAAAGCTTGCTGGATCAAATATAAAAAATGGCTTCTAATCCAATGAAATTTAAAACTAGGAGTTTTCCATTCTTTTCTGTGAGACAAATAGAATGTGGCCTTCATTTTTAAGCTCTTACTTATTTTAAACTTTACTATGATCTGTTCTGAGGCTATGCAAAGATGGCTACAGACATTGATTGAAAAGTACTATTCTGCATCAGCCTTTCTCTATAACTGAGCAGTCAACATAATTTACTTTTTGCATGGCAGAACTGTATTCTCTTCTAAAGTAAAAAAATTACAGTGGAGATTTTTCTTGATGTTCAATATTTCAGGCAGTGTATAAAAATCATATATTTCCCACCTCTGTATTTAGCCAGTAGAGTGTCTCCTGAAAGGGCGATTAGGGCAGCTGCAGCAGATCTCATTTTGACATACCCTGTTCCAGATCTAAGAAAATAAAATAAGTCACAATACATTCACCAAGAATGTAAAAACTGAAACTTCTAAGGAATAAAATATTGCTATGTTGGGAGACAACTTCAAAACTCATATCCCTTTATACATATAAATATAACCGATGTAACATTTCAGTGATAATTTATGTCTAGAACCCTTTGTCACTGAACATAACTTCAGAGTTAACTGTTCCAAGATACCATGAAATCATAAACCAAAACCACAACATCTCCTTCAAAGACCTCACATTCCAAGTAAAATACAATTTTACTTTTACAATACATGTCCTTAAAAAAAAATCTGTTCTTCATTTGTGGAAAGCATTCCGAAATATGGAAGAGAATACAGGATACAACCTGGTTTTTAGCATTATAACATCAGGCAGCTTCACTATGGCCCCAGATCTGCACTGAGCTTTTCTGGGGCTGATTCCATTTGATTTCACTGCAACTCAATTTAAACAAAAGGATATAGGCAGGACCAGGACTTCAGTTTTGACTGTTAGATAATAAATAACCCAGATTAATTTAGAACCCAAGTTTGTGACATAGGCACCTAATTTTTTTGTGAAGACTATGCAGACATCAACATACTCTTCAAAGTATGTGCTCCTCCTATGAAATTCTTTCCAGTGTTAATATGGTGAATAGCACTCAGAAAACTTGATCAGAAGAAAATTATAAGAAGCTTTTTCCATCCTATATACATGTCAAAAAACTTGTGAAAATTAAAAAAAGCAGCAAAAATAAAATTACACAGTCTTAAAAAAAAACAGAATAAAAGACCAAGATAGTCCTGTTAAGAAGATTCTTCTAAATTATTTCCCTACAGTGCACACAAATTACAAAATACTCTTGATGTTTCTAGCTTTGTTTCTTAATACACCAGTTTATTCTTAGCCTTAATTGATTTTTCTAAGTAAATAAACATTGACAATATGGGACCTTAAGCAGTAGTGATCATATTATGAATGAATACTGATTCAAGAAAAAATCCTGAGACCACTTACATCTCATTCACTTTCAGTAAAAAGCTTTGCTCAATATATAAGGGAATAAATTTCACTCACACTAAATAAATTATACAATGAACTTAGCCTTTTTCTTTTAAATCTGATACAATCACAAACCAATCCTGCCTTTAGTTAATTAATTCATTATTCACAAACAATACATGAGAAAAATACACTCTGTGACCTGCCTCCGTATTACTCCCAGAAACTATTTACTCTTTGCAGGAGCTGATCAGCTTAGTTATGAGACATCAATTTTGTTTCATAATTAGTTGATGAAGCTTTTAAGCTGGAGAAAAATGAATGAAGAAAAGTGATTGCAAAATTCTTGACCTGTGAGTGGGTGCTGTCCCTCAGAGGCAAATACGGATTCCTTTGTTGGAGTGTATTAAAATATCTTGGCAGTCAGAAGAGCTACTCTGTAAAGCTGTTCAGAGAAAAAGTCAGCATGCACTAGCAGAAGACTGGACTTCCAAATAGTTTGGGAAACATTTGACAACCATTTCTCTGATACAGCTTTTGCCTCATATTCTGACAGCTGAACTACTCCCAGTTTGTATACCAAGAAAAAAACCCACCAAATATGAGAGTTTTATACAGAAATTGTGCAAGAGTGGTAGAAACAATACTTGGGGTGGGAGCTACATGATCTTTAAGGTCCCCTAAAAAAAAAATTCTATGATTCTATGATACTTCATGATGGATTTACATTTATTCTTCTTCTCACCTGTCATACATGGCAACGAGCAGACTCAATGTGAATTCAGCAGCTCTTGGATCTACCTGGCCTGGTTTTTCAAATCTTGCCCTTTGGAACAGTTTTGTCAACATTCTAGAGATTTGCTGCATGTTCAGAGAAATCTGCTCTCCCCTCTGGCTCTCTTCACTTGATAGGATGTGTTGAATCAGAGAAACATCAATCAAATCCACTGTGGGAAAATTAAGGAAGAAAGGAATGAGAATCCCTGCCTCTGCATGAATGGAAGCACAAAAATTTTGTATTAGAAAAGCCTAGCTAGGACAAGTTTGTAAAATGAAGTATGCAACATAAAAAGGAAATAATCTGAGAAAGATCTTGCTGGGTTTATGGATCTAACAAAACTTGTGAGGCTAAAAAGATAGAACAGCTCAACTAAAATTCCCTGAATGGGATTTTGGGATAGATAGGAAGGGGAGAAAATAGCATGATTAATTGCATCCAAATTATAGAGGAAAATAGTACGCTCAACTGCATCCAAATTACAGGTGCAAGTTTTTTGCTATATATAAATAGTATAAAACTACACACCATTCAGTACTGCAGGAAAAAGCTCACCTGTGAAAACAATTTGTGCTTTGATGTAAGCTTTTTCCTCGTGCACAAATACAAAGAGAAGAGGGGTGCTATGGCCAAGAAAGGGTAAGAAGGCTGTATTATAAATGTCCTATGGAATAACTAACATCCTGTAGGAAGAGAGCTATGGCTTCTTATAGGCCACATTCAGTACCACAGAGGCATGATCAATTAGCATTAACTTCAGAAGAGAAAAATTGCAGTAGACTGAAAGTTTGTAGATTGCTGAAGCAGCAGAGAATCTAGAAAATGTCCCCAGTGGTCTTTCCAGCACAGATGGGAAAATTACAGTGTGAGTGAATCTCAATCTGGAAACCCATGTGCACTTCTGGTCACCAGGGTTTAAGGAGGAGTAGAGCAACTGGGGTAGATTTTCTGACTGCCTAGAGACACGAAGGACTAGGCAACAGAGGTAATGAAAACCAGTACCTGTGGTTGTGCTCAAATGAAAAAAACTACGGCCAAGGTCAACAAACTAGTCATCCTTTCTGTGTTACCCTCAAGATCTCACTTGCAATATTGTGCATTTTCAGCAACAGACTGTTTCAGATGGAAAATTCAAGATTTCCATAAAATTTACCTCAATATGGCATTTACATCCAGTAATTTCAAAGTGAGCTAGGTGCACAGGACTTTGTTCCACAATTCTTTGCTTGCATAGAATTCTCTCTCACTTCAAAGATAGGGAGAATGAATTCTAGCCAAGGTTTTTCTAGTCTATTGTATTTTATTTTGCTCTCATTAGTACTTATAGTATCAATAATAATGCCAGGCAATGCATTTTCAATGATCCATGATTATTTCCAACAAATCAGCTACTAAGAAACATGAGAATTTGACTTTTCACAAGCATAATAATACAGAGATAAAGATTAATAATTGCCAGTGATGTCTACATAGCAGTGCTGCAGATTGTAATAATTTGATTCTCCCATAAGTTTAGAGTTTTACTAACGTATTTCCACTGACATTCAAAAAGGAAAAAAAATCAATTGTGTATGAAGCACTATCTAGATCTTAAGTGTTCACAATGCATTCTGAGATTCCCAGGTGGAAAATGAGAGATTAAAGTAGCATAATAACTCATGGTGACAGCAGTGCAAATTTTTTTACAGATTCTTCTCCCTGTAAAAGCAGAGGATTCTCTTTGCCTACTAACACTGGCACAGACTTTGTACTGAGCGTAGTTTTAGGGCTGTTCTGTAGACGGAGCTCTGAACATCACTGAAAGCCTCTGTGAAAGAAAATAAACACATGTTACAACAGAGTGGTTCATTTAAAACTAACTAAAAATCAAAACAACAAAAGTTGGAGTTTGGAGTTGGTCAAAACTCAGAAGGAAAAATTTGAAAAAAAAATTCTTTTTTTTTTTTTTTTTTTCAAATAACTTGGTGGGGAAAATGATCTTGTAACCAGTGACTCGGCCGTAAAAATAGAATTTACCATAGACAGCACACCTGTTTCTTTGGGCATAAAGTTTATTCATGGATCAGGAAAAGGGTTATGCACTGCCCATACTTTTAGCCAAGATCATAATGAAATAATATTTCTTCAATCAAACAGGTTTCTTGATCAGAGATGCTCTTCAACAAGGCACAGTTTGTCAGCCTGCACAGCAGGGTTATTGTTTTGGATGTATATTGTTTCAAGCATTAAACAAATCTTCTGTCAGGATCAGTATCTGTGACTCTTGCAGAAAAAGATAAGCAATTTACCAGAGCAACTGGCTTTTGACATTTCTGCTTAGCAATTCCACTCAAGCTGCTTTACTAAATCCCATACCCTTACATTTCAGCTCATTTCTTTCATATCACTATAGGATGTTTTCTTGAGTGGAAAGTAAGGTCTGCCGAATGTGACCTATACCTGATACTTTACATACATACCTAGAATTTAAAGACCAAAAAAAAAGGCTTGTTCACTAAACTTTAGAAACTAGAATGGGATTTATCAGTTATCCTCCTGTCCTCAGAGACTCTTTTTTCTTGTACTTCAGAGAGAGTTACACACAGTTTATTAAGGTTAAAGATAAGCAACAAATAAGCATAACTGAGTAGAAATAACTCACAAAACACTTTACCTGTTCAGTCTGGAAACAAGCCAATCTGTGTGCAATGGTTTCCCACAAATACACCAGATTAATAGTCAGCAAATTATGGGCTCTGCTGGTTCCCAGATGCTGCCTAAGCTATAGAAAGAAGCCAATAACGGCTATACCATCTGTTTAGTCCTGTTCTGTTTTGTGATATTATTTGGAGATGTAGTGTAGCATGTCATACAATGTGAAAAATGAGTTTTGACTTCCATGCATCATCACTTCTCTTTCTCCAGTAAACTGATCCAAAGCCCTTTTGAAAGCATCAGAAAGGCTCCCACAGTTCTCAGTAGGCTGTAGATTAAATTCAAAATGCTTATTTTCAAATACAAATTCTAGAAACATACACATGATCCAATTCAAACACCTTCCATGTGCAAGATGACTTTCTAAGTGAAGGGAATCTGTTTTAGTAGCCATCTGCTACTCAATTCAAGTCCATCCTTACAGACAAAATGTGGCCTCAAAGTTGGGCATTCTGTGCCTGTCAAGCACAGTTCCAGAATTAACTTGCAAGAGCACACAAGTAAAATAGCAAAGAAAAAATGCTCAAATAAAATACAAAGCATTTTAGGATTATTATTTTTGAGAGGCTATTTAGGGGCATTAAACTCTTTAATATCTCACAGGAATGGGGTTTCCCCTTTGGACAGAAAATCAGCATGTAATCATTCTGCAGTGGGTCAAATTTCACCTCAAGAAGCATAAACGCCCCTAGTTGAGAAGCTGAGAAAGGAGCTCCTGCACATATCGAAGAGCATGTTGTTTCCTGACATCTTCAGCTGGTTATCTGCTAGTTCTGCATTTTGTGCTACTTGCTCTGTAGCAGATGGAAGTATTTGCTGAGATTTTGCACTCAGAGAGGGAGTGTATGGCCATCCTTCATGCCTATTGGAGAATATGGGAAAAAACTTAGCATATGTATTATAAATTAGGGAACATGACCCCCGTGTGCCATGAGCCAATGTGATAATGGCAAGGAAGGTGCCAGGGCAGATCCAACAATAAAGGTAGGACATAACAGCTGCGCAATTTGTCATTCATGTTCTACAGGACAGAGATTCTGAAAGTGGCATGACTTCTTTACAATTCAGTAGTTTCTGTTCAAAAAGACACAGAAATGCCTCTTGAGAAAAGTTCGGAAAAAATAAGAAAAATCCTCACCCTGCAAGTCTGGATCCATTTGAAATGAACAGATGGCATTAGGCATTCTATAACAAAACAAACCAGTGTAAAAGCACATATTCCAGACAGAGACATATCGAACCATTCAAATAAAACCTTTTAATCTGAACAATTTACTGGTTGCATTTCAGAAATAAAATTAAACAGAATTACATAAGATAACATAGTACTTCTGGTGCCACATGCAGAGAAACGCCGGGAAATTGTAAACTCTCTGCTCAGCATAAAGTAGGAGTAACTCAAGTAACTGCAAAACTCTAGCAGGGCAAAATCGATCCTCAAAACAGTTTCAAGTACAGGACATGGGATCTTTCACTGTAAGAGTCTAGTGTTTACATGCAGGATTACTACACAGTCCATAGTGTACAATTTCAAGTCCCAGAGGGCATAACTGTAAACCAGCCTCTTCCCAAGATTCATTGACAGCAATTGCTCACAAGCATATCTTAAAATTTTCTAACAGAACTTACACTTTTGTCTGAGGTGACATTACTTCTTATTGAGCTGACTTGGAAGGGAAAAAAGAAGGATAACCATGAATCTCCTTTTTTAAACAACTCTGAAAGCAAAAGTAATTATGTCTCTGACAATAATGGAAACTGAATGTCTCCCCTCAGGATTTATTTCATTAATACTTTAAACTACATTATATTTTCAAAAGCAAAAATATGAATTAATTATAGCAACTATCACTTAACATTACACTTGCAAAACATTAGGTATAATGGATCTAAGTTTTACAAGATTCCAAGGGCCACATATACAGCTTATTGTGGAGAAAAAAAGAGAAATTTTGCTAGAATAAATAAAAATTAAATACTCAGAAATTATTTAAAACTTAAATAATACCTTTGGTGTTAAACCCAAACTTAAACAAATGTTTACTTACTACATTTTTCCAGTGAGAATCATTGATCATTTGTCATAAACATGGCAGAATACTGGCTAATTACGAAGCATAAATATTCAATGATCTATAATTGTTGGTCTACCATAAATATGCTTCTCACCATTTTAGTTGGTGAAAGATGCTACTTTGAGTTTCAGTCTCTAAGTAACCTATAAATACTTAAAATAATGGGATACAGATTTGCTTTCATAACTTTTCATTAAAGACTACAGTGCCACAGTTTTTACTTAAGTCCTCCTTTGAAAGAAACACCACTATGTTTCTTTTTCACTGTTCTATTTTCTTCCTTACTAAGATTTGGAGCTGGGTTCTGCAATACTACAGCTCGGCCCAACATTTACACAGGCATGTAACTTCGTGCATATACATATGCAAATATATATGCATTATATGATATTATATATATGATATTATATATATATGATATATATATGCAATATATATGATACAATTACTTCTAAAATACATGCAGTAGCAGGTGCCCCTGCATAGCCTGACAGAAAATTCAATGTAGGTAAATCAATGAAATCAGAAGATTCTAAACAATGAATTAAAAGTGTTTATTGAAAGCTACATGTTTTGTAAGAAACCTAGAAGGTAAACTTACAAACACACAGCTTGCCTCATGTTTTCCTCCTGTTTTTCTCTGCACCAAGGATACATAAAATAAAGAGGATGGAATGAATGTAAAAATATACAGGTTAAACTCACTTTAATTAGATCTTATTAGAATTTGCTTACTCAAATAAGAACAGATCCTTACTGAATTATGCAGCATGCATAATCTATGAGCATTTGATACTGTAAGATGACAAGATCTCTATTCAGTACAGTGCAGTGTCCAACATTTAAATGACCATATGGACAAAGACCCTACAGCCTTGTATTAGAGTATTGATGGTCTCAAAGTTAAGCATGTGTTTTACCAAACTGCCCACCATTATACAACATCACACCCATGAATCCTCCCTCCAAAAAGTTACAAAAGGCATTATTAATGTATGTACAGTCTACATTTTTATATACAAAACTCTGTGGACAGTCCAGATCTTGACTGCAGTAGAAATGCCCGGGTGAAATGAACAGAATCTACTTCAGTATTAGCACATCTACCTTATAATGAACATAATATGAAAATAGAAGCAGTATCTGCCAGCCATCAAATCTGAACTAACTTTGCTCTTTCATACATCATTTCAGTCAGTGTGTTATATTTCAGCTACTTGTGCCCTTTAATAATGAAAAATACTTAGAGAAAACAAAGAAACAAGAAAATTAAAATTACATACAAATGTACAGGAAATAAATTTTTATAGTTATAATCTTGGTCCCATTAACAAGAATACTCTTATGTGCAGAACAAGAGCAGCCTTTTTCTTGAAACCTATTGGAATATGAAAGAAAAGTAATGTTTGATTATTTATATGTACTTTATTTGCTTTACAGGTTCTCAGAATACATACTTTACCAAATAAAATGCACTTCTAAACATGCTGCATGATTAAGTTACAGTACAGAGAAAGACAAGCCACATGAAGTAAGGCAGAAATCTGCCAACAGATCAATGACTTGATCACAGAGAATTTTTTTCTTTTGAAATCAGGCAACATATGATCAACATTTTAAATGTGCATAAAATAACCTACAGTTACTTTTGTTTCCTGTGAAGGTTGAACACATTCTATGTTTTGTTCAAAGGCCAAAATTACTGCCTCCTCTTAAATACAGTAGCTGCTCTTACCTTTCTCTCATTCCTTACTAAAGGCCCAGAAGTCAGACGACACTGCCAGAGGAGTCCAGTAGTTTTACAGCACTTAAAAGTTGTCTTCAAGACACAGTTCTAAAGGTTTTGCTTTTAAATTAATGCTGCTCACAACAAATGCCTGGCAAAGGCCCAGATCAAAGTATCAGGTAATTGTCTAAGCAGTCAAAACAGAGAACACTAATTAAATAGTAATAAATATCCTGAATTATTAAAGATAAAACTTCTTTGATCTTTGTTTCAAAGCATTTTCTTAAGGTTGGAGTGCAATATTTCTAAATTGAGGGGCCTTTACTAAGCATCTCCCAGTTGCTGAGAAACGTGTTGCTATAGATACTGAAAATGAGGTGCAAGCTGGCACAGTGATGCAGAAAGCACAGTGTGCTGTAACGAACGGTTGGTGCAGCTACAAAAGAAGAAAAATAGTAAGCCCTAGTGGTAATGGCCTAGAACAAGGATTGTTTGGACCAACCAGAAAGCTAACACACTCTGCACAACACCCAAATGCAAGGGTTTATGCAGAATATATATAACATTTGTAAGACACATACATTTAGCTCAAAGCCCGTTTTCATAAATATTTCAACAGCTACTCTAACACCCAGGTAGTAGGAGTCATCAATGCTATGAATATCCTGCATATATAACATTACTTGGTAACTTGTGAGAAAATGTGTACTGGAAATTGCTTATTACTTACAGAAAACCCAAACTTAGTGATGACTGAGTCAATTGCTGTGTTACAACTGTAACAAACTTTGAATACGTTACCATATTTTAGCTTTCCTACTATTTTAATTTTTGTCTCTCTCCCAAGTAAAGCTAGGAAAAGAATTTTTTCCATTCTATTATGCTTCCACAAGGGAAGACATGAAGGCCACTAGGCAAATCCAGTTAGAGTAGTTTAGTATACAAGAGACATCCCAAACAATTTTTTCTTTCACCTCCCAGCCTCTGAGAAAAAAAGCTTTTCAGCTAGTGACTCAGAAGTCTGATAAGCATGTTTATATATTGCAGAAACAGTTATATTTCTTCTCATTAGCAGCTGTGCAGTGTTGGTGCTTGAATTGCAGTTTGTTTGAACTACTGTCTCCACAGGGAGAATAAAAGAATTGAAAGAGTAAAAGATTGCCAAATCATATTCCATATATAAAAAAACCCCAAATGTAAATACACGTTAGAGAAGATAACTTCTCCTCTCCTGTCTTCGAGAAGGAGCTATGGAACAAACCAGGTAGTTTGGAAAGACTACTGGTAGCACCCCACTATGCTCTCCTGAGACTTCTACCTCCAGATGCTCCTCAGAAACTCAGCCAATTTTCTGTGCATATACTAGAAACTAATTCTGTGGAGACCATTTCTTCATGAAATCAACGATTCCTAAACCCTTTCTTCAAGACTTTCTACTACACCTGCCTCTAAAATTTCCATGTGAACTCCTCCTATATATAACATATACTCCTCTTGGTTTCCTCATATAAGAAGTCTACCCCTGTTCAGAGCTTGAACCTCCACTTGAACAGAAAAAATGAATTTATTCCAACTATATGTATCTGATTCAAAGAACAGGAAGCTTTCTATTTGCTTTAAACGTAACTGATAAAATCATCAAGTACAGTAACAGATGCTCAATGTACCAAGGCTGAATGTAAAAGCTCAGAAGTTTCAACCTGATGCTGTGCCACCAGCAGTGAATGAGAAGGTTCCACAGAAGCTTTCAGCAAAAAAATTGGATGAAAAGGTGGAAGGAAAGGAAAAGGCACATAAAATACCAATTGACTTCCAAACATTTCATTAACACATTTTTTAAGACCCCAAAGACATACAAGTGAAAGTGGTTCCTCAATAGTTCTGTTTAGACAAGGACTTAGTTAATTAATCCCTGGAGGCAAAAATTATCTTGTCTCTAAGGAGATGGACTTATATTTTCATGTTAAAAATCAATTTTGCCTAAGAAGATATATTATTACACGAGTCCTGTGTTTCAATACATTCAAAGCATTTGGAATTAAAAATCACTATTCCAGGTGTGACAGTCCTGCTAAATATTTTCATAATATGAACGTTTTAGACACTAGACTATGTTTTTGGAACAGTTTATTGTCTGAAGAAATAAGTTGCTGGATGCAAATGAAATCCTAGACTCATTGGAATCAGTCGGAATTTTATTTTGGTCTTCAGATTAAGAATGTTTCATTCATTCTTGTTTTGAAATCTTTTTCTGCCTAGAGATTTCCTGGTTTTATATGAGGAAGATACAGCAAAAGCTATGACAATGTTTAAACATTTTTGTAGTTTGTTCTTTGGAGCAATGAAAGTCTTATTTTAGTATGGGAATTTCCAGCATTTGTCCTCCAGACAACTTTGATTAAAGTGACCCAGTAGGCAAGGTTTCCATTTCTGTAAATAAAAGCAAAAACATTACATATTTTTGCCAGCCTTCTAAAATGCCTACACACCCAAAGAGATCAGCAGGGCACTTTGGGAATATTTGAACACCTGATACTGATGTCACAAGAGAAGGCCACGACTAAGCAGACAGCTGCTAGCAGTGGGAAGGCCTCTGCTCAGTGTTTAACACAGCCACAAGAGCAATAGGGCAGCTCTACAGAAGAGCAGTGCCATTTACATAGGGAGCAGACAGGGAAGGACACTCTTACCTAATTGGGAATCTCCTGTCTGGGTTAAACAAGATCATGATTAGCCAAATAATTAAACTCTGTATTATCAAGAATATCTTATTCTGTCTGTAGTTCTTTCTCAAGAAAAAAGCATGGATAACCAAAAGGCTTATGTGCTCACTACAGGCTCTGGGCATCAAGCCCCAAATAGTTTCCCCATTCTTCAGCCTGCCCTTGGTGGAGAGGAACAGCTCATAGTATGGTAAGTGCTGATATAAAAGTACTGGAAAGAATTTGAAGGAAGGGAGAAAGAAAACTAACTAGAAAAAAGGCCTGTAGGACTGAAAAGTAGAAAGAAATGGCTAGACCATTGAAAAAGTGCAGGGATTTCAGAACCTAAGAATAGGGAAAGGTGAAAAAACAGAATTAAAATATGCTTTTAAATTCATCTGCTCTTATTTTGATGAATGAGGACAGAGAACTTGAAAAGCAAATTAGGTAGTAAAAGCAGCACAAAAAAACTTGGGAGCAGATGTGGGGTTTTTAGCCTTCTCCATATGAATGTATTTCTTCTATTTCCTTTAGTGCAACGAGTTTTTCCTAAATGGGAAAAAAAAGTCAGTTTTAATATCACACATTCTTTTAATCTGCTCTAATTTTTAGCACAAACTTAAAACATGTTAAAACAAAACAGTCCTTACATGTTATTAGTGTGACTGAAGATCCCCAAACTGACTGAAGCTAGAATGTAGAGTTTTGAACCAGTCTTTTTAGTATTTCAATACTAAAAATAAATTGGTTTTGCCTCACTAAGTGACAAAAAGTTCATGACGAAATTAGTGCTCATTGATTTTGTATTTTCTGAAAAATCCCTAATTCTAGTAATATCTGGCCTTCATTTATGAAGAGTTACAGCCATAAAAATGCCAAAAGATGTGTCTTCTAGCATAGAAGTACTCTGAATACACATAAGCAAAATCAACATCAGTGTCATAGAATGCAGGAACATTAAATTAAAGGTAATATTTCTGTTTTGCACAAAGCCTGCAGAACTTTAGAGTGTAACTTCTCCACGTACATAGGATAACTTATTTTACCACCTCCTTTTTGGGCAACAGAATTGTTAATTTCAATATACAGATACTGACTTACACTTATAAATCCTTGATCTTTATCATGCCTAAGTGCATGTGGGCAGTGTGTGCACCTAACGTTGAGAGTAAAGGTCTCAGTGCTCAAGGCTGTATCACAGTGTGCCCATAGATGGCAGAATGGGCATGAGGGAGACACAAGAAATCCTCACCTGAATCAGCTCGTGGCCTAAGCGTCCCAGAACTTCTTGGGTCGTTCCATCAATTTCTAATTCTTGGATGACTTCCCAGTTACCATTCTGGAACCTCACTGGCATAGAGAAGATAATTCCTTCAGGAATGCAAAACTGACCTGAAGAAGAGGGAAAAAAAATGACCCAGCATGTTATTTCTTAGTGCAAAATACACCCTCACCAGTGTCAACATTAAATTTTACAGATTTGCAAAAGTCTGCAACTGAAAGATCTTAGTATAAATGGAGACTGCATTTTCAGTCTATGGTTCAAAAAAGAGTTCCCCTTTTACAGTAACCTTGTACTTTAGTTAGATGTACATGAATCATAGAACATAGACTAGTTTGGGTTGCAAGGGACCTTTAAAGGTCTCTAGTCCAACCCTCCTGCCATGGGCAGGGACATCTTCAAACATACCAGGTTGCTCTGAGCCCTGTCCAACTTGACCTTAAATGTTTCCACGGCTGGGGCATCTCCCACCTCTCTGGGCAGCTTGTTTCAGTATCTCACTACCCTCCTTGTAATAAACTTCTTTATATCTAATCTAAATCGACCCTCCTTCAGTTTAAAACCATTACCCCTTGTACAACTGTACAAACTTAAGATGCACAATTGTAAAGCTTAAAAGGGGGAAAAACTATTTATTTCATACAAGGCCTAAATGGCTGTTGTGAAATATTACATTTTTTGGTCCACATAACTATGCAAAAAGAACACGCTTTTCTGTTTTAGGCACTAAGATCTATAAAGAGTTCTTGGGCAAAACACATACATCAGAAAAGCATTAAAGCTAAAAGACTAAGAGAAAATCTGCAACAAGACAATATTAACCTAAGAGATGCTTCTAGAATTTACTTAGATTTGGAAGTTCTTATGATGAAACAAACTCTCAGCCCCACATGACTTGTTTTACAAGTTTTTGTCAAATTAAAAATACTGATTAAAAATAACGTTAGAGATAGGGGGAAGCTATTATATGTAGTGCAAAGCTACAAGAGAACATGAGAAGAAAAAATAGATTTACCTTCACTAAGTACTCCCACAGAAACAATCTCCCCAGGAGGAGAGCCGTGATACCAGTACTGCAATACTGTGGCTACTGCATGAGCAGGTAACATTCCTGTGCAACGACTGACTCGGGAACGCAGTGAACCCTGTGCAGATAGAAATTCTGAATGGATCCATTCCCTACCAACAAAAAAAGGGTGAAAAAAGAGATTAAAAATGTAAGACGATTGCAGGAAGAGTAGTTTCGTAGACAAAAAAAGAACTAAACCTGAGGAAAGAAAAGAGTCAAAACTTACTCCAACTTCACTGCTGGATGCAAGGCATTTACAGACAGTAAAAAAAATGGTCTAA
>JAWWLV010000183.1:26834128-26851130 GCA_035041135.1 Platyrinchus mystaceus
GTTCAGCGCAGGCTGTGTCTCACCTAAAAAATCCATTGCGCAGGCTTGAAAGGTAAAAAAAGACCTTTCTCAGATCTTCGTTCGCGAAGACTGGCCACGTTTACGTTTATATGTATTACTGATTTATGTCAGAACCCAGCCACGAACCATAATCCCCCTATGTTAGGCTCAGTACAAGCACAGAACAAAAGAAATGTCTGCTTTTCAGTAAATGCCAGTTTAGACCAGAGTGGGAGCTCCATATAGCTGGGCCATGGTGCATCTCACACCTGCTGCCCTCTCACTGCATCCATCCTTTCTCTACTACTGTTCTTTCCACAAGAAGCTATCTGGCTGCCAGGTATCCTTTTCACATACGTTAACAAATTGTCTATTTTGGGCAACTGACAACATTAGTGTGTTCAGGCCGTATGTTTCATGTAATTCAGGTACAGATATCTGTTTAGTACTATTTCAAAGTTTCTTCGTGCGTACTAGATATCTAAATCACTGTCTGGACTTTCATTACTTATAAACTGCCCATGATATGATAGAAGAGAAACCCACTTAAAATGTAGGAAAATACAGTTATAAACAAAGTTGGCAGGAGAGCCAGAATTATGTACAGTGCTAAGAACTACTCAACTTCTTTCATGGATGGAATACCTCAACTTGCGTTTCCCTTTAAAACAGTGCTAATCAGGAAAGACAAATTTTGGAAACAAAAACCTTTCTTGCTGTTTTATCATCCAGTTCAGATAAATATGAATTCATTTACTTATTTAGTTTTACTTTACAGAAATAAATCTGTACTGTACCTATCATAAATCATATTCAACAAAGGACGTTGGAAATCAGCTGGGCCCCAAATAGCACAGTCATATCCATAAAGTTTTGCATGTGACAAATCAATGTAGTTAGAGCCAGTAGAGTTGCCCCAAACAATCACATCTTTAATTCCTGTAACAGAGGAAAATATATATATATTAATGAAGGGACAAATACTTCCACAGTGTAGGCTGGACTAGATGACCTTCAGAAATCTCTTTCAAGATTAATGATTCTTCAATTCAGTGCCCTGCCTTGCTAGCAGAAATGATTTGATCTGAAAAATGCAACCAAGTTCTCCATAATATATGAAACATCATCACAAGTTGAAAAAGGAACTTTAATTTATGTCATGTTATTTTAAATATCAAACCCCAGTAAATACTTAGTGTTTAAAAACCAAACCAAATCATATTGCAAACATATAGCAATGTTAATTTTTAAATCCTGTAAAATCAAATACAAAAACAATAAAAAAGTCATTAAAAAAACCCTACCTTTTTTGGTGCAAAATAATTTTCTCAAATAACCTGCTGATAGGCCCTTCAGCAATTAACTTACTTTTCTATTTTATTAGGCTCTAAAATATCTAGACTTGTCATCAATGACTAGTTCTACCCCTACAACACTGAAAGAATCCTCATGGTGAGCAGGCTGTCAGAGCACACCTTTGCTATGTAGTGCAAAATTGTGCAAATATAACCAAGCTATAACAACTGACCCGAGAAAGAAAGCTAATTAACCCCAAAATAATACTACAACACAGTTATATTTTACTCTCATTATCTGCACAGCAGTATGTTGCCATGTTTAATCACAGCTAGTTTGTGTGTCTCCAAAATAACAATGCACTACAGAGTGCAAATGCAACCTTGACGTCCCAGTTCCTGATCTGCAACACAACTCAGACCTTCTTAGTAGATTTCCAACACGGAACACGCACCGGAATGGCAGGGCTGCAGCCCAGAGCCGGCAAAAGGCAGCCTGGCATTCTCTGCACCCACGCAATTCAGTGGGTGCACTGCTGTGATTGCATTTCCACACGCATATCAACTGTGTTCTGCAATGAAATATGTACTCCCAAAGGTGCACTGATTTCCCCAAATGCTTCATAAATATTCACCTGCTGTGCTCATATTCAGCTTCCTGGCCAGCATAGCTTTAGCTGCACTTTCCCAGGATGTTGCAACGGCAATAATATTTTCAGGCTTAATGGATGGGCCGTACGTCATAATCAGCGTCGCCTTAAGGTTTGCAAAGGTTTTTCCTGATGAAATTACTCTGACCTCACTCTTGGCATTCTTCTCAATCAAGGGAGCATATACTTTACAGATCTCACTCACTTCTCTGATGTAGTTCTCAAGGGACTGGACTTCAAGGTTTAAGAGGACATCATCAAGAACAATAATAACATCAGCTTCAATAAAAGCCTCATCTATTTCAGTGTGCTCCAAAATACTGCGGAGAAGTGGCAACGCCATGTCTTCAGCTTCCATCACAATACTGCAAAGAACTTCCTTAAACTGGCCAGTGTCAAGTAAATGGATACTGATTTCTGTGGTCATCCCAAACACTTCTCCATTTGCCAACAGAGGGATCAACTGATAACAGATTGGAGCTGATGCACTGATAAGAGAAGGATGTAGAAAAGTTAACAATGAACCACTGCTTGTTTGGAAGGTGTTTATTTTGTATTTGATCACATTTAAATAGACGATTAGCTTGGATCCTTTACTGCTCTTTCTGCCATTTTAACAGGTTAAGAATCAAAATATTTGGGTCCTCCTTTCATTTGAAGGTTTTTCCATCCTACACATTTCAGTTGATGCTGTCACTTAAAAATTGGTGTCTTTATAGAATGACAATTTTTAAGGTGTTCTGTTAGGACTGCTAAAATACAGAAATTTCCAAAAGTACAACTGCAAGAGACTTTACCTACTTAAATATTTCCAACAACATTTAATGCACATTTAATGCACACTACAAAATTTCCAGCTTACATTGTAAATACTTGCTTTTCCCTACCGATCTGGGGTCTAAATGTTGCCTTTTCACATCCCTCACTTAAACCAGTGCAAAATGTAAGAAAAGTGGCTTGTGAGGGGTGCAGAACCTAATTCAAATCATCAAATTACAGGGATTTGTGCATAACATCAGATGGTTACACCTGCTATATGTGATAGGAAAAAGTGCATTCTTTTGAAGCTGAGTGAAACTTCATAGCTACTCTCTTTACTCTCACCTGGTGATCCAGATCTGCATAGGCTTGATAAGACTTTTAATCTCTTCATCCTCTTTTACAATTTCAAGATGAGACTGCAGGTTCTCCTCAGCAATGTCTAACATTTCCTCACTCAACATCATTGAAGTGATGCCATAATACTTCTAGGAACAAAAAGGAGGATCTCCAATCAAATGGCAGCCCATACCCATCAAGGTAACGTTACAAACAATACCTTTATTTTACATTTGAAGAAGGAATAAAGAACAACATTGTTATAAAACATGGGTTTACAGTATTAAAGGCAGCTCATTACCTGAGCATATTCCAGAAAATCATTAAGTCCTCCCAGAAGCTGACCTTTCCCTCCACGGTCCAACAGCTCTCTCCAAATGATAGGAGACTCTCTGTGTTCCCATCCATTCGTTTCACAAATGTCATGAAGCCACTGCTAATGCAAACATCCCCACCAAAAGGTTTTAACACTTAAATAACACTTAAGTCTTACAACTCTAAACATTCTTACTATTTCCTCTCAATACATAATTAAAAGGTGCTTCACAACTTAGCTACCAGAATGTGCAAAATGGGGAAACAGCACAAAGCAAGGCAGGGTGATACACAGTGATACCTCACCTAAAGGTCTTAATTCTGTTTGATTTTACTGCTGTGATTTTGCTTAATTGTCTTAGTATACTGAAGATAGCAATGTTGTGAAGCAGTGAGTAACATGAGGATTACTTGGCTGCAGAAGGTAAGCACAGTGAAGAGGTTAATTGCTTTTCACTTCACTTACTTGGCTGAGGTGTTAAGCAACATATAAGAGGTAATAAACATCATGGTACTATCTTATGAAGTCAGACTGCAGTTTTTTTCAGATCCTTACAGGAACTACACAGTAGACATGGCAACATGTCTACAGCATAAATATTCAGAAAGGCACATCCACATTGTAAACAAATATGTGATATTTAACTTCATACTTCCGTTGCAATTCAAAGCCCTTGACTGCCAACAACGCTCTTGACAAGTAACAACTCTGAACACATATGCAATCACAGTGAGCAAAAGATTTACAGGCTGAGATGCCACGTATACATAAAACAAAAAAACTGACCAAACAAACAAAACCTTGAACTTTTTATTGACAAAACACACCTTTAGGCTGACCCACAGTTTGTGCCCATCTTCTGTGGTAAGACTCACAGCGATGCCAGTTGCTCAAAACATTCAAACCTTTGCTCTGGCTGGCTCTCACAGCCAAAGCTGCTTCTGCTGCACCTCTATCCACATATCAAACCACTAACACAAGAGAATAAACGTACTACATATAAGCAAATTTGTTGGTTTGTAGAACACTGGAGCACCTCCCAGTGACTTGGCTTACAATGGCTTACCTCCCAATTGTCAGGGTGCTGAGTGATCTTGTGAACCCTGAAGCTGGGCAAGGCAGCCTGGAGACAGTCAGCCAGGTGTTCGGCTTTGGCATAGTAAGGGCAGTTTGCCTTACCTGTGAACACAGGAACAGCAGCACAAATGGGTGATTTTGCAACACTGACTGACGAGGACTTAAAAGACCACTGTTTAATTTGAGCCAGCAAAAGAAAGGTAGCTCTGGAGGTGAAACAGTCTCTTCAAACAGCGTTCAAGGGGCCGAGGAGGCCACCCCTGGAGGGACAGCAGCAGAGGATGAAGCCTCACTGACGGGAGAAGGGGAGAACGCTAACTCAGGTACGGCTGAGGCCGTGTGGGCACGGCTCCCGGAGAGCCTGAAGAGGGGACGGTGGGGAGCCCGCAAGGAGGGGCTGCCCCGCCGGGGTCCCGGTACATAAGGTGCTGCTGCTGCCGCCGGGGCCGCCCCAGGGTGCCGGTACGAGGCGCTGGCGCCGAGGCTGCCCCAGGGTCCCGGATCCCGGTACGCGGCGCTGCCCCGCACGGTCCGGGGTTCCCCCTCACCCGCCACCACGAACTTGGCCATGCGCGCGCCGCCCCCCAACGGCCGCTCCGGCGTTACGCGGCAACGCGCCGCGCGCGGAGGCAGTTTGTCCCTCGCCGCGCGCCGTCCCTCGCGCGAGGCCCGCCGGGAGCGCGCGGGGAGCGGGCGGTGTCATGGCGGCGCCGCGTGCAAGGTAACGGTGCCCGCCGGGAGCCCCGGCACGGCCCGGCCCTCCGGTCCCCACACAGCCCGGCTGGCGCGGGTGGCGCCCGGCACGGCCCGGCCCTCCGGTCCCCACACAGCCCGGCTGGCGCGGCCTGGCGCGATCCCCGCCGTGGCGTCCGGGAGCTCCGAGTCGGTGCGGAGCCGCCCAAAAGACCTCTGTCCCCTTGTTTCGTCCCGCCCTGCTGGGCAACGCTCCCGGCGCTTACAGGAAGCGATCCCGAAACTCAGCGGCTTCTCCCGGCTTCTCCCCGCCTGGCGCCCGTGGCCCGGGAGGGATCCCGCGGGTGAGCCGAGCAGGCGGCTTTCCGGGCGGATGGCGGCAGGGAGGTCGGGCCAGGCTGGCGGCCGGGATTCTGTTACCCGGAGCTAAAGGGTACTGTCCAGAGCCCTGTCGGGAGACGCGTCTGCCTGGGAAACGTCACTTAGGAAAAGCCTGTGCCTCCCGGCAGGAGAGCAGCACCATTAATTAGAGCAGCAAAGAGGAGGAAAGAGTTGACACCTGAGCTGAGTTTGCCTTGTGCTGAGATGTTTGGCTGAAATGTAGGAGACGGAATAAAAGCCGCTCATTTTCCAGGGATCTTTTCCCAAATCTTCTCCCTTCCCGTAAAAGTGCATAGATTTGGCCATTGAAACTGTAGGACTTCAAAGTCTGGTAACTAACACATAATTTTCAATTGTTTTTACAGATGAGTGATCTTACGCAGTTTGTCCAGAACTGTTTCCACTGGTAGAGTTTCATCGGATCCCTTACTTTGAGTTGGTATTTCAAGTCTCTTCATGAGGAATTAGCAAAAATGAATAAGAGAATAAGTTATTTGTTAAATACTGTTAGATACCTGCATAGGTACAGTTCTGTGCTGACTGCCAAATCTTCAGGCACAACAAGAAAACACATTTTATGGATTAGTCGATACAGGGATCCCTTGGGAAATGTGAACTTCAGGGAGTTATTTTTAAATATTTTTCCTTCTCTTCATGGATCATCACTTCGATTTCTATCTCAGAAGACGGGTGTGTTTAGCACAGGTGCAGAGGCTTTGGTGGGTGAGCAGGCTTCCCACAGCTCCTTGGAAGCTGAAAAGTTGGATGATTCCGGGAGCTTCAAAGCAAAGCATGTAGTGGATCATAATGACCCGTTCTTTAATAGTCTCCGGAAATGCACCTGTCCTTGCGATGCGCTGGACTTGGCTGCAGAGTCTGCTGTCTCTGTCAAGCACTACACAAACTGTTTAACCACAGCGTGGAGGCTCTTCAAACACATGTCAGAGGAGCAGCAGCGCTATGAGAAGCAACTGATCTTTGAGCACCCGGCCTTTGCCAAGCTGTGCCAGCAGCTGCTGCGGGACTCCCGCAGGATGACGCGAGGGGACCTGGTGTTCAGCCTGCATGCCTTTGTGAACCTTGGGGTGCCCCAGAACACGCTCCTGATCCAGACTTTGCTGAGAGTCTGCCAAGTAAGTGTGAAGATCCTTCTCCTAAATCTGGGTTGAAATCTCGTGGGCAATTCTGGGAGGCTGTGCAGCATCAGAGAGAACTGGGTTATGTCCCTGGCTTAGTCTGATGTTCCATGGAAACAGGGTTCCCATAGTTCATTTGTATGTACTTCTAGTCTCCTTCATTTTTGAAACCATTGCCTGATTTCAGATTTAACAGAGAGGAGAAGTCTCAAAAATCATTACTCCTTTCGAATCAAATAAATTTGATGTGAGTCCTTGTGGGGTTCACTGCAGAATTAAAGCTTGTGAATTGACTTCTGAGGGGAGAGAAAAAATGACAGGTACAGATTGAGAGTGGTCAGTTGCACATTTCTGAAACTTTCATTGGTTTGAAGTAATCTGACATTGTGAAAACTTTAACAGGAGAAGCTCAATCAATTTGATAACCGATGTGTCTCCGTTTTGGCAACTACTTTATCAGGGATGGATAAAGACAAGAATGTGAGAGCTCTTCAAGCTGGATTACAGTGAGAAAAACATACCTTTCACATGTTCTTCCTATTTCAATGTTTGAATACATGTCTGTTAGAAGTCGTCAAGGGAATGTCTGCACATAGAATACATACTGTGTGTTTAGGATTTAAACAATCACATGAGATAAGAGCTGTGCTACACAGTGATTTTTGGCATAGTCTTTGCAGTTTTGAACAGGAGGGCTTCCAGTGGTAAAGGGTACTAGGCTGGTCCACAGGGCATTGCGTTCTGGCTGCAGCTCCACCAGTGTGGGGTTTTTGAGATGTTAATCAAGTCCCTTCACATATCTATCCCTCTTTTATCTGTGTGTAGATGGGAGGTAATGAGACTAGCTTACTTTGTGAAGTATTTTGATTTTTCATGATTAAAAATGCTATTTAGCAGCCTGAGAATATTTTCTTTTAATTTAGTAAGTAAAAATTAGGATGAAGACTAGTTGCATCCAGCAAGTCCCTCTGTGTAGTGCTTTATCAGAATAACTTGTTTGGCTGTAGTGAATTTTTTCTGGGCCAGTGCAATTTATGTGACTAACCAAGCTGCTCACTGCCATGAGATTGTTCTTACTGAGGCTGTTACAAAACTTGACATGGATTAGTACTTTTGATCCTATATTGGGTTCTGCTCTGAGAAGGTGGATGTGCCTTAAAAGGTGGGGCAAAGCAGGAGAGCCATCTACAGCTCTCTCTCCCTGTCTTGATGTCTGGAGCTCTTGCCTATTTGCAGGGGTGAATTTCAGAGCAGTGCACTGCCTTAGAAAGTGACACTTCATAATTTTGTAGCTGTGCAGTTATATTTAAGAGTTGTTTGGACAGAACAATTACAATACCACCTTCTGAGATGGAAAAGTAGGTGCTAGGAATGCAGAATTCTTTCATCTCGTGCTTATGATCCCTCTGTGTTGCAATATCCCCTTTTGTTCTTGCAGCCCACAGCATTGCTTGTTTCTTTTCTTTCCTCACTTACAACAAATTGCTGTCAGTGTCAGTTCCTGAGTTTCCTGGCAGATTCAGAACTTGCTTACACTTAGATGATCCTGAGATAAAAATATGCAATTTTTTTTTCTGCAGAAGGGTGTTAATTCCTTGATGCTTAATGGGACTCACATCTACGCAGTCACATATGCAGTCTGGTCAGGTGCCTCTGCTGCTAATATATCAACAACAACATTCATCTATCAGGATAATGTTAAGAAAGCATATATAATTATTTCCATGTGTAAAATATCTGTGTTGCAGCTCCATCATGTAGGTTATGCCAATATTGCAAAAAAAAAGGATGTGGGAGAGGAGCAGGGAATTACAGCTTTAACTTAGGGGTACATCAGTGAGGAAGAATGGGGGTACCTGCTGTTTCTGCTGAAATGAGGAAAGTTCTTGTGTGTGTTTCTTCATCAGGTTACTAGTGGAGCAGCGCATTTCAAGTATCCAAGACATCTTTATTCTGCAAAACCTGATGAAATGCATGGGAAAAGATGCTCCGGTTTTTCTGAAAAAGAAATTAGAGGTAAGTTTAGTTGGAGGCTCATTTTTACTTCCACAAAGCCTGTGCTCTTGCATTGTTTATGAATTGTGTATGGTTCTTTCTCAAAGAGAAAATATAATAGAAAGGCAACTGTATTTTCAATCTGAATCATAGTCCAGATATATCTGCAGGAAGAACTTCAATTTAGAGTTTGGGATCAAAAGGAGTTTGAGGCAGTAAAATAGCAGTGCCCTTGGCTCTTTGGTTTGGCCACATGGTGTTTCACAGAAGTGCTTAAAGGCTGTTCCCTGATTCCCTTGCCCAGCTTGTGACTGGAAGACGAGGCGACAGAAAACTGGTCTGTGATGGGGCTGTGTCCAGTACTGGTAAGGGGATGGAGGACTGATGGGAGTTAAGTTGGGAGCAGGTTTTATGGCAGGGCGTACTGGGGTTTGTTCCCTGATTTAAAAACCCTTTTTGAAACCACTTTTCAAACAAGGCCTGCTGTGTTTTCATAACATAACTGAAGAAGTCTGAGGTCAGAGTTAGTAAAGGCATTCATGAAATAGCATAAAACTGAAAGGAAAGGAACATTTGCACTTGTTAGCTAAAGGGAGCTCTTAATTTTCTGAGCACACAGGGTGTTATTTTTTACACTGTAATTTCTATTGTAGACGCATTCTGTATTTAACCTTTTATATGCATGCAGTAAGTATATTGTATTTTAGTAGCCAATATATTTTGTGGTCTCATTTTTACTGTCATTTATATCAATCTAATTACTGCTTCAATAAATGAAATCTCTTGTGCCAACAGAGCTGACCACCTCTGCCTCAGTCCACATTTGTAGCTGGGTGTTTGTATTAAAGACAGGCTGCTCGGTGTAATATAGGTCACTTTGGAGGCTTGCAGCTTTCATGGGCATGCAGATCAGTCAACTGTGGCATTTTTATTTCTGCTACTTTTTAAAGAGTTTGCAGAAGACACATATTCACAGTATTTGGAAATGACCTTTGCTGAGACTTCTTTCTTTTAAAATAAGCATATAAAGGCAAATTGCTGGGAAGTTGCATAATGACACATCTCTAGAGCATTTGACCTGTTAAAATTGTATATTAAGAAACTGAGAGTAGTTACTTTATGCTTTTGCTATTTTTTGCTTTTTTTTCTTTCATATAAACCTGAACTAAGGAATTGGGAAAGTTTTGGTGAAAATGTCTTCACCAGAAAGCAGTGATAATATACCAGAAGAATGAAGGATTTAATAAACTCTGATTCACTTTAGATGGCAGTTTTGAAAGAAATAGACCATCTGACTTTTCCGAATGCTCTGCGTGTATTTTTGGCTCTTGTTGCAATGAATTATTGTTCCTATCCAATCCTGACTGCCTGCAGTAAAAAGATCCAGGGTAAGAAAAAAATATACTTATTAAATTTCCCTTCCTTATACCAAATTTTTCCTAATAACTGTCTCATCTCCCTTTTCTGACTTCCTTTAAAACTCAGGAAACATCTTTGTTTTACAGGATATTATAGTTATGTGGAGCCATTTGACAAGCAGCAAGACAGAAAATTATTGATAAATAATGAAAACAAATAGCTCTTGTCATCTCTGCCCTTCTTAACATTTACCTGAATTACATGTTTTTGTTTATGTTTTTCTGTACATAGGATTTAGGAAAAAGAATTTATTCTATCAAGAGAAGACAGATTTCAAATAAAATTTTAAAACAAATCTGAATTGGAAACGGACAACTTACAGGATGGATTGGCAGCTTAGTGTGATTAGTTGGTAAACTAAATGGAAAATAGTGTTTCCTTGATGAACTGGATTTTATTATTGAGTACTGTTTAATAACTGACCTCATGCTGTAGCCCATAGAAACATTAAATGAAAGCTAATGCTTTCACATCTCTCTATACCTTTACAATACATTACCTAAGTATATGTGGTCAGTATGTATTGATTCATACTTAAAATACATATGCATTTGTGTCTCAAAAAGCATTGAAATACCAAAACAGCATTTTTAACATAAATAAACCAGAAGTGTTTAGGCTGCTTGTACAGCCTTTATTGTCCTTATACATGTTAGGACACAGTATTTAATTACACATACAGCTTCTCCCATAGGACTTCCACCACACTCAGGACACAGGCCAGGTGGCACACACAGAGTGAGCAGCGACTTCTTTCAGCGGTTTTTAGTGCATGCTGAAAGTCAAGAAACCTGGAAGATGTCCTGGGAACACAATCTTCTTGCTTATTTTGCAAATTTGTCCCCTTTTGCTGATTAATGAGTTCTAGCTTTATTGCAACTCAGTTTGGTTTTTTCTGTCTCAGTTTCTTCATGTGTTTAAGCTCAGTTGAGCTTTGCCGAGCGAGTCTCAGTCTGTTCCACAGTTTCATATCAGATTTTTTTCCTCCTCCATCCCTTAACCAAACTGTTCCCACAGTGTCTCCAACCTACAGCTCCCATTGCTTTGTATCATTTGTCCTTTTTTGATCTACTGTTACAGAAAATGTCCATGATGTTCCATTTCGGCAGTTAATTCTCATTCTGGAAGCTTGTCACACTCTCCAGTACCGTAATGTAAAACTGTTTTCAGCATTAGCAGACTATGTTAATTCTACTGCCTGCCTTTGGGACAAAAAACAGGTGAGTTTGAGACAAAATAATTTATAGCAGTACTAGTAGAGTATCTGTTGTTTTCCATCTTACCTTTCTTCATGTTTGTGCTTGATCTTTGGGAAACAGATTTTTAGGAATACCAGTCTGATGAAGTTGATAGTTAAATTTTTTAAATGCTCTTCTGTTTATTGATAGGTAAAGAAACAAATAAAAGTGGTGTTATGATTTGAAAAATTTTCTTTCATTAAAAATGCCTTTTATGAAATTAAGAGGTAGGATTTACTTCACTGACTTTCTTGACTTATAAAACTCTTTTCTTTTAGATTATCCTTTTTCTTTCTGCCTGTGAGGCACTTGGCTTTCAGCCTAGTGAGTTGTTGGAGATTTTTGCTGAGAAGGTGACCGAAGACCCTGAATTCCTTAACTTGAAAAACCTTTTGATTGTTCTCCGAGTGTATTCACGACTCAACTATGTTCCCAGAGTCCAAAAGCATCGGTAGGTTTTCATTTAGGATGCCTGATACTACAATACGTAGTCATTATAGAGTAATGTATGGCAACTAGTATTTGATTTCAGTTGTGGAAGAGTTCATAATCCTGCTTCTTTAATCTGCAAAGTAAATTTGCTGTGTCTTTTCACATTTTTTCTACATAGGATTTTTTTTGTCTAGCTGAAGACTGGTTCTAGACTGACTAGGCTACTAAATCTGTTGATAGGTAGCTGTATCCTCAAAGTAAGAATCAAGTGCTAGTGTTAAATAACACAAGATAACAAAGATTTCTAACTTGTATTTTTGTTTGAAATGTGTATTGTTATAGCCTTATTTGTGTATTTAGATACTTTTCTTCTGATTTTGGAAAAGGTTTTTTGAGACTCTTGAAAGCTGCTTGAATAAATACCTGCCTCATATTCCCGACATAGAACTGCTGAAGGCAGCATATTCACTTTGCATCTTGGGATATCTTCCCCACCAAGCACTGGATGAGCTGCTGCAAAAGGACAGCAAGGATGAACTTATACAGTCGGGTCAGACCTTTGTCATCTTCTTGTTTTAAAAGGAATAGTCTGCCTGTGTACATAATTTGTTATAATTGTGTTAAAAGATTAGAAAATAAAGAGCGACAACATGGTTTATATTAAATTTGAAGTCCTCAAGACAGCTAATGTAGCAGTGGTGGTCTGAGTGATCTGGCTTTGCACTAGGGCATCAGCTTATTGTCTTGGGCCCCATGATAGAAACAGTTTAATAGTAGGTGTGCAGTTAAATGGACAGAGATGAAGATGGGATTTGTGGAAATGGTAGAAACGTGCAAGAGCCAGGGGTTCTACAGTCAGTAGATGTTCAGGCATTTTTAAAAACATAGGAAGTCTTAACCCTTATAAACTAACTTTAGTACCTGGAATCATGAGTAAAAGTGGGATTTGGACTGCTCTGAGTTATATTGAGGTACTTGTAATGGTTTGTAGAAGAATTTGGTTTCCACATTACAATTTTGTACAGGTAGTAGAATAGACAACCAGAGCAGAAATTGGGTGTAAACACTGTGTCTTGCTGTTGAGCCTGCTGTGTCTCAACCTGAAAGCTGTAAAGCTGTAACTGCTTAGCGTTTGCACAGCTTAATGCTCTTCAAGTACAGTTTCAAAACTTTGTCTGAGTGTGATAGCCGTTTTTTGTTTATAAATAACATCCTGGTTGTCTGGATTTTATGAATGGTTTTTATGCATACTCCCATGATAACTGACAGCATGCACAGAGCTGTGTACAGCAGAGGGGAAGACTGCATAAATGGGCAAGCTCCCTGCCATAGACTTTAATATTGTAATTAGTGAATTGATGATGTGTATTTAACAATATATTGAAGAGACTCAATAATATTCAGTGAAAATCAATTAGGTTTTGCATCTTACATTGAAATTCATTTGTCGTGCTAGAACAGACTATAAAAGATAATAAAATTAAAAATCCTGTGCGATGATACATCATATGTAGCATTTTTGTATCCTTTTTCAGATGAACTTTACAAAGAACAAAAGGAAATGATGCTTCGCTGTGTGAAAACGTGTATGGAACTTGATAGCCCTTCCTTCACAAAACCTACGTTTGTGGTGACTGAGAATTCATCCTCATCGGTCTCTCTTAATCTCAGAAAGGCTCAGGAGGCACTGATAGAGCTTCTGGGAGATGAGAACATGTTCCGGCAAAATGTTCAGCTGCCATATAAATATCACATTGGTATGAAGCTAAATTACTGTTATATTCTTTTTAATATAGATTTATAATCCCCAAAATAGTAAGGTGGTAATAAATTTGCATAGGGTACAAGTGATTAAAAGTGTAACACTTTTGATGAGAGTCTTTTAACAAATGATATCCTCGACTGGTAAATCTACTTTCTAGGATGCTTCTGTTAAAGTACTCAAGTCCATTTACTAAAAGTTAATGATTTCTCTCACAAAACTGCTTTGGACTTTTTGTTAAGCATCCACAAGCAGATGTTAATTGTACATAAATCCAGTATGGCCAACTGTTTGAGAGAGTTGACATGTTGGTACTAAATTGCGTTAGAAACAAAGCCAAACAGCAGCTGCCTTGTTCTCTGACTTGATTCTTCTCTGAAGTTCTGGCTAAGGTTTGGGTTTCACCTTCATTTATGAAATGCGATATGACCTTTTGACAGGTGATCATTTCAGAAGGTTTGGTTTCTTTTATGTTTTGATCTTGCTTATTTTTTTTTTGTCAGCCATCCATCTTACCAGTTCTTCTGTACTTGTAATAATTTTCTTCCCAAATATTTCCAATGAGGAATTGGACTAGAGAAAAATCTGAGTACGTATGACAGCCTGCAATCAAGAGTAGTTTCTTTAAATAATGATTTCACTCCCATAAAGTTACATCTACAGTTTCCAGAAACACATTTATTTTTTCTGGAGATGAGCAAGCTATAGGTGTTTATATTGGTTGCAGGGAGGGAAAAGCTATCTGTAATAAAGTCAATTATTAGAGAACTGCAATTAGAGCAGACCAGTGATGGTGCCTATTAACTTTTTCAAATGAGCTGTTCATTTGAAAACAATTTGAACAATTAATGTGTTCAAATGAGAACATTAATTGTAACCTCTTGCAGAGTTAAATGTTTTGTTGGGTTTTTTGTAGATTTTGAAATCAGAATGGATTCAGAAGGAAAAAAAGTGCTCCCTATAACTGCAACAGATGATCATCCTGACCCAAGTGTTCAAAGGTATCTCTTTTTCTCCACAGTTTTTCTAGCAGGCTAGTTTTATTTGTATGTATTCCATCCAGTTACTTCTTCAGTTCACTGATTTGCAGGAGCAAAGTAGATAACTAAATTGTTATTTGTGGTCACTCAAATACGCAAAAATTGCTGTGCCAGTTCAGAGCAACAATTCATCCAGCTCGATACCTGCTTCTGAGAGGGGCTAAAATTAACTTTTCAGAGAAAGAGGCAGGAAACATCACAGTGATCTGATACTCTAGTAATGAATGCAAGTAGAATTTTAAAATTGCAAGTGTTTGTGTGTCCAATTAAACATTCAGTTATCCTCTTAAGTCTCAAAAATGTGTATCTTAATGATATGTTATGGCAGTTAATTCAGCTACTGAAATATACTTTGAATAAAAAGGATCATCATATGCACATTTTAGGTGATTAATTTAATCTTGTGTAGAAGACTGACCTCTCAGTAATTGAAGCAGGACATATATCATTTAAGTAATGCTTAAGTAGTATTGGGGGATACTTAACATTTGTGTGCTGGATCACTGCACAGCAATGTATTTTATACAGTTTGCTTTTTGGTAAAAAGAGAGCTAGTGAATTGTGTAACAGAAAGTCAGTGTTCCAAGGCATTCAGCTTTCCTCACCCTTCCAAGTAGGTTTTTATGGCAGGAAGTAACTGATTCTGAATATCATTAGCAAAGGATCAAAGTAAATGCAGAATCTCTCAGATTAATAGAGAACGCTGAATGATCTGTTACCTTCTCATTGTGGGAGAAGTGGAGATCTAAGTACTTATTTCTGCTGTAGGTATTTGGGTGGATGGTGGAAGTTTAATGAGCTCATGGAAGAAGAGAGGGTCTAAATTACTTAAGTCTGAAGTTCGAAATTTTTGTTGTCCTGATATTTTTGCCCACCAGAAGGAAAGCTGTATATTCTGCTGTGTTAAAAGGCATCATTGAATCATTGTCTTAAAAATGCTTGTTCTGCATTTGTACTCTTTTTGGTTGTAGATTGGCTCTTCTGTTTGTTCCTCTGTCTACCTTCTGCATGGGCACAACACACCCCCAAGGGAAGCTGGCAATGAAGAAGCGCCATCTAAATAAACTGGGCTATCATGTGATTCTGGTAAGAAGAGTCAGGTTATTCTCTCTTTTTGGGTTCTGTTATCAGTGTAGTGATGGGTGTGTTTGGTAGAACCGGCCTTGTTCTACCAAACATGAAGGCTGACCTGGGGTGGTAATTGTGTTATCTTTGCTAGTTAAGAACTCATTGGCGGTGTCACTAGGGAGAAAGGGCAGAGGAACTCTAAAAGACAAGCCACCACTTACCATTATCAGTGAAATAAATATAATCATAGTTGGGGTGGGGGGATAAATCAAGCCACTGAATTCCTTTGTTCATAAAAAACCTATGTCTCTCTGGCTTATTTCTCTGATTTTCATAGAGTGAATGATTCAAGCAAACTTGTTTTCAAAATACAGCAAATCCCTATGGCCTTCTTATCACTGAGCACTTGGTTTGCAGGACAGGGTAGTTTGGACAATAGAAATAATATACCCTTTCCTTTTACTTTCTTCCAGATCCAGAACAGGAAGTTTCAGGAAATGACAAATGAAGATGCAGTTGAATTTTTGAAAGGAAAAATTTATTTAGAAAATGCTTCCTCTTCTTCTGAAGTGACTATGCAGGATAATAATTAAAATAAACTAAACATTTTGGGTCTCCTGATCTCTCTTTTTCCTTTGTAATTAATGTAAGGTTTTAATGAAGAGATAAGTAGTTTTATACACAACTGCCTACTCCAAAGTATTACAGATTGAGAAAGTTTGTGAAATGAACAGTGCCTGCTGATAGTGTGGGTTTTCTATTGTGAAGTGGGAGTGGAATTTCTCTAGTAGAAGGAAGCATCCTGACATCTACTGCTGTTGAAATGACTTAATTTGATCTGTATTTTGCTTCCCCTCCTGCATGCCCCAAGTTAGTTTCTCTCTTCTCTTGAGCTGGGTCAGGGAAAGGATGTGACTATTTCAAGAGCTATTGGAACCTGGCCTACAATTAGGCACCAGAAGGATTCCCGCCCAACATCCCATACAGTTCGTTATGCAGAACTATATATGGTAAAGCAGTAAATAACTCAGCCTAAGTGGTGTATTAAAAGACGCGCTTATGTGGAAAGGTTCTGAAGAAATCAGTCCCCCTCAGTTTTCTGAAGTTCAGGCCAGTAATGGTTCAGTAAACTGTATGCTTTTTCTTTTGAACCATTTGTTTCATGCTACTGTAATGGATTTTGAGACATCTCACTACAAGAACACAGGTCTTCCATGTCCTTACAAACTGACGCCTGCTCTCTGATATTAGTGTCTCCACAATTATTCAACGAGGTGTTGCAGTACTCAGATCTGTTCATTACATACTGTGATGCATCTCCACTGGCCTATTACATAGTGGTGCAATTGATTAGGGTGGCAGAGTTCTAGAAGTGCAAAGCAGCTTTGGGCCTTTTATCTGA
>JAWWLV010000183.1:26860600-26911545 GCA_035041135.1 Platyrinchus mystaceus
GCTCAGTTCAGCGCAGGCTGTGTCTCACCTAAAAAATCCATTGCGCAGGCTTGAAAGGTAAAAAAAGACCTTTCCCAGATCTTCGTTCGCGAAGACTGGCCACACACACACACTTTTGCCTAAAGGCCATTAAAATCAACTAGATTTCAAAGGAATCTGAATCAAAGACCTAGCAAGCAATTGTCATTTCTCCTGAGTTCTATGCCCATTAAGCAAAATGACCTTATCTATCTTCACAACTATTTAGCATCATAGGAGTAATGTTTTCACCACAGAATAAACAGCTTCTGCTTTCAACGTTGAAAGTGTAAGCTTTAGGATGGAGTTCAATTTTAGTTCTTATCATGATTTACTCCATTTCTCTTTATGCCTCCATTTTTCTTGTTACTAGATTCTGAGCCCCTGTCAAGGGATTGAACCCCATTTCAAAGCCAGGTCTGTTAAAAGGGCACAGACAACACTAGAGAAGTCTTAAAAACATTAGTACACCTCATAGCAGTGGACAAAGGAAACAAAAGCAAAGATTATCTGAGCAGGTGTCCTGAGTGTCAATATGATCTTCGAACATGAGTTTGTTTTTCTGATTCCTCAAAAATGGAGCTGTCTCTAATCCCATAAACTGGACTTCTTTCTGCTTTTCTGTTAGTCACTGTGGGTTGGAAATCTACATGGAGGGAAATATTCAGCGTTTTCAGGTTCAGGCTGTTGATCAGGTTATAGTGTGTTGCAATTAAATGGGAAGGGTCTGATGTGGTTTATGAAGAACATATTCTTCTCTTGCCTGCAGCCTGGTTTTGTGAGAACACACTTTTGAGTTAAGCTGTTCCTCTTTTATACTGGGACAGTTCTGCTGCCTGTTTCCTTGATAATAGCCTTATTAGAAATGTAAGAGGAATTCATTCTTTGATGAATCATATCCTTTGCACGTGTACACAAACAAACTGACTAACTGGACTCTTTTCACCCAAAATCCATGCAGTTTTCTTCATTAAATGACCAGAGATAGCTTTAATACAAGAGAGATGAGTGAAACAATTCCTTTCTAAGAACTGGGCTGTATGTTTAACTGTAGTCTATAAATGTTTACTCCTGATATATGAGCTTAACAAGAAATTAAATATTTCAGACAGTAACCAGCCCACTGTTTTGAGTATACAAGAAAGAGACACTCTTTTTGACAGTGTAGAGTTGTTAGTCTCTGGTCAGAGACTGATCTGGTCCAAATGAAAGTGGTTTAGATGAGACTCTGATGTTCCCATCTTTCCCTTTTACAGGAGTGTTGGCTATTCTTTCACGTCCTCTTTTTAGTTAGGCAGGTGACAGAATTGCAGTTGAAAGGTCAAAGAATTGTTCCATAAAGACACAAACACACGGAGAAAGAGAGTAAGGATGGAGCTTTTTTTACCATTGTTCATTTGTTCTTGCCCATCCCCATGATTTTTATAAATATCTTCACTAGTTGCCATGGACCTTGCAGGTAACACTTTCTCCAATTACTACCAATTTTGTCACATAACATTTTCAAAGATAGAAAGGTGACATAAAGACAAATCTTACTTCTTAGAAAAAGTGATTCAGTGAGAATATTGCTAATTGTGTTTTGGGGTATGGAAGAGAGCTATAAGAATTAAGAAAAAGTAGAGCTATTTACAAGTGCAGTTAATGATTGAACAAGGGCAGGTTGTCTTCCAGGATAAGCCTAGTTATATATTATGATTGTACAAATCAAGTGTTCAGTCCAGATTTATCCTCCTCCTCTCTAGTCCTGCACTGTCGGTGCTTTGCACAAAGATGTGGCTTTCTCTTGGGATCGTCCTGTCTCTGGGGATTCTAGTTCCTGGAAATCTCAGCTTGAAATTGCAATATGACAGGTGAGTGTGAATGTGGTATCATGAAGAATTGTGCAGTCAGTGAAATTCCTGGGAACTGTGAAAGAATAATAACAATTATGAGCTGAAAACCAGGAGACAGGGTTACTAAGGTGTAAGCTTTGTAAGATTTGTGAAGAAAACATAAAGATGAGAAATGAAGAATGAGTGAATCAAATCCAAGCCAACTAAGATACAGCTGCAGCAGTAGGAGCCACAGAATGGCCCTCAAATGTACCTCGGGACTCTCTGCTTCCATTAGCTGAAATTCATTTGGCTTAGCCTCTTTCATAATGAACTTTGAAATCAGATGTTCTAGGAATAAAATGTTTTTTCTGAGTATAAAGCAAGGGAGATGACTGAGCAAAATTATATCCATTAATAAAAGACAGCTTAGGTTACATGAAAAAGATAGCGAAGCCCTGTTGGAAACCTGTAACAATTGCCAAAAAAATGCTAAGGGAATTGTTTTAGACAACCTTTCTTCACTCAAAGAATGAGATTATCACATTTTTTATTACGGATTAATATTTTTGAAAAGCATCAAATCTCTAGTTTTGCTGTATTTTCCATTCTCAGTTCCACTTCTTCAGAAAATGAGTGATGTAAAATTATGCTGTTTGCCTAAACTATTTTTATTTCAGTCATCTTTAACTTTCAAGGAATGATAGGTCACTCTGCCATTGTGGCAGCTGGGATTTGCAGGAGGGACACGAGCACAGTGTGGAGACCACATCCACATATTAATTTATATAGGGAATTTTCTGAAGTAAACAGAGAAAGTAGCCCAGTGCTGAATGCCTCTAGACTAATTATATCCCCAGAATATAGTCATAAAAAGGACAGAAAACCAAGCAATACCTACAGCAAGTAAGTTCCTTCAACATGTTCAACAGTTCTCCTGGAAAATCTTCTAGCAGAGCATAAAGAGTCACTACTTAAATGTGTTATTTCCCCTGGATAATATTTAGTCTTTAGATGTGTATTAGGGATGCAGTCAGAGACTGTTGATTTCAGGGAATAGAATTCAGCAGATCCTTGGTAATGTAGTTTTCATTTTTTTCCTAATTATTGTCCAGGACTAAACCTGTTGAGTACTTGCATGGAATTTTAAAACAAGTATCATGTGGTCATTGTGACTTTGGATGGATGGGCAGCACCTGCACAAAGATGAAATTTTTAGTAAGGCCCATTTTCATTGTCATTTGCTCTGTTCAACAATTTAAATGAAATGTCTGATCTATGAGCATCCAAGGAAACACAGCTAGTCCTGAGAACAGCCCTTTAATTTGGTAAGAAAGCTTAAATAGCATTTTAAAACCTGTAGTTCTCATGTGGTCACATGGGCTGACTTTGTACTTCTCCACTGAGAAACTTAGTCCATAATCATAAATGAATGTGTGCTTTCTAATCTTAGTTTACTATTAAAAATTATTTGTCTCCACACTGGCTATTGTGAAAGGTTTATCAGTAAATAAGAGCTGGCCATCTGGCAGCAATCTGACTGTCTGGAATTTCTCTGATTTGGTGTAATTAAGACATAATGTCAATGAGGATAGAAAGATATTATAGGATATTGTTTCCCTTCCTGATAGACAAAGAGCAAAGCAAGCCGAGGCATTTAGAGAGAATAAACTCTGAACTGCAGCTGAGATGTTTACTCTGCTAGCAAAGATGTTTATCCTGCATCTATAAGGTTTATTATAAAGATATCATGGCTGTTGTACCATCCACTAGCAATGGAAATGTAATCATTTTGCCCCACAGACAAGGGATTAACCAGTAGTAAACAGCTCGTTAACTACCAGGTTCTCTATCAGCAAAGGTTATATTTTCAGGGAAGATGTAAAAAATCAGAAATCCCCCTATTTCTCAGTGGATAAAGTGAATGAATAGCGAATTCTATTTGCATGTCTATTAAGCTGATAACTACATTTCTGTATGGAAACACAAATGATGGCAGTTGCAGTTCAGGTGATTGGAGCATATTGAAGACTGTAATGACCATGGCTTTAATAAAAAACCATGCAAGGCTTTTGCAACATGAACTTCTGTTACAAAATCTTTAAAATGTTCTTTTTTTTGTACTTGTCCTGTAAAGGCTCCAAGGTCCATTAAAGCCATTACATGAGACTGTGAATGGCTCAGCAGTAGTTGTTGGTTGCTAACAAATAGGAAAATTTCTAGGATTCCCCATTCTATCACAGCAGTAGTGGATAAGTGCTATCTCACCTTTGAGTAATGCAACGTAGTCATCAACATCCACTCCTCAGTATGAAACCCTTTCATTAGAAATGTCACACTTGCTATCAGTCCAGGAAAGCCACTCTGAACAAATAGTGAGAAAAAAGAATAGAAAAATAATTACAAGGACTTTTTTAATACAGCATACAGATTTGTTATTTTCTGCATTTCCAACCATTTTTATTTGTTCCTTGTAAACTTTCAATATTTTTGTCAGATTAAGCCTGTAGTAAATGAAAGTTTCATGGGGCTTCATGAAAACAGATACTAAGACACTGGATCTGCCTGTCTTCTCTAGAAATATAAAATGATGGATCTTGTACCAGAAATTTTTATTTCCTGTGAATTGAGTAAGAATATGCAATTCTGGAGACCACAATATTCACTATTTTTGGAATAAATTGGCTATTTTCATGACAAGCAGTTTGTGGACATGTCAAGCTCTAAGCAGTGTTCATTTATCTTGACTATTTTATGTTTTTGCATGCTGAAAGAGATCAGCCAAGCACCAAGTCAATCTGGAATAACTGAACAAATCCCAAATGAGTGGAAAAAAAGAAGTGACATCTTATCAAATAAATAGTTTATCATGTATTACCAATGCTCTTATTTTAGCCCTGGTCCTGAAAAGGCAGAAACACACACCAGGGCTCATGCAAGCAGCGGGCTTCAGTGAAGCTGGTATGGTGAATAAAGGATTGCCACCAGCAAGGAAGCAGAGTGGATAATGCTCTAGAAACAGAAAACTCACATCACTTAGTCCTATTTGCAGATAAA
The DNA here is from genome assembly GCA_035041135.1 of Platyrinchus mystaceus. NCBI lineage: Eukaryota > Metazoa > Chordata > Aves > Passeriformes > Tyrannidae > Platyrinchus > Platyrinchus mystaceus. Next base: position 26,865,490 of record JAWWLV010000183.1, read on the forward strand.
ACATTCCAGGAATTCATCACTGGGACACATTTTTGTTGGAACAACACTCAGTTAGATCTCCTTTTGACTTATGAAATCACGGATACTTTAACAGACATTAAAATTGGTCTTGTTTCTCTGTTGAATTTCCAGGGATCAGGTTTTGCATATCGTGCCAGAAACGGTTCAGCAAGTCCAGCATCTTCAGCTTCTTCACAGTACTTTACTGGTAAGAATAACCACATGTGCCCAAAAAGCAGAGTGGGGTCTTGGGCTGTAAAATAGGTGCGCATGTAGCTTTGGACAGGAATAAAGGTTAAAGTAAACTTGAAAAAGCTTCACCTAACTTTTTTTTGGTCTTAGTGTAGGATGGAATTGGCCTTCTACTACATGAAGGAATTTATGTGAAGAAGTTAGTTTCCTTGCATGGCTCTGTGAAGGTGCTGCTCTCCATCAGTGGTGCCTGAGTCAACAGAAACACTAAGCCTGTGCTGCATGCTCTATGAACAGATGACTGGAAAGTTATGGGGAGAAGGAAAATTTCTTTCATTTATTGATATGCAGCTACTCTATCTTAAATACATTTTCTTACTCTGAAAACAGAGCTTCACTTCTGCATTTCTTTCTTCTCTCTGTACAGCTGGATTTGTGGAAGCCCTTGATGCCTGAAGACATCATGGCTGGAGAAGACCTGCACATTAGGGTCCCAGCCCCTCTGGTGCAGGAGGTGAAAGACAGCTTAGATCAGCATATGATCTCTTACAGGTACAGCCTCTAATACTCTGATGGGAAAGGTGGGCTCCAACAATCTTCCTTGCCATCACAAAAGGACCCAGCCTTTTCCAAAGAACAGTCAGCAAGTACTGGCAATAAAACCCAAACTTTGTTCCAAATGCCTCCAACTTACCTTGACCAGCCAAATGCACAGATGCTGTATAAACCCTAGAGTTTCCCTATGTCCTATTTATTCACCTTCCAGCTATCCTGGACTGTGAATTTGGAGCTGGGACCTGAGACGGCCCAATCTGTCTTGTTTCCTGCTGTTGCCTTCTCAGTGGCAGAGGATGGCACTTAGATGTATGACTCACTTTTTTAGTCTAAAGTCAGGAAGTCAAACTTGGTACAACCACTATTTATAGGAGCGTGCTTTGCTCTTGGAAAACATGGATATTTCAATGCTCTCCTATTTTGGAGACCCCAAAGGTTTGATCAGTGTCACTGCAGAGAAGAAGTCTCTAGCTCTCCTTTTCCCTTCCCTATCTTTTGTTGCTCCTCTGGTTTGGAAAAGAGCACTTTCAAAGTGAATATTCATCTAGTTTGTTCAAGGCTGCAGTTTCCTACGCCTGTCCCCACCACCAGGCTGGTAAGAAATTCCTGGCACTATCCAGCCAGAGACATCTCATCTTGGGACAAAGATCCCAGTGGCAGATGCCCACTGTGCACACAATTGGGAGTCACGATCTGCAAATGGCCGGCGATGCTTTGTCACACCTACCCAGCCACACGTTGCCATGATTCTACTGTTAACCAGAAGATCTAATCCAGATATAAAGAATGTTTATAAATCCAAATGGCATTAAATAAGATCTATTCCTCACACAGTCCTGTTCCCATTTAGAACTGACTGTTTCAGGTAACCAGTAGCTAATTTAATTTAGCTATATTTAATATAAACAATCCTGAAGTCATTCAGGGCTGATGACAAATGGCCTATGGACATACATTGGCATTTACCAATCAAAGGTAGGTTTAAGGAGGATTGGTGCCACTTCAAAGCTTTTTGGAGTTAAAGCCGATCTTGACATCTTGCATCTTGCCTGAAGAGTTCTTTTAGTAAGTGTGATGCCCTGACAACCAGAGATGAAGAGATATGAGGTTGGAGCCTGTACAATGATCTAGCATCAGGTTTAGGCATTCAGGACAACACTCCCGAAGATATTTAATGTGTTATTTTGTATCAAGATTCTTCATTTTCTAACGGTTTCAACTGATTCTAGTGGAAAATTTAAGAGTAAACTGAAGTTAACAGCTTAACTTTGTTTTCCCTTGGACTGGGGCCAGAACTTTATCCACCTTACACAGGGCTCTAGAGAAAAAGATGAGATGAATAGTCAAGCTGAAATTGCAAAGGGGTTGAGACGAGTACAATGACGTTAAAGTTCCTATAACAGATTCAAAGCAGGAACCACCTTTTTAGAAGGCAGCTGACATGCAAGGAAGGTAACATGACAGTCAGGTATATAATGATAGAGACATAAATGGCAAATTATAATCAGGACATCAATATTCTGACTGTGTCAGACTCTGGGATTTCAATTCTCCAGAGCACTGATAAGGCATTCTCTGTGTGTGGGTTCAGTTCATGGGAATTTGCACTGCCTGAATTTTAGTTTGAAGTTTAGATGTGAATAAACATCAAAGCTCAGAGTGAAAGTCAGCTGTAACTACTCTTAAAAATTTCTTATGTGCGGTTTCCAGAAATGCTGATCATGGCTACTGTCAGCAGAAAAGCCCATTAACACTTACAGCATTTGAGATCAGTGTTGGACCTACCTTTGCAATTGTCTTGTCACAAGTATTTGCAATGAGCACAGACTTATAGCAGTGTTTCAAGTGGCTGATTGCAGTGAGAAAGAACAGCCTATGATCCAAAGTCCTCTGAAGTCAAGGAAATGGTTTTATTGACTCCCGTGATCATGGAATCACACCTGTGTTATACTAATTACTGAGCAAATTTTGTAGCTAAAAAGCAAAACCAGCTACTTGAAGGAAACAAGAGTTTTGTTCTGATTTTTGCCAATTGCAATGAACAGATCTGTGAAGTTTTTGCAAATTGAAAATATCTTAATAAAATGCAATGAAACACTACTCTTAAATTTATCTTTCCCTTCTTTTTCCCAAAAGGTGGTATTTTCAGAGTTTTGCTCAGAAATAGAATTGGTGAAGAAAAATATTGAACTTCTTATTTTTGGAGGAAGAAAATAAGCAACTTAAAAAAAAATCTTGTAAAAATTATTGCATTATTGTTAAAACCCTGTGAAAAATCTCAATACTTTGAACTTTGTCTTACATGAAAGTTACCATAATATTGATGGTGATGATTTTGCCAGGCAATCCACAACAGAACAGGCTAAATCTTTTCATTTGTTGATGTAATACACAATGTAGCCACCATGATAGTTCTGCAGTAAGTGTTAGGGTTTGTTTTCTTTTCTATTTTCCCCTTCCCCTCTCCTCAGGGTCCTAATACCTGATGTGCAGAAACTTGTGGATCAGAGCATGCCAAGGGAGAGGAGCAGCCACAAACAGGTCCGAGAAGGTTATGTCTACACCCAATATCATCCAATGGAAGAGGTAAAGAAGAACAAAAGTCTGCTTGTGTTCTTTACGTTTTGTAAATGCTACAGTAGGCAATCTGTGCTTGCAGAAAGCTCAGGGACCTCTTTCTGGCTTTCTTCTTTGCAGAATCAGTCCTTACCCTTTGACTAGAATCTTGGTGTGGTTGAATTGAACATGAATTTGCCACTGATTTTGATTAAATCCTCAGTTCCCCACTGACCAAAACCCAGATGCTCTGCATGAAGCAGCCACACTGTTTTGCAGGTGATATTCTGGGGTTCAGTTGATTTGTTTGCTACCTTTCTACCCTGTTCTGCTTTATCATTATCTCTAGCCTTTATTCATTTAAAGCCCTGTTTGTTTGATGCTGAGCCAAATGCAAAGTGCAACAACTATTGTGTTGTCTGGAATCCCAGTGAGGAAGAAGAGGTGAACAATGGGAGACTTGTAGAAAGAAATAATTTAAGGGCAGGTTTTTGATACTTTGGGAGAGAATAATGTCATAAGGGTGGGCAGTGAAGATTTTTTGGTGTTATGTTTCACAGATGAGTGGGTAAACCTGGACAAAAGCAGAACATGCTGGTATTCTTCCTCCTAGCTGCATAATAAAAGTGAGAGAACAGAGTCAACCCTCTTGTATACTTTGTTTGAGCTACCCATTTGGGGTGAGTGCTGCTGAACTCAGATGTGGAAAATCAGTACTGATAGGGAATAGACTGTAATACTGTTTTGAAGATTTGATGGTGTGGCTTCATGTTTGGTGAACTCAACAGGAAGATACTCAATACGATGGGCATGTTGAATGAGGTCCAGAATGGAGTATCCATGTTGTATTGCAGTGATGTCCTCTTTCAACACCCAGTGAGATACGACCATGCATGTGAAAGACCTTCCATGAGTATGAGTGACATCACAGATTGAAATAAACTCTGAGGAAAATGTTGCTTATCTAAACAAAAGCAAATGTTTTAATCTGGAAATGGAGGCGGGAAAGAGAAGGAAGCTCCCCCTTTGGACCTAGAATTCTCTTTGACTATTTCAGATTTACCAATGGATGACTCAGATCCAGAATAACTACAGTGAGCTGGTCACTCAGCACTTCCTGGGGATGACATTTGAGAATCGACCAATGTACTATCTACAGGTAAAGGAGGAACTTTCTCTTAATAATAAAAGGAATCTTAACAACAAAAAAAATACACAGAAGAAGACGGAATTCAGATATTTCCCAAGCTAGCACTCATCCCAATTCACTGAAATAGCAGTAGATGGTTTTACTCCTTTACAGTACAGTAAGATTTGCCAACTTTGATATACACTATCACTATAAGCTTGCTATTGCTATTATGTAGTGAAAACAACAAATTTAACTAAAGCCTGTTTTAGAAATACAAATCAAGCTGAAACTAGCTTGGCAACAGCTGTGTGATGATAAAGACTTTCGGTTTGTTATTTTTATTACTTTTAACAGTATATAACTTTTCTGTTAGGAGTATTCCATGACACTTTTTATTGGGCCCACTAATAAAAACTGTAGTCTTAATATTTGGGTTAGCTATTTTCTAATCTGTTCTTATCACTGAATAAAATTAGATTCCCTGCCTTTTTGTGCTTACCCTTCTAAAAAAAAAAAAAAAAAAAAAAGAGAAACTGTTCTATTAACTGTTCTATTGACGTTCCTGCTCAACAGACACTTTAAAGATCATGCCTTGTAATACTACAGAGATGGGGTTATTAGGAAGGAAAGCTTGTCATAATGATGTCTGTAATAATAATAATCTCAGATGGCTCAATGGCATATCAAGGCACATCCTGTACTTTTCCTATTACATTTGGCTATTTTATTGTAATGTAACAGTTTTTAAATTATTATTTTTACAATCTCTCAGATCAGTCAACCATCAAATAAACCCAAAAAGATAATTTGGATGGACTGTGGGATTCATGCCAGAGAATGGATATCTCCAGCCTTCTGTCAGTGGTTTGTGAAAGAAGTGAGTTCTCACTTTTCCATTTAGATAATAAAAAAAACCCATATCACTTTAGATACTTCAGTTCTCTTCTCTATCATGGTATCAAGAATTATGTTTTTCTGTTAAAATATGATTTTCAAAATTAGTACACAGTACAGAGATCAGTGGAGACCCAAGTCCAAATCACAGTTTGAGATATGGGGCAATATTAGCGCATCAATTTCTCCACCTGCACTGTTTCCAAATCCTTCCAAAATTTGGTAGCAACCTCTCCTTTTCCCAGAGTGGCTTTTGGATCAAGCTTGTCTGTATCACAGAGAGACAGTCCTCCTGAAATAAACCCTAAGCTATGGTCTAGCAATGTTCCATGTGTACAGAAAGTATCTGGCACACAGGTACGCTATCATGGAGCTTTCATACCCACAAGACTCTATCTATATGAAGTACACTCTCACTGGATATCCTGTTACTTTGTTAATGACAAAAGGTGTTTATCTCAACATATCGGGAGATCAAGTAGATGTTGGATACCGTAGGGATATCCAGGAATGAGTGATTCCTGGATAATAGTTCTAAACTAGCTCTTTCCAGTGATCGCCACTAAACTATCTGCTCACTGCTCTGTACTTTTTCTGTTCAGATTCTTCAAAATTACAAATCTGACCCAAAGATTAAAAGATTTCTGCAGAATTTGGATCTCTATGTCTTGCCAGTCCTCAATATTGATGGCTACATCTATTCCTGGAAAACAGTAAGTAGTGAAAATACAGGAACTAGAATGAAAGTGTACAGCATGTTTTGTTACTTCTGGATACTTTTATATTTTCAGTAATAGCAATTATATTTAAACAGAAAACAGTGACGTTACCCACACAAATCCTTTCATGGCAGAGAGGTTTTGTTTCTTCTGTCAAATAAACAGTCACGTGAGATTGCAGAGCTAAAAATTCCTAGCAAATGTCATGAGCATCGGGAAGACAAAACCACAGGATCAATTGCTTTGGGGTTTCTTGGTATCAGAAAATCACAGAATGTGTCAAGATGGAAGGGATTCACAAGGATCATCAAGTCCAGCTCCTGGACCTGCACAGGGTCATCCCCAACAGTCACCCCCAACAGTCTCTGCCACACCATGTGCTTGAGAGTATTGTTCAAACGCTTCTGGAACTCTGTCAGCCTTGGTGCTGTAACCACTGCCCTGGGGACCCTATTCTAGTGTCCAACCACCCTCTGGGGGAAGAACCTTTTTCTAATATCTAACCTAAACCTCCCCTGACACAACTTCAGGCCATTCCCTTGCGTCCTGTCACTGGTCATCACAGAGAAGAGATCAGTGCCTGCCCCTCCTCTTCCCCTCATGAGGAAGTTGTAACTGCAGTGAGGTCTCCCCTCAGTCTCCTCTTGTCCAGGCTGAACAGACCAAGTGACCTCAGCCACTCCTCATTTGGCTTCCTCTCAAGACCCTTCACCATCTTCATTGCCCTCCTTTGGACACTCTCTAACAGCTTAATATCTTTCCTATATTGCAGTCCCCAAAACTGCCAGAATATTCAAGGTGAGGCTGCCCCAGTGCAGAGCAGAGCAGGACAATCCTCTCCCTTGACAGGCTGGTGATACTTTGCCTGATGGCCCCCAGGACATGGTTGGCCCTCCTGGCTGCCAGGGCACTGCTGACTCATATATAGGCTTACTTCATTGATAACAGCTGAATGCCTGGTTTGATGGAGTTAAGCATGTCTGGAAGAGTAATTAATTCTTCGCAAAAGATCTCAACTAGCAGATGGGTCTTAGCACCTTTGCATGGGACAGAAGAAAAACTGGTCAAATATTGGGTTATTTGGCTTTAAAATAGGTGTGCCCTGTGTCCTTTTCTGATATAGAGGATAAGGCAAAATTTTGGTCTTCAGCCACTCTCGTCATGCTTCCAGGCTCTTGAGTCTTTTAATGCAGGACCTTGGCATGGCCCAACAGGCTCAACCTACCACCATGTGGATCCTGCTGTCTCCCTAGGTCTCCAGTAGGTTTGGGGTGTACCACACACTGCACTTGGATGCACAGGTAATTCAGTTGGGAAGCTCATAAAGGCAGTGCAGTGAGGTCTGCACAGAACCAAGTATAGCAGTGAGTATAGTAGGGAACCAAGGAGCAGTAGCAAGATTAGCTGACAAAAAAAGAATTAGTCTTCCTGAATCTGAACAAACAGAAGTTCCACTATTGTCTCTTATCCCTCACAATGCCAAGTCTTGCTTAGGACTGCAACACTGCATGGAAGCAGTTGAGTATTACAGAAACAGCACAATTAAAAAAAAAAAAAAAAAAGCTCAGGAAGCTCATTTCAGGGCACATGCAGGCTCGTGGCAGATGACACCCTGGCTGTAGTAGATGAATTGTTCTATCACTAAGCTTCATCACCTTTGCACACAGAACTGTACTTTTACAATACAAGAGTTACTTAGAATGCAGAGGTCTAAAATAAAGGAGTCTTTACACCCTGTTATCACTGGGCCATGTGGATCATTGAGTTGTTATTATGTAACAGAAGTTACTTTTCTTTAGGATCGTTTGTGGAGGAAAAACCGTTCTGTGTATGGGAATGGCGCCTGCTACGGGGCAGATCTGAACCGAAACTTCAATTCATCCTGGGGCAGTAAGTTTGAAGCATTTCAGATCATGTACACAAATGTAAAACAAGGGTAATAACTAGTTTCTGAAAAAGAAAAGATGAAGTCCTATAAGAAAGGAACACTCATCTTGCTGTCATCAAGGCATAAGTAAAAATAAAATTCTGCTTTGTAAGTGCTAACTCATTGACTTTCAACTGGCATTTATTTTTGTGAGCAGAAAATTGCTGCTTATATAGTTATACCTCTAATTCACTGCAGGAACAAGCATCAGCTCTAGGCAGCAGTGTTACGAGTTGGTCGCTTAACAGCCAGTATTTACATTTGCCATGAATTTCAAGGAGGCTCCAAAGCTTCCCTAGCAGGTGGTATACTGTGGTGGTGTCACAGTGTTTTCACTGCAGCCATCCTGTAAATGTGCATAAAATATCTCAGTCTTGTAGGAAATTTTAGGTGGTACCAACAATGTTAAAAAGTCCCAATGTGCTGTCTAGTCTCCCTGCCCACAAAAACACATGCTTTAACACTCCAAGGTAAATTTCCCAATTCCCTCCGAACTGGTGTTTTATGTCTCTCATTTGATTCACTTTTTGTATTCCTCTCCAGGTGTTGGTGCTTCTCTTATCTGCAGCAGTGATGTCTTCTGTGGCTCTGAACCAGAATCAGAACCTGAGACAAGAGCTGTGGCTCAGTTTATCAGAAGAAAGAAGAGTGACATTGCGTGCTTTTTAACAATTCACTCCTATGGACAGCTCATCCTCAGTCCCTACGGTTCCACAACTAAACCTCCAAGTAACAATGAAGAACTGGTAGGTCAAAACATTCATCTTCTACACTAATAGAGAGCAAGTACAGGCAGTAGCATGTGGCACAATGCTGCTGACCCTCTTGCCGTTCCTTCAGAAGAGTGGGGCTTATTCAGGACCTTGGCTCCCAGAGTTACTGATGCTCTGTGCAGCATCAGTAAGTTTTATTTGCCTCAGAAATCCCAATTCTTCAACTTAAATCAGGAAAATTTAATGACTACTAGATAGGACTAATGCAGTGCAAGGTAAATGGAGAAGAGCAACAATTTTTTGCTGCATACAAGAATGAGTTTGCACTGTAGGATGCCAGCACATTATACACATATGGCTGTCATGATTGTGTCCAGAAAGGGTATTCCAAATGTGCTCTCAGGAGAATGGGAGCAAAGTAAGCACCTACTTCTTGGTTATTTCTCCCCTCGGTTTCTGAGTGTTCTGAGTTCATTCACATGTGTATTTATGAAGATTCCAGTAGCTAAAGCACTAGTTGAGAGCATGAGGGATTTGGGTTTGAACTTCATATGAGTCATTGGAGAAGTAATTTAGTTTGTCTACGGCTCAGTTTCCAAAGATGGTGTGATACAGAGTCTATAGCAATAAAACAAGAGTAAGAGGTCAGTCACTGCTGTAGTCAGTGCCAATGTGCTATACAGCATGGACCCTTAATTCTCCAAAGTACAGCCCTCTAGCTTTACAACAAAGCAAATAGTATCTCTATCTCATAGCAGAGTAATTCCAAAAAATTTAACATAATTTGCATTAAAAAAATCAAGAATTTGTCCAAGTGTTTATAATGGGTTCCTCTAAAGACCTAAAATAATAATATTAAAACTTAAAGCTGACCATATGTAAATGTAAAGCTGAAAGAGACAAAAATTTCGGTCCACTCAAAATAATTGCCAAAGGTACTGCCACCCGTGACAATGTTTTGAATTTCCAGATTCAAGTTGGAAAGAAAGCAGCTGCTGCGCTGACAGGAAAGTATGGCACCAGCTATAAAGTAGGACCACCCTCTTTAATTTTATGTAAGTTTCTTTACCTTTCTCTTTGATTGCTCTGTTTTTCAAAGAATAGAGTCATTCTTGTGTCACAGGCATCAGCAAGTACTGTTCTGCTGAGTTTCCTCTTGAGTAATATTTAAAAAGGTCTGGTTTGGTGGAACATCTAAGCAGCAGTCATTTGAGTACAAGGTAACTCCTCTAAGTTATAAAGCTAACTGCAGGAATGAAGGAAGCATTGATCAGAAGCTAGTTCCTACATGGATTCCTCACAGATACATCACAGGGGACAGAAGGAGATTGGTGATAGATCATCCTGACCCTGCTGAAGTCAGCAGCAAAACTCCTATTTGTCTTTTCTGGAGTCAAGCAAAAATTAAAATCTCAATCAGGTCTATAGTTACTCCATCAGACATTATCACATGGCAGCTGCTTGCAATTCTGTGTGAAATATATCAGTTTCAGCCTTGTTCCTAATATACTGGATAGCCACATCACAAGTACAACATCACAGCTGATACTAGTTGACAGCCTTTACAGAGAGGACTAGAGGGCCCTAGAGGCTGCCTGGTAAACACAGTATTTTCCCAGTAAGCAAGAACAGTAAGTAATTGGCTCCGGAATCCATGTGGTTTGCATATTCCAGTGTTTGTCTCTGCCAGTCTCTGAGTGCCAGTCTCTGAGTCACCTACTGCATGAGCAATGCAGTGTAAAGTAACATGCCCCTGCCTAGGACTGTACTTTGCCTGGGTTTGTACTTATACTGAATAGGTAAGAAAAAAGATCTATGAGTAAGATGAACAGTGATACAGGAAGCAGACAGAAATTTTTCAGATTTGACCAAAATTATGCTTAAAACTAACTATAAATAGAAATTCCAATCAATATCAATGTAGGAAATGAAGTACCAGAACAGACAAATGGCCAATCCACCTTGTAACCCATACACAGTAAAATGCTAAAACCACAGAATCCCTGAAACTCATCTCCTGTTACTGAACAACATCATCTTATAAAGAATTGTGACTTAGGAAACTCCATGGAAGACTTTTAGTATAATTAAGAATTGCACCACCTAGAAACTCTGTTTTCCATGTCACAGTGATGTATGGTTACTGCTTAGTTCAGGGATTCCAATATAAACTTACATTAACTGCAGCGAGAAGTAAATATCTCCCCTCTTTTTTTTTTTTTTAAATTCACAGACAATAACTCAGGCTCCTCACGGGACTGGGCCCACATGATTGGCATTCCTCTCTCCTACACATTTGAACTGCGAGACAACGGTACTTATGGATTTATTCTCCCTGCTAACCTGATCCAGCCTACATGTGAGGAGACCATGTTGGCCGTGACAACTATCATAGACTATGTTTATCAGGAGTACTTGCCGAATGGGGCTGTGGTTCTGACCTCCAGCAGCCTGGCTCTGAGCCTTTGGCTGAGTATTGTACTTACATGGACTGTTTCTTAAAAATGGCTTAGAGAACACAGCAAGACTCATATGCAAAGTATAGTGTCCCTTCGAAAATACACAATTACACGAGTGGAGGAACTCAATGTCAAGTATTTCAATAAAGGCTCATCCCACAAAATAAAAGCATCCACTAGTGGTTTTGACAGCTATGTTTTAAGGAAGAAGGAAAGGATGAAGAGCTATGGCAATGTCCAAATCTCACTTGCTGGCTCTGCTTACTCTTTAAGGGACCTTAAACCAGTCATTCATGACAAGGACCCATGGGGACAAAGCATTTTACTCCCTGGGTCTGGAGCACGTTTTCAGAGGCTTATGGGCCTAGGTAGCCCTTCTGTCAGCCATAGTCCTGCTCTATCCCAATTTTCCCATTGCCTGAACCTGCTAGCTTCTGGGTCTTGCTGGCCTTAGCAGGATGCCTGTGAGAATTGAATATCCTCAATTCCCACTACAGAAAATTGGATGGCTTCCTTGACAACCACCTTTCTGCCCTAAACTGCCACATCAGGATTTGCTAGAAAATACAGGGCCTCAAAAGCTGGTGAAATGTCATAACCAGGAAACCATCAACAGCAGCCTGAAACAAGCTGAAGATTTGAGCTGGTACAAGTGTGTGGGGACAGAGAAGAGATGAGGCCCTGTCACTTAGATGTAGTCAGATTAGTGAAGATAGAAGCTGCCCAAATCCTTCAAAAATTCAAAAGGGAAAGGGAAAAGAAAGATAAGAATAGGGTTCTATTCCTACAGAGAAGATCAGAGAGTGGTTTCTTTGCATCAACTTCCAAAAATGTGACTGGTGGTGTCAATTATCCTCCTTAAGTCAGACTCCTAAGGGATTTCATTACAGATTGTACATAAAGGAAATCTATTTACAGAAGGGTTTCTTTCTTGCCAACCATCTTAATCCTTTGGGGCTGACTCTGCAGAAGGACTGGGGCCCAGTTTTGTGGCTCTCCATCACTTGAGAGAGCCTGCTGTCTGCAGGGCTCTGCCTGGGGTCCTCATACGAAGCTGGACACTCACTGGAGTTCCAGAGAAAACAAAATGTTTCAGCCCATCGGGCAGGGACTCTCCATCTGAGCCTCTCAAAAGGGAATGCCAAAGAAAGAGCTTCTGTGTTACAGCCAACACCAGAGGGTGCAGGGCATTCACTGAAATAGAGAAGGCCTATTTTAACCTTTACTCTGCTTTTAAATCCAGGAGTCCTGCATCCCAGAAATATATCCACCAGGCTTAGCTGCTACAGTTAATAGATTACTTTTTTGTCCTGATAGAAAAGGAAGAATCCGGGGGGGGAGGGGGAAATGTATGCAATGTCTGATTTTCTTAGCAAATGTCAAGATTGTGCTTGAAAATAGAAAGTGTTCTAACCAGAGATTTTTCAACAAAATATTTCCAATTTTGTGGAAAGGAGGCTTTTCTCCATACCCCCCTCAACTGCTTGAAGGCTAGTGATGGAAAATGTAGACCAAAAGCTTCTGGCAGAAAACTCACAGATAAAGGACACTGAGAGAACTGAAACATTACTGTCCTCAAGTTATAAAGTACAGCAAGACACAGTAACTTAACTAAGATCTCATAGAGAGTCTGTGGCAGACTCTGGAAAATTCTTGTGCCCAATTTTCTTCCAATGCTGCCAAGAGAAGGATGTGTATCACTTCACCATAGTACCATTAAAAAAAAGAAATAGATACAACCTTACAGTCATTTTTCCAAAGCACATTCTGTTGTTATTTTGTCTGTACTATTAGTTGACAAATCTTAGCTCATGTGTTCATTGTTCACAGATTATTACCAATTGATGCAGCAAAATCTGCCTAAATCCTGCAGGTTCCCCAGAGCATTGTCTTTCCAGACCAACCACTCATTTACAGTAAGACCCGTCTGTTGCTGGGCTCTGGAGCAGGTGTCACTAATTGGCACCTCCCCCCACAGGAGCATCACTCCCCAAGCTTACATTTAGTTTAGGATGTGACTTGTAAATCTTTATATTTGTATTTGTGTAGTCTGTTTTTGGAACTCTAAGAAACAAGACAAGTCCATCTGGCCCATGACAGTGAGATATCTTGAAGCAAGTGGGGTTTGACCACAAGTGTTTCACAGCCATTTGCTGGCAGACAGCAGTGAAGCTCCCTGGTGCCACCAGCAGCAGATGGCAGAGCCCTCTGGGAACCAATGCCCACACGCTCACCTTGCCAAAGCCAACCCAAGCTTGGGCTGCCACAAAGTGCTTTCCAAAACTAATCCATTACTACACCGGTACAAAAATACTGCCAGTCAGGACTTCTTCACTGGATTCAGAGATACTGCACAGCCTCTGTGCCTAGAGCCAGAGAGGAAGGGAGCTGGTTTTGCTGATTGTGGGTATGTTTTGATAAAAATGTTTACCACTACTAGATACAACCAAGCGTGTCCTAAAGTTAATTGGCAGACTTCTGTGGAATGGCTCAGTCTCTCACTAGCTCCTCCTATTGCAATGACATCTGTCAGGCATGGGAAGATACCCCTGCACATGGCACGGAGACAAGAGAATGAGGGGGGAATTTGCCTTCTGTGTTCCCAGTATTCAAGAGTCATAGAAGCAGGGAGGAAGCCTTTGACAGAAAAAAAGTAGTTATTTGGCAACAATAATTACCTAGAAGAATTTCTGCTGCTGTCAGCACACTGATTATGCCTGGGCTCACAGGTCCTTGGACCTGTTGACAATGGCTCACCCACTTTGCACAGTGAAGCCATAAATGAGGGCTGTGTGAAAGCAGCACCTTGCCCCATTGCCACTGCAGAACAGACTTCCTGCAATGAGTGCTTACAACCTGTTTCAGGAATTAACATTGCACAAGCAAGCCACAGCCACTAAAAGGCCAAGGCTGCAACAAATTGATCTTTACAAACTTTACATGGGCTCTATATTTGAGACACCCTCCCAGTTCGCTGACTTCTCTGTGTATCTTTTGTGCTTGTAAAAGAGTGATATGTATGGCTGACAAAAATCACTGCAGAGACGGTGTATTTTACCAACCATGTTTGGAAGGGAAAATTTTAAAGAAAAACAGTAGGGATGTCTCTACTGAAACTCCGCTTACTTCATGAATCTTGGCTTTCCCTCTCTTGCATTTCTTTATTGCTTTCTCTGACCCTTGACAGGTTTTGCTTTAGGATGAAGTATGGAAAGAGTTGCATTCCGTTTTCTTCATGTTAGCAGAAGCACAGCATTATCCTACTGAGACTACAGTGTGACTTAGGATTCACTCATGCAAACCCATGCAAAACTAGAAGTTATCAAGAAAAACTAGTAGTCTTCTATTCATTGTCATTTCTTCCCAATAGTTTTACCAAGACCCATGATCCTTTCCTTTCTTTCTCACAGTTAAACACCTGTATTGTGGTTGCTGTATTATATAATCAGTACTGAGAAGGTTTAATTACTTTTGGTCATTCAGGTTAATGAAAAAAAAAAAGGACATCCCAATTATGAGTAAGAGTGTTCTATATTATAATTGTTAACATTTTGTCTGTACAACAAAAATAAAGATCGAACAGAAGGACTGTCAGTGATCTCATTCCATTTCACACAAGGAGCTCCTCTGTTAATTTCTCCTCCATGCTATGTAATTTGATAGAGTCCTCAGGCTCCTAACAAGTTAGCATCACTGCCCTCATTAAGGAAAGTGAAGATATCACAAGGGAACTACAGTATTAAATGAATGTGTGTAGCCTCATTTCTTAGAACATCATATGATGGAAGAGCAAAAACCTACATTTTTGAAAGGACTGTGGAAACCACCTCTGTCAGATGACCTTTTGGGGAAGTCACTTGCAATGCAAGTTGTTACTTCATGATAATATGCTTATGCTCCAAACATTATTATTCTTTTGTGCAGATTCTATTCCAAGTGGAAAACTCTCAGACTTGAACATCTTATACTGTGTATGAAAATTTTAAGGAGTCTTAATCATAACACACCCATTCAGAAACACAGAAAGATGTTCTCAGTGTGTTTCAGACAATTTTTCAAGTGTAGTCTGGGCAGCTACTTCAGACAGAAAGGCCAGGCTCTGAATGAAATCAAAGTATCTTGACCTGCTTTTGGCTTTCCTTTAGCCCACAAGCTGTAGGTATGCATGATCTTGATAAGCTTTATCTCATTCCCTGCATCTTATTTTTGCTTCTTCTAGGGCTGGGTTTTCTTGACTAGATGGGACGTCCAGTTATATCACACACAAAAACCACAGTGGAACCCATGCTGTGCTAACAATTTCCTTCCACATGAATGGCTGCCCAAGGCTGCTTTGTTTTCATTACCACTCTGCTAAGAGGGGACAAATAATTAAAAAAAAATTACCAGGGGTTATGACTGGGCATTAGGATTAGCAAACTTGGGTATTCTTAGTGAAAATCTTGTCTACAATGTATTTTATATTTCATGTATCCACCTTCCAACAAATCTGGATGATCCTTATTGGTATAAAATATAAAGGAATGATTTGATGACAACCTGTCATCACTTGCTCCTGTCTGCCAAATCTCATGGAGTCTGTTTATGTGCATGGTAGGCATTCATAAAACCCGATCCTTTTCTGCAAGCTGGCAAAAAATATTAGTGCACTATTCAGAAGGCAGCCAGTGGAGAGCAGAAAGTGCAAACGTAATGTCATCCTTACATCTTTTAATTCATCTCAGTACACTGACCCACGGCACATCCCATCCCAGCTGCCCTCTGTTGTGTGAGAGTGCCTCAAATGAAGGCAGTGTAATTTAGGGAGTAAATTAGTTAGGATTGATTGCATAGTGCCAACTGCAATGGAAAATCCCTAGAGGAGGAAGAGCATTTGCAAAAATGTTGGAAATTTACTGTGCTGACAAAGATGGCTTTAGCAGTGGGAAAGAGGAAATGGATAGGTCATAGATGGACTAATAATGCCATTTTCCCAGCTTTAGCTTCTTCTTCATGAGTGTCTAAAGGAGACAGTCCTTGTTTTTACAATACAAACTCTTCCTGTTCTCAAACACCCATACAGCTTTACCTGGGAGAGTCCTGGGAAGAAAAAGGATTACTGATGAATGCTACTTAGCTCTGATTAGTGAGGCACAGGGCGGAAGAAGAATAAAACTAATGAGGGAGATACTGAGCACAAGCAATAACCAGGCACCAAGGAACACAGAGTAGGCAACACACTCTGTAACAATTAGGTGTAAAGGTCTATTTGCCAGAGACACATAAGAGAAGTTCCCATCCTGAGACTGCAGTCCAGGCCTTTATGTCATTTACTACTAGTGCCAGGGCAGGTCAATCAAGCCACTGCAGCAAAGTATCCCCCATCCACTGCCATCATCTAACACACATAGTAAGTTTGCGTTTTATGTCTGTGTTCCTAGTTCCTAAAAACAAAAGTTAAATCTATGAAAAAGGCCACTTTATCCCAAATTCTCTCTTCTCACTTCAGTCACTGTTTCTGCAAAGTCTTTAGGTTTGCCTGTCAGTACTTCCCCCCCCCCCCCCAAATTACCTAGTTAGAAACAAATTAAGATCTTTTATGGGGTTTGGCGGGGACTTATACTTTAGCCTCTACTTGGAAAATGAGTTTTCCTTGGGGTCAACAATGTCCCTTGTGGTCAACACTTGTGATACTGGAACTGTCTATGAATTTGTTGGAGTTTGCTTCACCAGTTACTAGTGACAGTGGTCTGAACCAACTATGGTATAGTTGTGAAAACACTTAAAGGGATCATTATCTAGATGTAGAATCTGGGAAAGCCAGCTCAGTGTCAAACAGTTGACAAGGAAACACTATAAATACTCAGGGATAACAAACCATCCCACACCAGGAGAATGTAATTCTGTTGGGGAAATGATTGCACAAGACTACACAGTCAAAATGCATTATTTGGAATTGCTTCCATCTCAGAGGCAGATATTAAGCTACTTGTGCACAGAGAAATCTATCCAAATGTATTTCATCTGCTACCCAGAAATTCCCATTCATTTCAGAAACTTGTTAGTGCCTTAAATCCCCAGAAGATTATCCAAGGATATTCTTATGATCCAAGCAACTGGGAATCAATAACAGTCTGGGGAAGGGGCAAGAAGGGGAGTAGGGGTTAATAGCAATTATTCCTGGAAAGCAATCTAAACCATTTTTTCATATAATTTGGAGTGCTAAATTTAAAGTACTCTCGAATGCTAAGGCCATTTTCATCATGATGATCCTGTGTTTTATTGAGTAGGACCGGAGTATTACTCATTTTTTGTGACCACATGCTGGGCAAACAGCCAAGGTAATACAAGCTCCTTAATAATAATCTATACTTAAAGTTAACATGATGGCTACTACATGATGGCTGTGCCAGTTGGAGGAAGATCTTCCAGCTCTGGTAACTGCTTGACTTAGCACTTTTTTTAGTGCATGAGAAACATTATAAAATAAAACATATATCTTACAAGTGGGAGAGAAGTCATGCAGTGTAATCAGCAAAGAAATGGGAAGAAGTAAGAGAATGATGGGATGGAGAAGCAGTGAATCCAAAAGAAGTTTGGACATGTTTTTTTAGGAAAAAAAAGTCAGTAAAACCCCTGTGGTGCCATCTGCACATAGGACTGTCACTGTGTGTGCCAGAAGAACAGATCAAGAGATTGATAGGAGCCCTGTTCTATTTAAAGGACATGGAAATGTGTGGAATCCAAGAAGTTAGAAATGGGCAATGTAGGACTATCTATCTCCTCAGATTGATCTCTGGGGTACATTTCTGGGTATGGTTGCCTGGTTGAGTCATTGAAGTCTCAAGCTCTCCTCTTCTGTGTCGCCCTTCAAACTGTGGAGTTGTATGTTTACCTTCAATTTTCAACCTTTTCCAACATTTATGACTCTGTTCAGCAGATGTATTTTTCATATATGTACTTGTTTTGTCTTATTTACTTCTGTGGATCCCATGGATTTTCAAGGATCCAGAGACAGCCACTGGCTTCACCCACTGATTATCTTGTGACACACAGTGTACCAGGGATTGAAAAAGAGTAAGTTCCAGAAATGGTCACTTCCTTTAAGACTGTATGGGTAAGATGGTCATGAAGCTTTTTTCATCTGCAATGTATGGGCTTTGTCTACATTATTAGGAATCTGATATTGTATCTACTGTATGCTTTCTTTATATTATCAGCAGAAGACTGAGTTCTTTGACTGTCTACCAAGGCAAATCAGGAACTCCAGCTGAGTTCTCTAGCCTAAGACAGCTGTTGAGACAATGCTTGTTCTAACCCTATACTTACTGTGTAAGATCACTCAAATTAGGCAGTCTGGTCAGTCCCACTGATCTAGCTACATTATTCTTCAGTCCAGATGAAGGTCCTCTCAGAAGTTCTATGTTGATGCAAAAGTGACCAGAAAAGAACAGATTATTTATTTTCTGAATAGGCTAATATGGCACTTTCCCAAATCGTAACCCTTCAGGGATAGACACCATTTATTTCACCTCCTTGTACATCAAATACAACACCTACTGCAGAACTAGTTCTGAATTCTATTTGAACAACAAAAATATTATTTTACGTGACTACAGTACCTCCAGTGAGGTCAACCCAGTGAAGCCCATATGGGTACTGAAAGTCTTACTCTTAGTAGAAAGTGAAACTACTCAAAAAAGCCCGTGTGAACTGAAGGGAAAGAGAACCAGCTTGCATAAGGGTACCTACCAAGATGGACTACGGAGCACAGAATGGGCCCTACTCACAACCCTGTAGCATTCGAACTGAGACACAGAGCTTTAAAATGAGAAATGGCTTCAAAAGAAAAGAAACTTTCTAACCACAGGTCTACTCTAAAAACACATAGCATCCTAGAGCTAATCAATATTTTTTGCCTTTCACATTTTTCTCACACAGTATTTTAGTAATGTAGTGCAAATTTCTCATTCTGCTTTTCCAAAGAAAAGCCATGAAAAGCATTTGATAGTAAATTTAACAGGTATTCGAATGAAAAACACCCTGCTTAAAGGTCACATTTTTTTGAGAGGGTCCTTAGATTTCTATATGAAGTGCAGCAGGTTTTACTTAGAGGACTAAACCCAGATGTTGATATGGTGCCATAGTACTCTGTGAAATTACCTCTTTCTCAGCTTCAAAACTCACAGATACTTTTGAGAAACCCACTAGGAACATTAACATGATGCTGTGTCAGGAGGAGGTTACAGTGAGCGGGTGGCAAGTTCTGACCTCACAGAAAGCCAATGTCTCAGAGGGCTCTTCACTAAAGAACAACAGCATTTTCCAAACCCAGGAGTGGAAACGGAAGCTGCTTAAAGAGAAATCATCCTCTTTGTTGAGAAGTCCTTTTTTCTAGATGAAAAGGAAGAGAAGTGGTAAAACCGCAACATACATCCAAGATGTAAATATTGTAAATAAGTATTATCTAATATGTTTAAGGAGAAAAGATGGGTGACTATAATTTAAATGGCAGTGTTAAACTGGCTGTACAGACTATTCTAAATTTAAGCTTGAAATTAGTCCAGCACACCAGCAGTGTCTCAGAAATTTCTAAGGTTTCTATCACCATGGTAGCTAAGTGGCAATGGGCTTAATCCTGCACTCATTGAGTCCATTATCAGACTTCTCCTGGCCTTAGCAATGCTAGATCTGACCCTGTAAATCCTAACATGCTTGAGACCACAGCTTGATTTCTAAAACCTTTTTACCCACTTTCCCACGGCAACTTGGGTTGGGAATTTTGTGGAAACCATTCACTTGAAAGATGTCTGGGGGAGATTTCTTTCATTCAGCAACAAATCCCTGACTGATTAAAAGAACTATGTTGACAGCCCGACAGGAAGCCATGCCATCCACTCCTTGGGCAGCAGGCACTTTTGGCAACATGTGCCAATTTACAAGACAGGGAACACTAAGGGAGGGGAATCAGGAGTCAGACAAAGTCCCTGGAAACTTCCAAGCTGTTTAAAAAAGAAGGGAATTGTTGCCTTGGTTAAATGCAATTCCCAGTCTCTCACAGCCAACTAGACAAATCAACCATTATACTAAAACATTTATACTGTCCTCAGTGGATGATGATAAAATGTAATGATTAGATAATATGCAGGAGTATACATAATAACTCCTCAACAAAATCACCAGCTCTATGGGATAAAGACGCCTCTAAAAACCCAGGTCCATAGACATAAACACTTGGGCTCTAATCACCTTCTGGTTTTATCCTCTTTTCCTGAAGAAATAAGGCCTGAGAGATCACACTGTCTATCTCTCAGCCTCTCCTTAATAACTTGTGAACCAGCTGGCTGCCTTTGGCCAAACTGGCAATGTGAAAGAGGTCACAAAAGCAAGAACTTCTGCAAGCTCCATAAGAAAAGGTGACTGTGTGGAGTACAGACCCCACGTTCATGCCTTTAAGAGGGAAAGGAGTGTATGTTAAGGTCAGCAATTGGGACTTGTTTGAAAAGAGCAAGGGGGGGCCTCTCCAAGAGAAGAGCAGAGGAAATTGCGGGTGGTTTTTGGCACACTTATGATGGAAATTGCGCAGAAGTGGGTTACAGACTGTGTGTGGGCAGGGACACAATTTCAGAGGAAACAAGACTTCATTAATTCTGCTGCTTGGTTGTATTATTGTTTTCTATAAAAATGATGAGGATTATTAGACATAGCTGGTAATTGCATTACCAACATGAAAAGGCCTGAACAAAACCACAAGGGGATGATGAAAAAAAGAAGCTCTAATACTGAGAAGCCATATAATATGTCATACACAAGAAGAGCTAAGATCAACATATAACTTACACTGCATGTTGATTAAAGTAATGTATGTGCTGAAAGGCCGTAAAAATAGGAAAGAACCCGCAGGACATTTGGAGAAAGGGTGGCACATTTAAAAATCGGTGTGTTTTTGAACATACCTGAGTTCAGCCAAAGGTTGTTCTGAGAGTTCCTTGATCTTTTAGAAAGCTGGACAAACTGAAACACCTTATTACTGCACTGTGGCTTCCTGTGGAAGTGTTGACTCAGAGCTGACCATTGCACGCTCTAGAAACACAGTTGAACAATCTTCTGTTTTGTAGGAATATGCTTAGGGCATGAGCATAAATGCTTGGAGATAAAGCAAGCAGCAGCCCTAAGAAACCACATCCTTCACAGAGAAGAGATCTGAGATGAGGTCTGTGTAGAGAAATGAGGAAACTACACGCTGGGCAGGAGCTGCCCTTATGGAAGTGACTGAAGAGTCGGATTCTGCTCCCGTTTGTGGCTTGAAAAGCAAGAGCAAGCCTGTAGAAATGCCAGGGTTTTTCCCCATTTAAAGCCAATCTGGGAACAAAATCTGGTCTCTACAAATTTAGCTCCTGCTGAAAAGAGGATTGTCTCGCTCTTCAATTGTTAAAATACCTCTTTTTTAAAAGCAAGCAGGAGGCAAGGCAAGGAGAGATTTTTGCACTAAAATTAGGAAGACCTGTTAAGCACATACCCGACATCTTCATTAGGTGACAGGATGATAAACCTGAACAATTTTTCTGTTGAATAAGTGTCTCAAGGCTCAAGGGGACTGCTAATTCCCTTTCCTACAATGACTCAGGCAGGGATTTCCCTCAGCTTTGTTATTAGCCTAGTTGCTATTTTTCTTCCTACCATTTTGTTGCTTAGGAGACTGCTAGTCATGATAAGAACTCCACAAACAAAACAAAACAAAACAACTAAAAAACCCCATAAACAAAAAAACCCAAGGCTCAGTCTTGCCACTGTGATCCCAAGTTATGGAATGCTAAATGCTTTTGCCTCCTGGGATCTGCTTGCACAGAAGGAACATGCTTTGTTAGTATAAATAGTTGCCAAGGAAGTAATTTTCCAGGCACAGCCACAGTTTGCTCTCCAAACGCCAGGTAGTATATATCTATTTCTCATATCTTTGGAGCAGTAACAGAAATGTCTCCAGCAGAACAATGTAACTGGGCAATGACTTCTGGGGCAGAGGGCTGGTTATAAGACAGAGTCACAGAGCAGAGCAGCAATTTCCCTGTCACTACATCAGGACTGTGCAGTCCTATAACAATTACAGTTACACACCTGTATAAATATAAGAGCAAGTTCTCCTTTTCCGGGGGAGGGTATCTGTACACATTCTAGTCCAGTATGATTATGGTGCCTCATAATA
This sequence comes from Platyrinchus mystaceus, assembly GCA_035041135.1. NCBI lineage: Eukaryota > Metazoa > Chordata > Aves > Passeriformes > Tyrannidae > Platyrinchus > Platyrinchus mystaceus. Next base: position 26,887,819 of record JAWWLV010000183.1, read on the forward strand.
ACTGCTGACTCCTCTGTCTTGTTTTCATCAGGAGATCTCAATCTGCTTCCTAAATCTGGTCATCACAATTTCCTATCTTCCCCTTAGATTTTTACCCTCCCTCCCCACCTTTGATTTTATAGAAGATAAAAGTGCAGCCAAGAGATCTGATCAAGAGTAAGAGGTGCTGAAAATTCCTGGACCCTGATCCAGTTCTCTAATGGATGGCTATAACCCTACAGAGAAACCAGCGTAAAATGCTGTAGAACACTTTACTCATGGTAGGAAATGAGTCTTGCATTACAAACCCTGTCGATTTTATTTTCTGGCTTTTCAAAAGGACCAGATACATAATTTCATGATAATGAGTTGAAGCTCTTTAGATTTCATCCCTCTTGAAAAATCTGGTGCTTATTTTAGGATCCCAGCTACAGGTTTAAGAAAGTAACGTCAAGCTCCCATTCTTGACATGCTGAAAGTATGGCTTTCTGGCACATGCATTTAAAAAGAGATGTGCTATAAATTGGCTTCCTAGGGCCTGAGGACTTGGGAAAAAGACTTATTAAAAGATATGCAGCATTAGAAAGCAGAACACCTTCAAAAACTGCTGCTGTACAGGATGACTCATAGGGTTATGCCACTGATTTTGCTAGTAACACCAGAGGAAAATTATGTCCTAGATCTAAAGCACTCGGATGTTGTGAACTTGTTCCTGGGGAAGACATATGGCACGTTTTACCAGGCTTATTTCCTTTGCTGAATAAAGTGACTGAGAAAGTAGATAATATCAGCATATTCAATGCAAGCAATAGGCAATGGGGGATAAGTTCTTATGTCTTGATCTTGCTCTTATTTGTAGATGCTGATACATCTCCCTTGGACTTTAGGAAAGTAGGACTGACACCAATATTGCTGTCCTTAATTTCCTGCTTTCTCTTCAATGCATTCTTCCTATCTGCAGCTCCCTGTGGCTGGTCTTTTTAGATTCCCTCTCCAGGAAGCTTGTCCATGTCTTCTTATCTGTTTGCCTAAGCCATTGAAGCATAATATGTAGCTCTTTGCCTTTATATAACATTTGTTTACTATCCAGTGGTATCTTTGGAAGAGCTGGCACTTTCAGTGACCTATCTAAAGCATGTACAAAATGATAAGACCTTTCAAAATTACTGTCCTCTCACCGGCAGGGGCAGGGACACAGATGGGTTATATGCGAACCAAGATATATGATCAAGAAAGAACAAAAAGATGGAAGCACTTGCCCACAAGGAGAAAGCAGGTGAGGTTACATTCAAAATATGTGTTCCATCATGGAGTGACAACTTATGGTTGAAGACCCCCAGGGAGTCTTCATGCATTACGGGGTCACAACCAGCCCACCCTTCCTTCATTGTTAAGTTGGGAGAATTTATGTATTCATTTCTATTTCTGTAGCTCTTAAGACCAATACCAAGAGGTCAGGGCCATGCTGGACAAAGTGACATTTAAAACAAAGCCAGTGCTCTTCCCCATAGATAGCACATACCTTGCAACCTAGACAGTATGGAGCACAAGGAAAGTGACAGATTACAAATGGGAGACAGATGGGGGGCAAAGCAAGAGCCAAGTCAGGAACAGTAAAGAAGGCTTCCTTCTCAGTCACAGGCAGAGGAAAACATCCTGATTGATGTCTGCTGCAAGCTAACTGGGTCATGCTGGCTGAGGGTGTGAAGTAGATTTCATTTTCATTGCCATCGTGCTTTGCTACAGACAGCAGGAATAGCACAATTCAGTTTATGTGAGTTCAGGAACCCACAGATAACTGCCTGGAGCCCCCAGTAAAATCCCCTTGCCTCCATCAAGGGGAAAGCAATTTTCATCAAGTACGGGTGCTTTAATTCCCCGACTCATTTTCACATGAGCAAAAACAGCTGAGTCAGGTTGGAAAGTCAGGTCTTCTGGCTCCAGCTCCTAGACTTTGAGCTCTCCTCTGTCTGTCACCTCCCTCAGCTGGGAACTGCTTGGCTCAGCTGGGAACACTTCACATTCATTTTCTCCACTGATTTCCTTCGTATATCTGTTGTGCATCATCTCTTTAGATAATAAGTTCTTCAGTATCCTCACTGTAGTCTGTATGTTCAGTGCCAAGCATGACATGGCACCAGATCCCTGCTTGGAGTGTCCAAAATCCAAACAGAGCCATAGGAAGGGCAGAACAAAGAGAAACAACTCCAAGAGGTTATGGGGAGCATAAGAAAGAACAAATTTATCAGTGTCCCTTTAGCTTCTGCCATAAGGAAAGAGGCAACAGCATCTGTGGTGGCAGCTACAGGGAATGTCCTTAGGGAGAGAGGGGGAGATGGTAGTTGTCGTTAGTGGTAAACAACAGGGACCCATGTATCTCACAGAAACACTCCTGTCCTATTCACTTTAGCATCTCTTTTGACAGCTTCTAGATTTTTTCCTTTTATTTTAGTCAAATAGAAGCAGTTGGAAGTGGGGCCACTTCTGACTGCCCAATGCTTTGTTTTGGGAAGCCAGGGAAATACAGTGTCACCTCCATCTTGTCTGAAAGGGATAGAAGACATCACAGACTTTTCATAAGCTACTCCTTCTTTGTGGATTGTTATTGCAGGGTTAAGCCCTGTTTTAAAAATGAAGGAAAAGCTGTATGAAAAGTGCCTGGGGGCTTTTGAACTGGTTCATAAAAATAGCTTCCTGAAGAAGAAAAAGAACAAAAAAGTGAAAAAACAACTCAACACCAAATAGTTTCTAGCATACCCATCTACTGCAACTAGTGTGATATTAATAGAACACCCAACAGGAGGGAGTGGGAAAATAAACATATTTTCACTCACATAAAGGGGCTGCCTAAATGACTCACATATGCAAAAATAAATATATGTCCCCCCATGATAATCTGAAACTATATTTTGTCCACATAAACAATTCAGCTTCTTAACTGTAACCTAACATGTTAAATTCACTCAGTTTTATTTGAGAGCATGGACAGATTGAGTGATCAATCTCTATTACCCTGAGCTTTTTTTTATCCCATTCTTACAGTGCCATTTTTCTTCCCACTAGACATTTTAGTTCATTTCCTTGAGCCTTCTTCAGCTTAATAGCTGCATTTCAGACTTACATTAAAAAAAAAAGCTATCAAACTTCCAGGGGGAAGTGAGTAAGTAAGTGAGTGTTGTGCATGGGAAGAAGAAATACAGAAAAAAAACATGGAAAAAGAGGGCAATTGTTTGCATTTCATGTGTTGCACTTAGTGGATAACAGTTACGTATTCTAGTTTCACAATGGAGATGTTTAGGGTCAAACAGGTGCTGGCTTCAGATGCTGTAAAATCAAGAGGCAGGATTTTTTTGTCTTGTAGAATTGGCAAACAGGTATTCCCCTAGAGAAATGGAATGAGGACATAGCAATTAACTCTCCCGTTCCTGCAATTGGAGTGCTAATCACATCCTTAGCAACTGCGTGGTCACTATGGTACCGACAACATCTTTTGCTCAGATCCTTTCTGGTTCATTCTCCTGGTAACTTTGGTGATGGTCAGAGCAGAGGTGACGTGCACTTGCTGACATTGTGCTGAATGGTTCCATCAATCTCCATTCTGCAATATTGGACTCTATTGCAAATGAAAATCAGCTCCCAGGATAGAAAGGAAGCCAGGAAGTGTCAGGAGTATCTGTGCTGTTTGCTTTTCAGAAACACTGTGCAATGACAAACACAATGCTTCACTACAGCCTCTCTGCTCTAATAGTCTTAAATGTGAGGCTAATGAACTTTAGCTTTCAACACCACTGAACCTCATTATACCGTAAATACCCTTTGTGTAACATTTTCTTGTGACTCAGATGCCAAAAACAATAATGAAGCTATCAGAAAAGAAGGAAAGGAAAAGGCTACAGTCTTAAATACAAGATAATCAGAGTCATCTTTCCACAGCAAATATTTGTTCTGGGAGAAGCAGTGGCAAATTATGGAGGGTGTAATGGAAAAATGCTGGATATTGAGACATTTGTGAATGCTAATGGAATCATAAAATAGCATACATAAATCAGACTAACAATCTGTAGGAATCAGACTAACTATCTGTCCTTGATGGAGTTGCTCAGAGTGGTTGCTGAATCTCTCCTGTAAGAAGTTCTATCCCATGCACTGCAGACACAAACAACCAGAACCAGCTTTCATTCACTGACACTGTGTGGTTCACATCATTAATCTGTAACTGCTTTGAGTGCTCCAGGGATACAGAAGAGCTGGAACTCTGGTCCTCACTGTGTGAAAAGGACTGGTGCCCCCCTTGCCTCACCAGCAGTACAAAGTGGTAAAGGAGAATTTAAGCAAGACTCCAGCCTTTTATTTTCAAATCTCAATGATTTGGTACACAGGAAGGCCAATCTTAGCATCAGTCAAGAAGAGAGAAGGAAACAAGAGTTTGCAGGAAGAAGATGGATGTCAAGTAATCAATATGAAGTCTGTATCAGGACACTATGCAGTTCATAGGAATAGGAGAAAACATTCCCTAGCAGCATATTTTCAATATCTCCCCAGCTGCCGGATTATGTCCTCTGATAAAGCTGGTACTGATTGTTTTTGGAGGCAGAACTGTGTGGACCTAAGGCAGCAAACATCTATTTCCACGTGTGGGAGATAATGTTAAAAGAGAAGGTATGGATACTGAGAGGTAGTCAACTGGAGTAGGAGCTTCAAGTGGTACTGACTAAGAATCAGATAAATGCATAACTTAAGAAAGCTTCACAGGGTGGACATCTTCAGTGTCAGCATTTATTTTATACTTCTAACTGGAAGACCTCAGTTCTCCATTTTCCTGGTTGGTTCCTGAAGGAAAGACATGCTGAGTGCTGTATATCACTCACTGATTGCTGGGTGAACATTATTGGAGCATCAATATTTGCTTTTTCCTAGAGCTAGCGTTGTTGGAGAGGGTATAAGTCATTTTGTATAATGCTCTACCTGTGCTGTATTAAACACACTTGAAAAGCATCTTGTATGCCTAGTCTGCTTTTTTCACTTTGGGTTTTACTTTGCAGTGAAAATAAATGTTAGTCACGTGATTAATCCAGAACTTGAGCAATAATACGGGATAGTGATGCTGGAGATCAACCCATAATAGCAAGTTTGGTCAGCTTTCCCAAAGCCTTCCCCACAAACTTTAGAGAAAAACACTGCTCACTGTGTGAAAGTTTCAGTACCCAGAGTATGGTAATTTGACAGGGTGACTAAGCTGTACAGCTGTGCAGTAATACTTCAGATTATCCTACTGCTTCATTGGTCATTCAACATACAGGTATTTCACATAACAGTCTTCAAAGGTAGACAGAAGATCCCTGCCATTTCTGGTAATAATAAGCCTGGGTAGTCTCCTGCTATGCTGGAAAGAAGACAGAAGAAAAGTGGATTGCAAAATCCAAATGCTATGGTCTTGGCTCCCTGAAATAAGTCAAGAATATGTTGTTCAGACATTGAATACATATTTCAGATCTAGAGATCCACACCACAGAGTCAGAAGTTTTGAAAGGACAGTTTTGTTAACCATTTTTGTTTTGCTCACTTCCAATGGTTATCCTCCACCCTGCTCTGTATAAACCTATATAGACCTCCTATATAAAAAAAGTGTGTCTTTCAGTGGGTGTTTAATGTAATGATTATTCTTATGCAAGTCAGTTGGGAAGGTGTCTAAATCCACTACACATCTTTTTATGTGTGCAGAAATTTGGTTTCATGAACAGGAACTCCAGGCATCTGAGGTAGACAAAAAATCTATGGTAAAGATCTGAAAAGAAACGCTTGCCTGTTCTGTGCTAGAAATGAAACATTACCAAGATTCTGCTGAATAGGAATTTGTCTTATCATTAAACTTACTGTTTGGTAACTGCTGGTCAGTGTAAGTTATGTTTTTCTTTGTGCTTGGTCTGAAGACAGCAAGATTCTCTCAAAGCTCCAGTAGCAGAGGGTAACTTCAAATATAAAAGCTCATGCTTTTAGCTCTCTTTACATTCTTGGGACACTCTCCAATGGATCAGCTATTTCAGTAACAACACAAAGCTCCTTGCTTCCTCATTTTTCACTTTTGACGAAACTTCCTGTATGAAAGAGCTGAGCTAATAGTCCAGATTTAATCAACAAAAGTATTTACATTTCAAAATAATGAGACCCACTCAGCTGGTAACTTGTTAATTAGTTCTCAAGCATTCTCCTTTTATCCTCTCGTGCCGCAGCAGCTGCAGCCGACAATCCCTCCAATAACAAGGCAGGTAACTTGAGCAAATGTTATCTCGGAGTCCTATCTTGTTCCAGGATCAGTTTACACCAATCCGTGGATTGCAAGAGGACTACTCGTGATTTACCTAAGGGTAAATCTCTTTATGTATCACACTGTCTTACTCTTCCTAGCAAGTCTTTGCCTTCTATTTTTGCCTGCTGAATGTCTGCAAAGCAATTATGTACCGAATTTAAGCCTCTCTGCCCCTTTATTTTTTAACAATGTTTTTCTTTCGCTCTGGAGTTCCTAAAACTTGAGGTCAGATTCACATTTACAGAAAAGCTACTTGTGCCGCTTTATAATTCAGTGTCATGTTTTAATTTATTCTCACATGAAGGCCCATCTACTCAGCTATACAGAGGTACCAGAATGTAAATAAAAATCTGTTCATTATTTTTATTTTTTTTCACTCAGATACTTGCAAGTAAGAATGGATGTAAAGAGTGAGGATCTGTTCCCAATTTCTGTCCCAGTACTAACAAAATCAGAAATACATGTGCTGGGTTTCATAGTCTTCTCCAGCAGATCCCTTAACTGGAAAACTCCACTAATTAGCCCCCAGCTCAGGATATGTTCCAGCTGACCTGCCGTTAATCAGTTGCTCCAGAGCCTAGATCGATTTTGTCCTGTGAGTATCAATTCTCCAGTCAGACAGGAGGGACAAGAATTTAAAGACAAGAAGATGTTTTAAGAAATAAAGTCAGGATGTTCTACTCAGCACACAATTTCCTCCTATATCCCAATTTTACAAGGCACATAAGTGTGTGCTTAACTTCAAGTACATGATTAATCACCTCTTTAGAAACAGGAAGTTTTTCCAGAACTGGAGGCTCTCTCTTTTCTTCTGCAGTCCTATAGTTGTGTGCCTTATTTTCTTTTTTCTTCTTCCTTTTTTTTTTATATATTTCCTCTTTTCTTTTTTCCCTGTCATATATAATGCAACTGTGCAAAGTTCTTTTTTTTCCTAAACATGGTGGGTGGGTGAGGAAAAAATTACTTAAATAATAAGGTGTGGGAATAAGTTGTAAAAATAGCAAAATATTCCCAACTTTTTAACAGGAATTTGTACTTCTGAACCATTTAAATTTCTCTGGAAGCCTGAGGACTAAGTACACATAGGACTGAACCTGGCTTTTTAATGGATTGGTTATTTTCTATAAATTGACTACATAACTATGTTTTTGAAAGCCACAAATCAGCACCAAGAAGCTGCACAAATAGAAAGTAAAACAAAACAAAATGAAAGAAGAAATAAAACTGACATGCAAAACTTTATTCTTCTCAAGTCTTCAGGACATCTTTTGAATACCCATCTAATTTTAAGGGTTTGTGACCGTGGCAAAAAAATCTTCCTACATGTTACAAATGTGGAAAAATGTTGCCAATACTTTGAAAATATTTTAATAGAAAAGTCTCATCTTTTAATCATCATTATGAGCCTGCGTGTGTTGCCCGTAAAGCCAATGCAATTATTCTGATTTTCACAGAAATGTGATCCAGCCCTAGGGCTGGCAGAAGTTGTGATTTCGGATCTGAGTTTCAGGGAACAATATTCTAGAAATGTAATTCACTAACTGGTGGACCTCAGGTTGGGTGTATTTCACTTGCAATATTTGAAAGGAATCTAATCACTTCCTTAAAGATAACCTCATGTTTTTATAAGGGTTACTCATTAATATTCATTTTATCACAAGGTTTCCAGCTTGTTAGTCCATCGGAGGAATAAATCTTGAAGAGTATCACTTGATAGCCAAACTTGTGACAAGCAGTGAACTAATTGCCTGTACATGCAAAAACCACTCTGATGAAAACTCTCTGAGTAAATAGATGGTTTGCTAGAACAAGGAGAAGAAGTAAGAACTCAGGACAGGGGGTTAATTAATTATTTTTTAAAGCTACTACTATTTCTTTTCTTCCTGACTCCTTTTCCTGTACTTTTAAAAAATATTCATGCCCCTAGGATAGTCTATCAATAGCACAAGCACTCACAGATTAACTCAGAGTGGAACCTGATCCTTTCACTTAACTTTCACTGTTAAGACAAAACTTCCATTGATACCAATGAGTTTGACTCTGAAAAATGGATTTGTAGTTACTTGTTGGAGCTTGGCTTTGCTGTCCAGTTGGTATGGTGCACACCATGCACCTATTTATTTAGGACCCAGAACAAGCAGTAAGAGTTACAGAAAACCTGTTCTGAACTGTTTTAATTTAATTTGGATATTTGTGGGATTCAGCAGAAAGCCAGTAAGACTGACCTAGTTATGGAATATTAACCATTGTGCATCAGGCTCTGGCCACATCATTTTTCAAATACAAGTAATCTTTGTTGAGACTGTGAATATACAGGGGGTTTGCATTTGGGTTTTTGTGCTTTTTCCAACTTTTGCATGACATTTGGACACCTTTCCCTGCAAAGAACTGTGCATATGTTTGACCTCAACCTCTGTGGAGTAGCCTCCTACCCCTCCTAACTTTAACTCCTTGATTTCAATGTGTGCAAGGTATGAGTTTATGAGTTTAAGCAACTCAAGGATGCTTTGAGACATTCTGGTCTATGATCTGCACAGTGGTGTGGGAGTCTTCTGCATATACCAACAGCAGCAAGAAAACAGCTGGATTACAGTTATAATTGTTTTGTGGAAGATATAAAGGGGAATAGCAGAAAGAAGAATATCTCAGAAAATATTTCAGTGTAAAGTTAGGGTATGAAGTGGGAATCTGGAGAGGCAGTCATTAGACAACCTAGGCTTTACTGTATGTTGTTTGTGACCACTATAAGTTATTCAGAGAAAAACTCCTTGCTCAGCCCAACACTCTGAATATTCTTGCTCACAGTTCTACAGCTTGTTCACTAGCTTCTCTATTACAGTTTGTATCTTTTAATTTTTTTATTAAAAAATTCTTTCTTTATGAATTTGAATATTGGCAAACTACTCTTAAGCATGCTTCATATGCAGAGGAGGTTTCTCAGAGTTACACTGTGGTCCCTTTTATTTACTTATAACTTACAGTTGCTTTTGTCAGCCATTAATAAATAATTATTTTACTATCTGTTTTTCTTCACCTACTAAATTCTTGTCTATATAGAATGGTGTTGCAGCTGCAGAGTCCCCTTCCTACCCCTCACTCTGTAACATAACCTGTCCTTGCTCTAGAGATTATAGTACCTATTACAATATCCCATTGAATTTTGACACTCCCTCATTCTTCAGGAATATCTATTATGTCAAATTCTCCTTCCACAGTCATACACTCTGCTTTCATCTGTTATTATTTTTAAGCTTTTGGTATGCAGACATGGATTTTTTTTATTTTTCTTTTAATATTTTTATTTTTTATATTTATTTTAATAGGCCATCTACCTATTTTTAAACAACTCCTCTGCCTAGCTCCCTACTTCAGAATAGACCACTGTGATTTCAGTTTAATTATCCTCAAGGTCATCCATTATCTTGGTTCCCATCTTTTATAACTGGATACACAGTTAACATGCTGATGGGAGAAAAAGCAAGTATGTGGAAATGCAGACACACTCTTTTACCCGAAGACTTGACTACCCACATCCTACCCCATGCAGACAATCCGCTGCCTGATCCTGCATGGTGTGATGAGGTCAGAGCTGTGTAGCTGTGAACTCCTTTCCATAATTAGATCAGGGCTGCATTTTTCCCTTGGAAATGCTCCCTCTTTATCATCAAGACATTTCAAAGCCCAGTTCTATTTTTTCTCTTTTTTTGTTTTCTTTTTTTAAAGCAGTGGGACAGCTGATTTTTTTCTAGCAGTTTTTTCCCTGTCAGGAGAATGATAATGAAAAACAATTTCTACTCAGAATTTTTTTCAGCTATTCCATTACTGAACCTTCCATTGCTTCACTGGAAACTGTGAGAGAGGGTTTGATTCTTTTCTGTGGAAAGACCATGGAAAACCTTATTAGGCTTTTTGTAGCAAAAGAGCAATTTTTCTTTTATTGAGGATTTTGCTTCTATTTTGTATAACATTTCTTTGAAAATACATGTCCCAGTTTCCTTTTAAATTTCTTTATTCTGCTCTGCTACTGAAAAGGCTGCAGATGGAAAGGGAGAACAAGGAACTCCCCATGTCAATCAGCTCTATTCATTCAATGGCTGTATTTATTAGTTTCATTAAAAACATATTGAGCAGCCCTCAGTTCTGCACGCCTACACAATCCCGACTGCCTTGCCATCCCCCTGTCAGTAAATGCTTTATCCTGAGGCCTTACTCAGACTGAGATTCCACATTAAATGTGAATCCAAGAGGATACCACGTGTTTTTAGGTCTTGGAATCTCTTAGATTCCACACAGCTTGACGGGTGCTGAGGGGGTTGGTGACAGTAAGATGAGGAGAAAAAAGTGCTTGAGGTGGACCGATAATTAATTTTATTTTTTTTAAAAGAGAAATGGAAAGGAAAAATTTGTGTAAAGCTTGGAAAAAATCTTCATTGTTATTGCCATCATGGGCATGAATGTACGTGTAACGTCTGACCGGCATATCAGTCATAAACTTTGTTTTTGTAGGAAATACAGCACATTGAGCTGCCATCATACAAAGGAACAGTTCTTGGAGAAGACTGTTAATTTACTACATTTTTAATACTGAGACATGTACTGGTCCCCTTCAGAAAACGTTCTGTTCTCTATATACCTCCTGTTCTTATTAAAATCAGAACTATGTGGAAGAGCAGAACCATGGCACGAGTCTGCTCCTTATAGGGCCAAAAGAATGGGTGCTGAAAGAAGTGTTATAACTAGATTGGCTGTCTTTTAGCACTTTTGTTGGTGTCCTTTTCAAAAAATATATTTTATTGGATGACAAAATAAAAAAAGCTTTGTATGAATCAAAAAATCTCCATACTGAGAATTAAAGTTGCAGTTTAAACTCTATTCAAGTTGAAAACTTGCCTAGTAGCTTTAATGGTCTTTAGCTCAGACACCGGGCTAGGGCCAACTTTTTAGAAAAAGTAATTTCTTTGTATTCAGCCCTAAAGAGTGGTCCATAAAAATCTATCTGCTCAAACACGTTAGTACTTAACATCTTCCTCTCTTTGGAAATGATCTCTCTTTCCAAAAACATCAGATTGAATAACTGCTACCTAAATACCCTAATTTCTCTTTTCCTTCCCTATATATATATATATATGTACCATGAACCTTAAGACCTGCACCCTACAATTCTCCAAGAAAGGAAGAGACTGGAGTATCTTCTTCAGCACTTCCAAGGATATATCACATACAACCTACTCCATACATATCTTCCTTTTTTTCTTAAGTAGCTCATGGGGTACTAGCATATATTGTATTACAGAACCATGGTACTTTTTTGTCTTTTATGGCAATAGACATTCAGGGATACAGCAAAAAAAAGTCTGCTTTCTACCAAACAAAAAATATTCTTAATATTACTTGCCCCTGCCCTCAAAATGTTTGATCTTTGCAGTCACCCTTGACAGAGAATTCTTAGCACTGCTTCCTTTCCAGATGAGAGAGCAGAGGTGCGCTGGCATCACAAAATACATACCAGAATCACACTGCGTACATCAGCTTGGCCTCAACCAAGACTGAAACCCATATGCACCTTAAATTTACATGTCTTTGTGTGAAAAGAAATAAGTCCTACTGAGACAGAGAGCTCATCTGGTTCACAAGCACATGCTTGGCCCTTCCCAGTTTACACACAGCCATAGTGTGATGCATCACACAAATCCAACAAAGAATAAAATGGAGAGGACAATGCCATACTTTCACCTCCTGTACTTGTAACTCACCTACATGGTGCTGCCACTGAAGCTATCGCTTCGGCAGGCTGGCAGTCAGCTAAGGAGAAGCTGGTGTTTAACAGGATATAACTTGATTGAAGGTGATATAAACCACGAATGACATGGTGTTATAAACAGATTAGCAGACAGGTGAGACCAGGGAAATCGGTCTGGGGCCTCTGTGTCTTTGGCATCTGATAATTTCATTAATGCAGGCACCCCTGTCTAGTAGATGAATGCTATCATCCCTGATTTAGGAAGTTGTTGGGAGACTAAAGAGTCCCAATATCAATAAAGATATTTAGGTATTGAATTCTACTTTGAATTTTGACCAAAGTGACAGGTTTATGGTGTTGCAGGAGTATCTGGCTTGGCAGACAAGGTTTCTTAACACCATCTAGTATTACAATCAGAAAAGCTTTGTTCCTCTCTCACATTGCTGAAGTGTAGGGGTGGGGGTAGGAGAATGTTCTTAAGGATTGTGTTATGGTACCACCAGAAAGGTAAGGAGGGACCATAAGAATTTGCATACCTCTAAATGCATGTGTGTATACACACAAATAAATATACATGCACGAGTGTGTGTCCACACGTAAACGATGCTGATGGGGATTACTTGTTCACCCTGACAGTTGCCAGCACACAAAATAGATATTAGTCTGATTCTTAATAGGTGTGCATCCCCTCCCACAGCTGAAGATGCTCAACACAGCTAAGAGCAATTAGAATACCTCGATTTTAAATGGTGCAGAAACTGTTTTATTCCTCTATTTCAAATAGTTCCTCTCAGTCAGGTGTGAGGCACATGGTATGTGAAGGAAGAATAATAAACATCCTTGACTCATCTAGTAATTTCACTAGCCGTAATTTTTCACCAAACAAAGCAAAAAAAAAGTCATGGGCAGAAAGTGATTTTGGCATCAGACTCTCCTTGTTTTCAGTCCCATCACACTGTAAGACAACTGCACCATAATCAAACAAATAAAAACCATAGCACTGTCCGAGGGCCACATTCTTCTGCCAGAACAGTGGATTTTTCTGAAACTATTTACAAATTCTTTTAAGAAAAATCAACTCACGGAGTAATGAAATTACTCTCTACCTTACTGAGAAAAATTAGCTGATGCACTTATAACACAGGGTATTGTAATCAATGGCTACAGTTGCATGGTCACATGGTTTACAGTTACAGTTTTGTTCAAGGAGAGTTGTTGTTCCCAATTTGGTGTCAAAGTCAATTCAAGTCCCCTTGTAAATTCCTGGATTTAGCGCAGAATTAAGTTATAACAAATGACAGTAAAAACCATCCTCCTTGAGCTTGGCTACTGTCCATAAAAGCCCTCTCCCCACTGCTTATTGCTAATGTTTGAACTTCTGTTAAGTGGACCATCTCTACTCTCCCCATGGAAAAAGGAAGCCAGCATTAGCCTTTCACAGCAGATTCACCCAGGCAAAATGTCTACACAGATATTAACACCTTGCTGTGTTTCTGCTAGAGCCACGGAGCACGTGAATTCCATGGGCATGCTACACTTGTGCTATTTATATTTACCTAAAATGTGTGTGGTGGTATAGGAACAATCTGGCACTTCCACATGCTGGTACAGTTCCTCACCATACAGCTCCTCATAACATCTTGCTCTATTTAAGATCAAACTTGACTTGAGATTTTCTTTGCCTGTTTTGCCTTCAATGTCCTCTTCCTCCCTTTCTCTTCTGTAAATAAATTGAGAAGACATTTAAATCTGAGTATACATTTCTCTATTAAATTGAGACAAACATACATGCAATATCCTCAGTGATGTTGACTATGTTCAAGTAGCTTCCAGGCAAGTCCTTCCTGATGTGGAAATGGGGTGTTTCTGAAAAGTGAAGGCAAGTGGCCAAAAACCTTTTAACACAGTGACTCACTGACAGTGATTTCTGCTTAATTAGGGGCACATTCTCCCCTTGATATGTATACAATGTAATTTCCACTAACATCAAAGAGAAAACTGCCCTCCTTAAGTTTTCCAGGCAGCAACTACCCAGGGGCTGGTCTTTTGGGCTGAACAAAATTAGCCTGTGGATGTTTTTTTCACTTGTGCACTGTAGTGGGCCAGCTTTCTTCTGGAGCACGCACTTACCTCTCACTGCCAGTAACACCAAGTGCAGGCAGTGGCAGGGGAAGGAGGAGGCCTGCCCAGCCTGGCAGCTATTTTGGCTGCTACTGGCACAGCTGACATCTGGAAGCTTCTGCCCCATGTTGGACATCTGCGGCACCAAGCCAAAGCAGCCCAGCTGTCAGGGACTGTGTTCAGAAAGCAGCATAGCTACCTTCTCACAGCACAGATAATTTTGGTCAACACCTGATCACAGTGACACAGCTCCCGTGAGCCTGTGGTGCTCCCCTCACAGCCAGCTCTGGTCATCGGGAGAGCCCAAGAGCAGCTGCTGGAGGGAATGGCACTGTGTGGGAGTGCTGGTGGTGCTTGTACAGACATGGAAACACACCTGGGGCCTCCTGAGGCTGCCTGGCTCAGCACAGTTTATGTCTCACACCACTGAAATCTCTTACCCTTGCCCACACAATCTCCTAAAATATGTCTGTGCCTTCGGGCATCTGCCAACTGTGAGCTCTACACAGGCAGCGCTGCAGGGGATGTCTGACGGGGTCATATCAGCAATTTAGCAGTATGGACAACTGGACCATGGGCCTTGGTTGAGTTTTCTAATGAAAATATGACCTGTGGATGCCTAGGTGTCTGGTTTTAATTCATACTGTGGCTCGGGAGAGCAGGCACCCAGCACCATGAATGCTGAGAGAAAAGCAGGCAAGGGGTTAATAGCAATGCCCACCACGAAGAACATGGTGACAATTCTTTGGTTACCAGCACTGTGAAAACAAAAAACCTCACGGCTCTGCAGAAAGCCTGGACAGCTTTGCCATGGGGGGACCCCTGAACAATGAGGTATGGGATGGAGGAAGAAGAGTGACAGAATCACTGTATGGGGAGAGGGTAACATGGCTTCCAAGTACCAGGAAAGAATCCACCATATGTGAAGAGAACATGTCATCCTGAGCTTCCCTTCAACCTTAATTCTCCTGCTGCTGCTGGCACGATTTCCAAGCACTCAAGCACTACTCAAGCATTGAACAAGGCTGGTGCTTGCAGTCGATGCCAAAAGGTGTCTGAAGGGACAGGTCGGCTCCTGCTGGGAGACAAGAGGTGAGAGAGGCGCCATTTTGAGGGGCTCCGTGCCTCTCCTCAGGGCCTCGGCCGTGTGGCGCCAGAGGGGCCCTGCTGGGTCCCTGCTCTCCACAGGGCAGGAAGCACATCCTGCCCCGTCTCATCCTACCCCTGTCACCTTGCCGGGGCTGTGCTGTGCACTGGCACAGTGCTTAAGGCACAATTTAGAAAGAAGGTCTCTGTGTGAGGGGAGTAGCAGGTGTCCCTTGGGTGTCGCACCACTGCCTCACCAGCATGCAGTCGGACCCTCTGACTCACTTTACCTCCCTTTAACTTATCCTATGCAACAAAGAAAATTTATCAGTTAATGGATAATCATTATAGATTTGAATAGCCATAGAATCATTAAATACCAATGAATCAGTTAAATGTAAAGGGGTGATCATGTTCTTGGGATAAGAAGGGAAACTGCCATCCAACAGCATAAAAACATGGAAAAGGGGGGAGATGAGGAGTGGGCTGAGAGAATTTGGAGAAATGCTTGCAAGCATCAAAAGATAAAAGTAGAATGGAAATGGTTAAGGTTTATTAATAATCATTACTTGGGATTTCAGGGTAGTTTGAGATGATGCCTTGGTGCTCCTCATGTGACTGTACATGGAGACAAAGATCTGTATCTCAGTCCTTCCATTCTGTTCCAAAACTCATGAACCTCATGAACCTCATGAACTGGCAACTCTGCTTCCCAGAGCATGAGGTGTTACTCTTTGATTATGAGGGCTGTGCCCTCTTTCTTATTCCAAATTATCTTTGTAGCAGTTCTTTCTGCAACATCAGCTAGCCATAGTATTTCAGGGTCACAGCAAGGAGATGGAAAGAAACTTCTATTTCAGGGACCAAAATATTTATGTCAGAAGGCCAAGGTTCTCAAAGCTGAATTATTTAGGTACTTGTGTTTATATTGCAGCTTTCTGTCAAAAGGGTAAGGACCTTTTGTTGGAGGGCAGGAAAGTTCCAATTTCTCAAAGATCCTTCCTGAATATTCCAAAATGTTTTTAAATGGTGTAATTTGACCATACTTCTCTTTACTCACGGGATTAGTACTGGTCCTAAGTTTGATGACATCAGCTAGACTGAATCCTGGAGGGGACACTGCCTTCTGACTACCTCAGTAAATTAGGAATACTAGATAGAAGCCTCAAACCACAAGGCAAACATTTGCCTGGAATGGGATTCTGCTTTCTAGATCCCACACTCCATATTATTTGGGGATTTCAAGTTGAAGTACACCTAGCCTTTTCCACTTGTGTCCACCCCCAAAAAGTCCAGCAGAAATTCAGCAAACAGAGGTAAATTTCACTGAGTTTGGAAGAGTCTCCAAAATCCTGAAGAATTTTAAAATCATTACTAATTAGCTACAGCACATCTTTGTTTTGTTCAGTTTTATTGCCTCTCCATCAGTGAACATTAAACTGCCAAAACAGAAGTAGACAATGAATCTGAAACTCAGGGGTGCCTAATGAAGGGTCTCTGTAAACAGGCTGTTATGGTTTCAGACAAAAGATCTCCAGAAAGCTGCAGTCAATGGACAAGCCATGGACACAGAAGCCCCCTAGAAGCAATTGTTTCAATAACCCTCATTATCTCTCAGCACCACAGAGGTATACGATGAGGCACATGAGCTTTCAGTCAACAGATATGGCTTGTGATTGGGCCTTTGGAAAGACTTCCAGCCAGGTGGTCAGAAATTGTTCATGAAAAACTGTTTATTTCATATCAAAACTGACTTCTTAAAAAAATAATTAAACCCAGAAGTATTACAAATATTTGTAAATAACATAATTCTGGTGGCAAACCTTTGCTTTCATTCACTTTTAATGCTGTTCTCATTATTTACCCTTTTATTAGAAATAGGTGAATAAAGACAAAAATAAAAAATTTAAAAAAAAGAGGGAGAAAAATCTACATTTTTAAGTTTCATAAGGAATATTTGTCTTTTTTCCTTTTTTTCAGCTCAAA
This sequence comes from Platyrinchus mystaceus, assembly GCA_035041135.1. Lineage (NCBI taxonomy): Eukaryota > Metazoa > Chordata > Aves > Passeriformes > Tyrannidae > Platyrinchus > Platyrinchus mystaceus. The sequence goes on from JAWWLV010000183.1 coordinate 26,905,038, forward strand.
TTACTTGGAAAAGAAGATACTTGAGGAAATTAATACATCTAGCAACCTCCTCTGTTAGAGTAAGCTGCCCACCAGATCCATGTTGCAGTCATGACTAGACATGAGCTCACTCAGCCTCCTATAGTCTGAGAAGGGCTAAGAACTCAGCCCTTCCCTGCTTCAGCTGAGATGCATTCGAAGCAAAGGAACCACAAGGACAGGCTGAGAGAGCTGGGGTTGTTCAGCATGGAGAAGAAAAGGCTTTGGGGAGACCTCATTGCAGCTTTTTAGTACTGTAAGGGGGGGTTATGAAAAGCATGGTGGGACTTTTCACATGGGCAGATAGTGATAGGCAAGGGGTAATGGTTTTAAATTAAAAAAGGGCAGGTTTAGATTAGATGTTAGGAATAAATTCTTTACTGAGAGGGTGGTGAAGCACTGGAACAGGTTGTCCAGGGAGGTTTGGATGCCCCATCCCTGGAAATGTTCAAGACTAGTTTGGATGGTGTCCCAAGCGACCTGATCTAGTGGGTGACATCCCTGCCAATGGCAGGGGGGTTGGAACTAGATGAGCTTTAAGGTCCCTTGCAACCCAAACTATTCTATGACTCTACATTTGAAAAGTCATGCAAAGTTTGCACATGATGAGTTTGGATCAGATGAGCTCAACAGGAGGGTCATATCCAGTTTAACCCCAGAAGTGAGTAAATGTTTCTTTCCTCAGAGAACTCTGTACCCCAACAGTGAGAGTTGTCCAAGGTGTGTGACTGTGTGTTACCCGAACAATTTCAGAGGGAAGGAGTTCATTCACAGTGTCTCCTTTCCCTGGCCTCCAGCCTGGGGATGTGTCTGACAGCTATTCCTTATGACTAATAACCTCCTTGCATTTAAGAAAGCATTGTATTTTCTGAAAGTTCCTGGAAAACAAACTGATTATATGCCTACCTGTAATTGATAATCATCCCTCTAATTGGGTTTCAGGCTGTGCTGCCCTAAAGTATCCTTCAAAAGGTTGTTCCAGGACTCTTCGGAAGTTCTTCTCACAGGTGGAGAGCAAAGAACTAATTTACTCTAGAAGTATCTTTGTCTAGATGTATAGACATAACATATGTAACTGCCAGAAATACCAGGCAGGTGAGATGCCAAAGCTTCCAGAGGCTTTTAAGGAAGAGAGAAAGTGAAGAAAACTAGACCTTGTCTTTACAAGAAAAACGTTATAAAGTCAAACTTCTATTTGCAGAATTAATTCTGTGTCAAACATAACTCCATTCATACCTCCATCAGATAAATACTTCAATGTACAACAAAGACACTGGTTTCTTTAACCTTGTATTTTCACAGTAGGATGCCAAAAACTCTGTGACAACTCACTGCCTCAATCACTCTCATCCTGTGACACCAAGGTATCACTGCCACACTGAAGCAGACAGAGCATGATGCAGTTTTGACCATTTGGAACACAAGCACAAAATTTTGACCTATGCTGAGCCCTTTTCCAGTGCTCAAGAGCTGTTTGTTAACATACACCCAAACACTACAAATTATGTCCATCATCAAACCTCTGGTAACAGCCTGAGCGACCAGAGCAGCCATGGGCATCACTGGAACTTCTGTCTTCCAGCTAAACCATGTGGTTTTCCAGAAATGCTTGACATCACCCCAGTTCCTTTTGCATTCAACTCATGGCCTGGAGTGAGTAACCTCTGGATATGTCTCTCTTCGTTAGCTACAGAGGGAGTATAAATGGGCAGGTTAGAATGGTCATCTGACATCTAGACACAGACATCAGGAAGGGAATCCTACCCTTTGTCTATGTGACATAAACAGTCCTAGCAGGTTTCCCAACAGGGCAAGTGAGGCACGTTGTCCCAGAAATAAAACCGAGCCACCTGGCATCACACAGAATAGTTCTGCTGCAATGTCCACTGAAGTTGCTGCAGTCTGTGAGTACAAGGCAGCAAAAACCTGAAGTGATACTGGCCTGACTTGAAAAAGTAATTTCATTTTATGCCATGACACTGCAAAGTAATTGTGCTCAAAATAACTGTTTTTACAGCCTAAATACATTTTTAGTACTTGAGTATCCAGGTAGATTCAATTGTGTTGCAATTCTGCAGACATTAAAGAGGGAGACTAAATGACTGAGGCAGGGGAAAGAGAACAACACTGCACTCTGGTGAGACCTGGACTAGAGCATAGCACTGGCTCTCAGGAGCCTCCAAGTCTAGTCCTGTTTTGACCACTGACTGACAAATGTTTAAAAGCTAGGCATGGAAAATGGAATGCAAGTGTTCTCTGTATCTGTTACAAAAATAATACTGGATGAAATCTTCAACGAGTGTAAATTGTCAAATAAGAGAAATCACTGACTCCAAAACAAGCCAAATCCGGTCAACTTTTAAGAATAAGAACTTCCTTCTTGGGCATCTTTTCCAAAAGCAGCATGTGACACGGCATGAAAATAAGCAACACTTGAACTGTTATAAAACACATTAAAATAATTTTTTAAAATCCAAATATGTGATTCTGATAAGCTAAAGCATGGTAAGAAGTTATATGTTTTATGTCAGTAACTGTTCATAGAACCATAACCTTAACTGATACTCAAAACTCATTTCACTCTTCACAGAAGTTTTCATAAAGAAATAATATACAAGGCACACTAAGCACTGTCAGGCCAAACACATTCTACTGTTTATTACACATATTACATTCTTAAATAAAAATGCGTCACATAACATTTTTGCATAGATATCTTACAATATACCAATTTAAAAAAGAATTATGAAACAGACCAGTAACAAAAATAAATTTTTTCTTCATTAATAATTTTGTAACATTAACATACCACCATCATATAATACAAATAATATTTTTAAATCTTAAGACTTTTTGTACAGCAAAAAAACTGACAAAGTAATATATATATATATATATATATATAAAAAGCTTAAAAAAAATAAAATGTCAAAAAAAGGCAGAACTGAGGGCTACAAGATTGGGTACTTCTGTGATATATTAGAAATACCAGAGTAGGCCTGAGAGAACGTGACCGAGGGCATCTCCAAAATGCACTTGTCAGACACATCTGGTAAAAGAAAAATTATAGTGCAAAATGAAAGTCCTTCAAGCAATGTTGTTTGTTTTTTGTTTTTTTTTTCTTTTTTTTTTTTAATAGGGAGCATTCATACTTTGTTGTTGTTGTTGTTGCTGAAAAAAAATCCCCCAAACAAAAATCTAATGTGTAGTAGAGAGCAAGAAAAGTTTCAAAGAACAAGAAGGAAAACAGGCCACTTTGCAAAGCAAGAAAAAAAATCTCAGCCTGCATTATTATTTTTTCAACTAGATTTGCAGACATGCCAAACTGAGGCCTTGTTTCTAAGAGGAAAGCTGTCATAGTTTATATGCAGTGATTTCAAAACCAGGTACTTAAAATGGTGCAAGAACCTTCCTATAGAGGTATGTTTATTAGTTGAAGCATTTCTTACACTTCAGCTTAACTGCATAGGATGCCAATGCAAATTCAATCCCGGCAATCAAGTAACAGGTGCAGCTACAAAGTGATTTTAACTAGACTGGTATTTTAACGTAGGGCAGCTTCCCTGGTAGAGACACGGCCTTGGTAACAAAGTAGTGTTTAAACCAGTGTTTTGATCTACTTTCGGAATCTGACAGGTCTGGGGTTTAAAATACAGAATGATGGGTAAAATGTATGTTGCAAAATATAAAGACCAGCCCTTCAGCCATCAGGCCTTCCAGGGACTGCAGCTTAGCTTTTCCTTTCCCCGAGAGCCCAACAATAAAGGCTAAAATTGCCATGTTTCTGTCCATTCTAGATACCTTTTAGTGTGTACATGCTAAGCCCTCATCCCCCTCCCTTCCCACCTCCCCTCCAAATCCCCAAATTTGCAGCCTACTCATTCACAGTACACAGCAACATGTATTTCCCAGCACTGGTGAAAACTTTCCTACAGAAGCTGACATGATTCCTAAAATGCAGTGGCAGCAGCAAGTGCCCTCCCTAAATCAAAGCAATAGGCACCGTTGGCTACTACAAACTGTAAGTCAGTAGCTCAGTTTCCTTTTCTGTGTAGGTATATACAGTATACTGTTGTACATCCACACCCACATAGAGACAGGGTGGACAACCTGTTTTCTGGCAGTATATAGAAGTTAGGACCAAAGCACTTAAAAAAAAAATCATCAAAGCTTTCTTTTTTGAAAATCGCAGAGTTGCAACTTCAATTATTACACCAAAAATGCCATCAACAATCATTAAGGAAAACTATAAAACCCTGTTTGAAAAATGACGCCTGCATTTGAAAATTATCAGGTAGGGAAACTAATTCTTGAGGTGATAAAGGCAGTCTACTCCTGATCTCCACATTTTTATGGATACAATTTATATATACAACCGTATCATTATATATGTAACTTACAAATCTGCCTTAGACTTCTTCCTATAAGGGAGGACAAAATTCTCAGCTTTATGAGACAGATTTTAACCTGGTACCTGGTAGGTCAGATCCAACAATCCTTACAATGCTATATCTTGGCACTGAAGCCCATGCACACCGTGGAGGAGAAACACTGCAGTAGTCGTCCCTAAACTATTAATGAGACACAAATGTGACAAAAGGAAGAACATCCAAGTTTGATCTGGAAATGATCATTCATGAAGGTGTAGTTTTAATGCTAATGAAAGACTTGTGACTGAGTAGTTGTAGTATCTTGGGAGAAAATTATTTCCATTTTTCATGACAGAGTTAAATAGAGTTATAGTCAAGTACTGTTTTTGTTCTTGGTATGTAGGGACCTTTACAAGTGCAATTATATATGAAATCCGCAAAAAGTAATTTAGAGTTTTAGGTTAGAGCATCACCCAAGATATGAAAGCTTAAAAACAGACTTACAGGATGGAATGACAGAATGTGCCAAATCCTGAATGAAATCAAGAATAAAAGCCCTTGATCCACTGGGTGCTGGCCTAGTAACATTAAATTATTTACAAAATTTACCTCTTTTTTATTTTTTAAATTTAAAGATTTTGACATACATTAAGGAAAGAGGCAGAGAAAGGGAAATATTTAAGCAAGTTGGATTTCACCAGTTTTGTCAGAAGTACCAATTACAACCTCTTTTGTACACAGAAAAATAAAGTATGTTAAATAGGAGGAACAACCTTTATGTTAGAGACAGTTAAAAAAACCAAATTGTCTCAGGTCAGATAAAAATGAGGGAGACAGCCTGGTTCTGTAGATATCAGAAAGGTCACAGCTAAGACATACTCAATCACTGCAATGATCATATTGATCAACTCCATTTTAGTTATACACCCTAGTGATTAGTTATATTTTTATGCCTGAAGTTAAAACAGTTCCGAAAGCAAGGACCTGGGGGCTCCTCTTGCATTCAGGTCTTTCTTCCCCATCTGTGTTTGGTCAGTGCTCCCCATGTATTAAGTGAAAATGTGCTAGCCTAAAAAACAAGTAAACCCAATTCCAAAATGTCTGAGGGAAATAAGAATTAATTAAAAACCAAAACAAATGTTCACTTTTGTGGAAATATGTTAGCTTAGATTTCAGGTCCTGGAAATCATTTCTGAGATACCACATGGGTCCTCCAGGCCAAACTTGTTTCTGTATTATCTGGCTGGTCCTTGCAGCTGTGATGCATCTCAAGGTACAATATTCCTTCTAACTGGTTTGCTAAAGGTTTGAGTTTTTTAAAGATTCCCTCCTCTCTAAGTTTCCCTCATGAAGAAACCTTACAAAGTTTAATAAGAATGAAACTATCACAATTTAAGAGAAAACTTACAGACCTGAGCTACAGTCTGTTCCATCAGCACGAGACTGGGAAGAACTAGAACCAGCACACATTTAATCAGTGAGAGCTCTGAAATGAATCACAGAAACAAAGAAAAATTAATACTGGAAGGTACTTCTGAATATTGACTAATTTAACCCTCTGTTTAAAGAAAGATTAGTTAGATCAGACTGCTCAGGGCCTTGTGCAAGACATTGAAAGAATCTAGAATTTCAGTTTGTCCTTTCTCTTCTTTATTTGCCAGTTTAGCCAGGTAATATAATTGTCTAGACTGAGTACTAGCTACTGAAAAAGAATAGCTCTGGGATAATGAAGAATACTCTGGACTCTGGAATCTCCTTTGCTGTTAGACCAATCTTTATAAAATGCATGTGATATTTTATGTTGAACTTTATCTCCTAAGGGGAAAAACAAACATAACAAAGATGCACTAAAGTGTTGTTTTAGTCCAAAAAACTACTAAAATACAGCATCATGTGGCTTCGTATTTGATACAGTATGAATGAAACAATAAATTTTTCAGTTCAAGGTAAACGAGCAATGATCATGTTGAAAAAACAGAATTTTCTTTGCCAGGCCTCAAGCTGGCAGTATAGAAAGCATATTTCTATAAGCATATTTTTATCCAGAGATTCAGCACATCTGATTATAAAACTATTTATACTGCAGCTTCCTAAATGATTTTTCATTAGTCCGTTTTCAA
>JAWWLV010000183.1:26911645-27020939 GCA_035041135.1 Platyrinchus mystaceus
CAGAGATTCAGCACATCTGATTATAAAACTATTTATACTGCAGCTTCCTAAATGATTTTTCATTAGTCCGTTTTCAAAATAGAATCTTGTCTTAAAATATAGGTTGTCTCAGTTAGATAATGGAAAAATCCAGAATAAATAAATTATATCACCACTGAAACATATGAAGATCTAGAATATTCTGTCTGGTTTTCGTCTCCCAATTACAAGAAAATGATTGACATATTGGAGCAAGTCTAGCAGAGATCCACCAGGGAGATCAGGTTCTGGAACATATCATGGATGAAGAGAGGCTGAGAGATATAGTTCAGCCTCAGGAAGAGAAGAGTAAGGGTAGATCTTATTGCTATCTCCAAATACCTAACCAAGATTGTAGAGAAGAAGCCAGACTTTTCTTGGAAGTACACAGTGGTAGAGGCAATGAAAATATGTTGGAAAGTGGAAAATTCCTACTCTACACACGATTTTTGAATTTATTTTTTTTTAATCATAAAAGCGGTTAAATATTGGACCAGCTTGCACAGAGCGGTCGCAGAATTTCCATTCTTGGGGATTTTTAAAACTCAGCTGAATATGGCCCTGAGCAACCAGCTTTAGCTGGAGGTTGGCCAAGATGGCCTCTGGAGGCCCCTTCTCACCTGCATGATTCTATGATTGACTGCTCTGCTCCAAAATATTATTTAGGTAATCACAAAAACTCACATTTGTTTTAGTTGTTTTAGTTGCTTCTTCTGTGTCCACTATCTTGTGAGACTTTTTTCTCCATTTGCTCTCACTCTACAGTTCCATGGCCTTGGAAACCACAATCTGACTTTCATACAATGGCTTCTCTTTTGCAAGCAGGCATAAATCTGGCATTGAAGGAAACAAGGTTAAGCTTCTGCTTTCTAAAGCTGGATAACTCAGTCTTCAGCTGTCACCAAATCATCTATTTATGGGTTTGCTTCCAAGAAGCCTTTCACAGACCCTTTCCTCTTTAGTCTAATTCTACTCACAGTTTACAAAGAGAGGACAACTGCACAACTTTAGTAAGAAGACACGGGCCCAAAAAGGAACCAGCTATAACAGATTACACAAGTTTGATGTGCACAGCTTAAAATATCTGCAAAGAAACAAAACTTGCCATTGTAAAAAAAAGAAACCTGGAATGTGTCACTAATTATGCCTTTCCAAAATAGATACTCCTTCTAAAATATACCAGTTATGGTTCCAAACTTTAGTAATGACTAAGACACTTGCATATGAGCACCCAAAACCCCAATCAACAGATTGACTGAGTACACCATATATACAGGTGAAAAATATCTTCCTTTACAAACATAAGAGATGGTTCCAAAGCTCAAATTTTGGCTTTAGAGTTCAAGACCTGCTACAGAGAGAGCCTGAGAAATTTGAAATCTGCTTAGGTCTCTTATCCCCCTTTTTCTATGTTTTTTAGGTTATTTGGATCTCTGATGTAGATGTAGGCCTGCCTTTACAACAAAGTAAACAGATATTTCAGCTTTTTTTTTTTTACCATGGGGCTCTTGTTCTGACATATCTAAGTAAGATACCAACAAGACCATAAATGACAACTGGAAGTAAATAAACAGTCTTGCTTGGCTTTTTCCAATTTAAATAGAGTCTAGTGCTTCAATTGTCACCTAAAAATTAAGGTTTGTAGACTACCAAAAGTATGTCTAAAGGCAGTTGTGTCCAGAGGCCAAAGGAGGACATTTATGCAGGTTCACAGCCAATGAATATCAGTGGTGGGTTTGAGAGCACACACTTTAGGACACTACAGTAATGACATTCTAGGATTCTCTTACCCTTTTTTCAATCTAACACATTGACTGGATGCTCTAGTTTCACAGAGCTGAGGTTTCAGTTCCCATTAGACATCCTCCTGAAGGACAGCAGGGGGGCAGCACCAATCTCTGCTCTCTGGTGACCTGTGACAGGATCCGAGAGAATGGCATGGAGCTCTGCCAGGGGAGGTTTAGGCTGGATATTAGGAAAAGGTTATTCCCCCAGAGGGTGGTTGGGCACTGGAACAGGCTCCATAGGGATGTGGTCACAGCCCCAAGCCTGCCAGAGCTCAAGGAGCATTTGGACAACACTCTCAGGCACATGGTGGGATTCTTGGGGTGTCCTGTGCAGGGCAAGGAGTTGGACTTGATGATCCCTGGGGGCCCCTTCTAACTCAGGATTTTTTATGAGTCTGTGATCTGGTAGGATGCTCTGCATGTTCCATCACAAATTCGATCCTAGGGCCCTCAGTCCCAGTGGAACAGCTGGGTGAAATGGCCATAAAAAGTATGCAAATACAGAAGTAGAGAAATACGAGATTGTCAGCAAGCAGTGCTCTGCAATTTTTAAATGTATACATATATATATATGTAAGCATATATATATACACATATAGAGTATAGTTAGTTTTAAAATCTTTGGAATAAACTCAATTTTTGTTCTCTCTCTCTTCCTGACTTTCTTTTCTTTCTTTCACTCTCTCTCAAGCTCTTATCATAAATATTACATCATGGTCCCTAAAAGATGGTTAGATTTTGGTCCATATTTCATGCCATATGGGCCAGACATCGTATTTCCCCCCTGTCCCCAAAGTGTTCAGTTGACAGTCACAGTGTTTTGTGAAAACTGTGAGGAAAACCAGCATCTTTTGAGTAAATTCAATCTCTCACTGGAACCAGAGGTTGCAAAATGCTGAGAATTCAAGTGCCAAGGATCCCGGTGACAGCTCTTAAACATCTATTCGGTTTCTTGTTTGCTCTTTTTTCCCTTAAGAGTATAGTTTTACCTCCCAAAACATAAATTAAGGGAAATATTTAACAGTCAATGAGTCAAAACAGTCAAAGGGCAGTTAGTTAATACAGTATAAAAGAGCAGCAACCATTTGTGGACCATGTGCCATTTCGTTTCATTTTAGACACCTTGTAGGGATGGTCCCAGAATATACAAAATATACAACTTAATGACCACCTGCCTGATTGCATAGGCCACTTTTATGGTCCTAAATGCAGTCTTTGGAGTCAGGGCCAGTGTCAAATAGTTTCAAATACAATTTATGGCAATGCATTTTTTTGTGGGTTTTTTTTTCCTTTGTAATGAAGACTTTAATCCACTTTGAGCCAACGAAATCAAACTGTCAATAGGACGGAAGGGTGAGCATGAGACCTCTACTTCTCCTTGATGGTTCACACATTAGGCCAAAACAGACCTCCAGGTTAGTAATACTTTAGACCAATCATTTGGAAAAGCCTCACTGCTGTATGCAAAATCCCTTCCTTCCTTCAACGTTCACATGGTTACATTTTTTCATATAGGAGAGGGCTACAGCATCAACTTGATGAATGGAGAAGGAGGACTTTGATAATTTCTTTAAAAGACTAATGCTGAATGAAGCCATTGTACTTGGAAGAGGTTTTCGATTTCCCACTCAAAGACTGGAGTAGGATTTTTGGCTTGGGGGTTTTTTTTGTGTGTATAAGATGCTCAACAAATATTAGCTTTAAATTAAAACATTCTGCAGGTGCTCTTTACACAAACAAAAGTCTAATGTTTTAAATTGGTTAATAGAAGAACAGCAAGAAAAAGCAACAAAATTCACCACTAAATCACCGTGGGTTGTGGCTAACATGCTCATATGATGTGGAAGGAATCCTGTAGTCATGCCTGTGTGGCCAGTCCCAGACTGATATCCAGGTGAAGACAAGGAGTTCTGAAGATCACTTGTTTGTGGAGAAAAGAGAAAAAATGTTTAAGCTTCCAAACAAGCTTTTAAAGTTTTTTGTTCAAAAAATAAACAAGAAGCCCTAGCTATGGCAATAAGGTGAGGCTTACAGAGATATTAGGTGCTGTTTTTTAGGGGTTTTTCCCTTGGCTACCTAGCCACCATGGCAGCAGCTTCCAGAGTCCCTAGTGCATATGTTGTGCAATAGCCAAAACAAAAATTAAAATAAAAACAACCAACAAAAATATAATCCTCCATGAAGTCTACATAAACTCAGGCCAAGAAGAGGATATTTGTGTCACAAGTGTCACTCCACAGTCTACTGCCATTAAGGCCACTGGTATTGACTTAAAAGGATCTCAATAGCTCAGTTCTAGGAAAAAGAACCAAAACCAAGACAGGTCAAAGTGTCTGTGAGAAGTCTGATGCACTGAATATTAGGAATTCTCTGACAAAGAACAAAAAACCAAGAGGTTAATTTTGGCTACCAAACTGGGATTTGGTTTTCTAGGTCATTGTTTTCCCCCCATCTATTTAAAAAGAAAGTTAGTGCTACAAATATGCAACTTCAAGACGACATATTCTTCTACTGAGTTGCACTGAGAAGCAAGTTAGATAAGCCCCTCCTACTGCCGTCCACGTGCAGGGAAGCCTCCTGTGTTTTCTTTGATTTCCGTTGGCAAAAACAGGAAACAAATCCAAGAGGGATGAAGTTCTGTAAGTAATTGTTCTTTTCCACTGACTTCACCACTACACCATTTCCTCGCCTGCATCTTCTCCCATCCAGCTGGGGCAAGGCATAAAAGAACCGATGTACGTATTGAAGTATAACTGGGTGCAAGACAGTGTGAGCATGTGGCCCCTGTACAGAGGATTACACGGGAACAAGTTCTCTTCTCCTGTAAGGTAGCACGTTGTAACTTGAGTTCCACTTTCATCCCACAACACTTAGCCCAGATGACACCCATGTCAAGCTGACTGATATTTAGATGTGTCTCTTCATGTGGAGGGCAAGGTGATCCGACCTGGAAAAACACCTGCAACATAAAGCAATAAAGAAATGAAATAAATATAGGATTTTGGAAAACAGGGTTTCTACTCCTTCCTTGTTATGTACAAGAGAAAATATATATCCAAGTTTAGAGACATTCCTTGGATTATCCATGGATCACCACCATGACTGACCTCTGTGACCAAAGAGGGCCAACTATCTTGTCTCTTTGGCAGCTAAAGAGACTACTTTTCTCCATTCTCCGTTCTTATCCCTCCCTCTTCTTTCCTCAAGTCAAACATCAGGAAAGAGTCCTCATCTATGGACCTATATTATAAAATCAAATATTTAGTGTGTGTGTTTGCATTTAAAAAAATTAAATAAAAAACCAGTTTTATTCAAGTACTCAGCAATATCATTTTAAAAAACTTCAGCTTTCTCAAGTACCTGCAACAAGCACTGAAGTATGATGCTAGTTTTGAAAGCTGAATTCTCATTTCTACCTACAAATAGGAAGGAAAGCTGGTTCAGAGTTTGGAGGCTGACAATCCATCAGGCTACTTATCTCCTTCTCTTTACTGGGAATGTGGGTGCTAATATGTGGATGCTGATGAACACTATCTCCCTGAAGGATGTTGACAGAAGATAAAGTATTATGCCTAAATCCTAAGAGTGACAAATGAGAGACAGAGAAGGCAAGGAAATTGTAAATCACACAAGAAGTGTGGTAAAACCAGAAAAAAAACCAAGCCAAGACTTGAGCTTTCAACTTCTGGTCTTTATCCACAAAGCCATTTTTTATCATCTCATAAGAAAACATAATGTTTTGATATTCTGAACATGTAGTTGGATCCTGATGAGATGGACTTAGAGCAGCAACTCTAGAGAACTAGTTGAGTTTTGGGGCTGGTCTAAACATGCAGTTAATGGAGAATAAGTTAAAGTATGAATTTGAAATGAAGCATCTCTCCTTTATTAACTCTCTTGCTGAAGGCTTATGACTGCCTTCTTCTGAAGTTACTTAATCCACTTGTCAAGTGAGTTAAGAAACTCAGAATAAAACACACTTACTCCAGGAGAAGAGCAACCCCACAAAGAGTTAATCAGGAATTCGTATTCTGGAACAGCTGCCTTGTAGTAGGCAACCTGCAGGGCACTCACAGCAGCAGGAACAGTAGCCCAAATTCAGGCACTTCACAGCACCAAGATGTTGTCACAGTGATCAGGGGAATAAGTTCTCAGGAGGACAAGGGCTTTTCTTACTTGTCATTCAATACGTGCCTTATTCTATCAAGACTGCCAGTAAGCTAAAGTTCTGTTTTGAGCTATGGGATTGAAAGCACCAACCCATTTCATGCCCACCACCACAGTGTCATTTACAATATGTATGGCACAGGAGAGCAAACTGTGGGACAAGCAGGCAGTGGTTCTGGCTGCCTACCCCACAGCCTGAAAATGGAGACTGTCACAGTGGCAGGACTCAAGACACTTTCAGAAATTAAACTACTTCTAAGTAATTCAAGTTGAGCACTAAAAAACAGGAGCTTTGCAAGTTCCCTGCAAATCTTGGCTTGCCTCCTTTCTACCCTAAGCCACAAGACACTGGCTTATTTTTTTAAAAAAAAATCTACAAATATCACATAAACCCCAATATGCCTATGGCTTTTGAGTAAACTGGTTTTGTAGGCTTCAAGGGCACCATGAAAAGCTACTTCCAGAACAGACTTGCCTGACATGTCTTTTCACTTCCCCACAGATTTAGAGTATAAAAGACCCATCAATAATGGACAGAAGAATATCCAAACAGCTTATTGTGAGCATCATGATAGCTCATATATGGACATGGAGTTATTTAAAAAAAAGTAGTAGTTGAGTGTTTTGTATTTTTCAGAAAGAAGGAGGTAAAAGATCAAACTGAACTACACAGAAAAAAAGCCAATACCAAAAGATAAAAAAAGAACGCTCAGTCTAAAGGCAAATACCCAGACGATAAACACCCTAAGAAAGGCTGAGAAAGAGGAGAACTATAAAAATGAAGATATTTCAAATAGTTAGGGGGTGCTTTTTGTCCTGCTGGAAGTATTCCCCTGCATATGTAATCTATCTGCTTCTACATACAGAAATGAGTGATCAAGAGGTGCATTTCTAAGACAAAGAAACATTTCAACAAGGCAACTTCCACAAGAAAAATCATATATTCATCTTCTACAAATGAGCATTGTTCTTCTCATGTCAGCTCTTCTCTACTTGCAGCTTACAAGAGGGTTAATACCTTCAATATGGCAAAACCTAAAGACTTCTAAATAGGATGGAGGCTGCATTCCTCCAAGGTCCAACATGAACCTCAGCAAGACAGACATGAATCTGACACTGGACATTGGGCTTTCAACACAGCAGGCTCCATATAGCCAGCATTTTCTAGCCCTGGGGTGCCAAAACGCACCCTTGGACCGTCATCTCTCTCACCAGCCTAAACTGAGAAAGCAGCATGCTCTGGCTACAAGGGCTGCTAAAACAAAACAACAGCTTGAGTGGCTGCCAAAAAGGCATGCACCAGCTGGCACTTCAGTCTAGGACTAGTCATAAGACCACCACCCGAGCAGCATGGCTTTTCCTCTCCAATTGCCTCTGTTACAGGTGCAACACAGGAAAGTGTACGCTGAGTCACACCACAGCGAGAGCTGTTAAAAATATAGATTCAATATATTGTTACACATCAGTAACCACCATATTAGCATCTAGTATATTTTTCAGTCCTATAATATTTTATAGCTAATAAAATTTTACCATAGTTGCTAGTTTACAGCTAATAAAATGGTACAATATTAATCCTTCACATTCTCCTGCTGACTAATTTGGTTAGTTCTATCTTGGTAAGGCTGGTGGATGTGGACTTTTATTTTCAACAGTAAAACAGTCCCTACAAAATTTTTTCTGCTAAATCACACTGTCAAAAAGCCTATTGATTAGTGGGCACATTTTTTCTTTCCTTCTGGGACTAAAGGAAGCAGCAGAAGAAGTTGCACAGGACAAGCTGTCAAGGGAAACTCCTCTCTTCAAAAATTAAGAAACAGGAGCTTGCTGGTCTCTAGTCCTGCCCATGAGACAAGACTTTGCTCTGTATCTCTGGCTCTACACCACTTCCAGTTCAAGACCAGCTCTGCACATCGTACGTGGGGACATCACAGTCTTGTCCATCATCCCTTCCTGAGTCCAGCTCTTCCTGGAAAGGACAGCTTACACTAGAATAAGGCATCCTAATTATAAAATTCATACAGTGATGTGCAACACATAAATTCCCTACACGCAAACATGATTCCTTCCTTTCTCTTTCTGTTCTATCTCCTTAGCAACACAATACTGCTCGGCAGTGAGGCCTCTGAAGGAGAAAGAGGGAAGGTAAGTACAATGAGAAGAGAATATATTGCTCAGCCATCTTTCTTACCAGCTGTGGATTTTCCACCGTGAGATGTGTTCGTTTGAGCTAAGTGAGCTCTTAGCTTGCTGTCAACAAGGAAACCACATGCGCATGTGCACGCACAAGCAGAGAGGAACATACACCCCAACAGTCTGGCACTAAGCTGCTATCTCCTAAATACATATTTATGCAGAACAGCTGAGTGTCACTACCCTGTCAAACTCTTCCCCTTGAAGCACTGAGGGCTTGCGCTGTGTGAGGAACAATCCTGGCTTGTGTTTCTGAAGAGCAAAATTCCCGGGGAATGCTAATGACCAGCATAACCCTGGTGTTTGGAAGGCACTAAGGACTTGTACACTGCTTTCCATACCACTTTAGCTGATTCTCCTTTGTTCCCTGCTGCCACCAAGCCACACAGCATTTGCAGCACATATGATGTTAGTCAAACCAGTGGTAGTTTGCCAGCTAGAATCAACCATGTGATCTGTGGGTTGCATGGTGTTGTGTTAGGGCTGGAACAGCAGGAGAAGAGAATTATGTCTTATCTCTTTTGTTATAAAATTGACCTGTACACAGAGGAGATTCATCCCACTTTGAGATCGGCCAGAAGGTCAGAGAGACAAGCACATCTGAAAACGGCCTTGGAAGGGAACTGCAGCCAGACTGTGTGAACAACATTCCCCTTTGCTATTTGAATCACCCTCTTCATGCTCTGATTGCCAAGATACAGCCTTCAACTCTGAACAACAACAGGCATAGGTTTTGTGCTACATCTCTGTAGTTAAAAGAGCTCAAAAAGGCTCCTTAAAATGTAACAAGCTGGCACTTGTTACTGAGGGAGTGGCCACATCTCCTGTCAATAATGGTGTGTGCAGTAAAGGGTAGCAGTTCAAATACAGAGAAACTGTTCCCCAGCTGGAACCCTGGCTAAGGAAGAAGCATCTTTAACATTAAAAGTCTGCCCAAATAGCTAAGGCCAGTTTTAGGCTCATGTTTCAGTGCTTGCTTGAGGTGACATCTGCAATAGGTGGTTGTAGAGAGATCTGGGAATGAGAAAAGAAGGAAAAATAGTAGTATCGCAGAGTGGAGCGAAAGAAGAACAGGCGCTGCTGCTCTACAAGTCTGCATCAACTAACTGGGAGAGTAAGGACAAATCTGTCTCCTATCACCACACACAGATGGTATGGGCATGGAGTTTAACAGAGCACAATCCCCAGTACTCTTAACTTTATTAATAGTACTTTTCCTTCATCTACAGATTCAGCAGAAGAGCAGAAAATGCATTAGATGATTACAGGAATATATCTCTTGACTGCAGTGACCGAGTTTGCTGCCAAAGAGAAAAGCTAGATAGGAAGGAATAATACGTGGAGGGAGAATAATGAACACTTAACAAAGGGCTGAAAGAGATCGAAGAGTTGAAAATACTGACTGTATTTCTTTAGATCTCTGCTAGAACTATTGTTTGTCCTGACACAGAAACCCTGGTGCTTTGTGTGTACATGTATGTGTGTATTTGTGGGGTCACAATGGTTAGTTTCTTCTCTGGAGGAATGAAAAGAGAAAGGCAATGCCTTACATTTAAAACACAGAACATAACTGTTTTTCACAGAGGTGCTTAAACAAAAGCAGAACTGCAGAGGGTCCCTACTTGGCTTATCCTGTCCCTCATTCTGAGCAAACAAAAGATAATCCAGGGATAAAACAAAAGATAATCCTAGAGGAAGCCCTCCGTGGGGGAAGGGGGACAGGAAGAGGGGAGACAAGGGCAGAAGAGCACTTAAGGAGATGAAGCTCTTGGAAAGGCAGGATGTGAAAATGATCAAATTTCCTTCCCATAAAAGGATGGGGTCTCTTGTTTATGTCCCACACATCCTCTCTCCACGCATATTCTCTGTTGGTCTGGTGTACCCAGAGGCTTCCTAGAGCTTTTATTGTATTACAAAACGTTTCCTTATCACAGCCGAGAACCTTAGTGCTGCATTAAAAAGATGGGTAATTTTCTTAAGCCTCTTTTAAAAATATATATAAATAGGATTAGCTGGATAACATGTTCAGATGCAAGCACATTATTTGATTACTCAATAGTGGATCCAGGTTTCACCCAGGGCACTGCCAATCTTCAGCTGGGGGGGTGCGAGGAGGAGAAGTACTCATTGTTCGATCCTGTCAGTGCTGTCAAGAGTCATTACAGGGCTAATTGCTTTTGCTCCACCCAGATTTCTTATCAATTGGGATTGGAGATGTGGAGAAGGATGTTCTTTTGGTTTTGTTTCTGAATTCAAAGAACCCAGCTTTCAAAAGCACTCAGCACCAAGCAAGGATGACCAGATTTTTCAGACGAGCTCAGCTTTCACTGAAGCGATAAAAAACTGTAAAAAGGAATTGGCAGTGAGCAGCGCTAACAGTGGCTCTCACTGGGAGCTGCTGGTGCTCAGCTCACACCTCATTTCTGAGTGCCCAGAGGAGGACTGTTGCATGACAGGCTCTTCAGGAACCTTGGCTCTGGGCACCTGTCAGGATTTTAAATCCGGGCCCACACAGAATGAAGGTGCAGAGTATTTCCCACTTCAAACGGATGTCAAGGGTGAGATTTAAAACTGTAGGAAAAGATTCACTAATTAGCAGAAATGTGCAGAGATCACTCATCTTACACAAAACAACCCCATGAACTTGAACTCTAAGATGTGTCTAAATCACTCTTGTGCTTTTCAAAGTGGTGCCCTTTGACATCTTTTATTGACTCTCCCCTGAAGGTTGAAACAGGTTGGACTCCATGGTAATGAAGATAATGATCACAAAGAAATTAAGTGCTTTTTTCCTACAGGTTTCTTTTAAATTTGGGGCACTTGTGGCACAAGAGCCACACACACACTCCCCATGCCTCCTGCCATACACCGATGTTTTTGTGAGGCCCATCAGTTTTGTGAGGTCCACCCTGCCAAAACGTGGGCAGCCAGCAGTGGTGCTCAGGCTAGTCCTGGAAGCAAAGCAAATAGAGGGAGCTCTACCTTTTTGAGGGCACCATGCTCACAGGACCAGAAGACAGAAAGCTTTGGAGATGCTTTGTTGAGAGGTCCATCACTGAAACGGTCTAAGGCCCTTTGGATGTCCTTTCTGCTTTAAAGGTATTACTAAGAGCTGCCCTATGGACTGAATCCTGTGCCCACAACAGACACCAGCAGGATTCAGTCAGACCTACACCTGGTCCCACACTTTTCTCTGTGCTGTGGGATGGAAACAGCTTAGACTGCTTAGGAAGTATTCCCCATCTGCCAGCCTGCCTGGCCACCAAGGCAGAGAAGATGGGAAAAGTGGAGGGCCTCTCCTTGGTTCAGGGATTGAGGCAGTGGGACAGGAGACAGAAGGGGCTTCTCTCTGCTGGGAGCCAGGTCCCTTGTCTTGGGGAGCTGGCAACCCCACACCAGTCACAAAACTCCCCGTTTCTTGAACAACGTATTAGGAGGCTGCATTACCTGTCACAATGGTTGCATTTAAAGGGCTTTGCACCCGTGTGCTTTCTGTAATGCCTTGTGAGCTCGTCGCTCCGTGCAAAACGCCACTCGCACCCTTCCCACGAGCACTTGTAAGGCTTCTCACCTGCAGAGGGGAGGAGAGAACAGTCAGCGTGGCAGCAGGATTACTGAGCACTGTTTGCAAGCCCTGTGTTCTCCCACCTTGCCTCTGACCCGTTCAAGCAGGTTAGCCCATCACACAATTCGTGGCCAGTGTGGGATGGAAACAACTTAGGGCTGATGATGTTTTGTACTGAGGATAGTTCCAGTCCAAATTTTATCACTGCTAAAATTCTCGCACAATCTTATTTCCCATTTCTAACAAAACCAGGCAATTACCCTTCAAAGAAACCCTGAGAATGTCCCCAAATGTCGATGCAGCTGTGTGGCTGAAGCTTGATTCTCAAACAGCTTTTCAGTTTTCTCTACCCTTGCCAGATGAATTACTGTGGTACTTGAGTGACTGTACTAACATCTGAACATTTTGCAGATGTGCACCACTCCAGAGTGACAACCACTACTGCATTGCATGCTTTACCTTGGCTCTACCCCCTGCATGTTCCCCCCAAGCATTTGTGCCTGCTGCCCCCAAGGAGTGCACCTTCTTTAATTGCTTCTGACAACAAAAACTGTTCCTTGGTTTAAGAAATTACGTGTCAGGCAGCAACTGTGAGAGCATTTTTCCCTCTTTAAATCAGCTGGTCCTTCAGGCTTTTTGTACACTACCTTTATCAGCTGTTACTGCCTCAAAATATTAATGGTGCCACTGAAGGAAGTGGAGCAGTGCAATTGTAAGACAGGAGAGATTCTAGTCTGCTGGTAGGATTTGGACTCAATGATGCTTGTGAATCCCTACCAACTTAGGAACTCTATGATTCTGTGTTCACATCTTCCTATCTTCTAATGCAAATCAGTCTCAGCAAATCAAAGTCTGCCATGGTGTAACATCTGTGGAGTCTTAACACCTTCTGATGAAGATGTCCAAGGTCTTATGACACCCTTTTTCTTATTCAGTGCACATGCATTGGTGTGCATTCAAATTTAATATCTTCCCCCACTAGGACGAATGCTCCAGTGCATCTCCTCCTATATAAACTCCACGTCACTCTTCCCTATGTAGTCAGGACCGTATGGATGCATTAGGAGAGAGCTGAGATAAAATGCAAACAAGAAATCACTTTCACTACCAAGCTTCTAAGCTAGGAATTATAAACAGAGAAGGGATTATTACTTAATTATTTGTTCTTAAAATTGCTAAGAAAGTGATCTTAAAAAACCCACCACAGACCACACTGAGGTTGCAGTCTGTATGACCCCCTAGGCCAGTCACATGAAACAATCACTTGACCACAGCAGACAGTGCAGAGACACAGATTTCTATATTTAGTGTGTCTATTCAGCAAGAAAAGGAGTGAGATCTGATTATGGGAGACCTATGTATTTCATGGTGACAAATTGGAGAGGCCAAAAGAACAAGAAAAGTGACATGGGCAAGAGAATTGCATCAAAATACATGAAAAAATGCTGTTCTCTTATGGGTGAGTTTCTATGGACTTCTTTTGCACAGGCAGCTCTGCTGCCCAGTGGTTGTCCACCCCAGAGAGAACAGCAGAGTAGGCTGAGACCTTAATTGCAATTGAGCCATTTTACTGGTCTCTGAGAAGCTTCTTAGGCTCAGTAGTTCAATTGGGGTGAAGCACTGAAGAGGGGGGAACAGCTGGCAAGACTACACCAAAATATCCATTTGTCCCATAGTCCCTGAATGCAGTCCCTGAAGGCCAGCCTGGATGTTTCTGTTGTGTGTCACAGTCCCCCATGCAAAAATACCCAACAGGACAATGGAGTGAGCCAACAAGAACACTACCCCACTTAGAATGTGCCTGTCTGGTCATCTCTGCAGACTCGCCTCTTGTTCTTTTATTCTTTGAATAGCATTTCTTCAGGAAAATAAAAAGCAAGAAACTTCTTGTTAGTGAGCCAAGTGCTGGTGTCTTGTTTCTGGGCTGGCTACTCAACTGTAACTCAAACACTGTCACCAGTGCTGTCCCCAAACACTAGAGCTGCAGTTGCAGCACTGTCCCCGCTAGCCCTTGACACCCTACCTGGCATCCTGCATCTGCTCTCCTCTTCTCAGAGAAGAGGGATTTCCCCAGCCCTGGTTCTTTGCCTGTGATGGCACACCAGTTTTGTCTGAACAGGTCATGCATTATTTTTAACAGCTGTCAGTAAATAAGCCTCAACGATAATTCAGCTTCCTTGGTTCTCTGACGCTCTCTAGTGCCTACATTAGAGTGGAGACAGCAAGGCAGACAAAGTGCCTTGCAGCACATTTGCTACACAGGCTGCAAAGCAAATCCAGAAGATGACTGCTGAGCCAAATCTGGCAGGTACAGCGATTCTGAAGGATACAGTCACCTACAGAGCAGAAGGGTGAAGGCTTTCTGTGAAATTATTACGCTATTGGGACTGAGGTGGAGTTTGGCTTGTTAACATTTGTCAGGAGCTTTGAAAATGTACAGTGCTATACATAGGTTATGAGAGACAGAAATGCCAGGCACGATTACTGGTAAACCCACAGGATGCCACATATCTCTGTTACTTGCTGCAGGGGCTCCTCTCTCAACTGTTCCAGCTCTGGCCTTCCTGAGCTGAGTTTTGTTTTCAGATGCTTTTCCTCTGTAACCCAAGCCCTGTTCCACAAAATGTCAGGCAGTACTTCTTTGTGCTCCTTACAGCCTGCTGGCATACTGTGCCCTGAGTGGCACAAGATAAATGCAAAGGAGCACAATGACCTTTAAAGCCATGTCAGACAGCTCTTTGACCCAGAGAACTCAAAGAGCTTAGACTTCCTGCGCTCCTGCAGCTACTCAAAAGCACGTGAGGGACGGAAGAGAGAGACCTGCCTATCTCTGCACGTGAAGAACAAACTGCTCTGTTAATGGCTGCTTTCACCTTACACGATGATGAAATGGAAGTGTATCTTGCCAAAATGCACATATGTAGATGGGAATGAAGAAGGAAGAAGGGTCCTCCTGCCTCACTACTGGCAATAGGAGGGAGAAAAAATGGGAAGGATCCTTTCCATGTGCTAGGCTGTTGTTGCAGAGCATTAGTGAGAGTAAAAGAATAGACAGTGAATTCCACTCTGCTGAAGGCAGTGGCAAAACTCCCACTCAATTCTACAGGACCAGGATCTCACCCTTCTCAAGAAATTAATTATGAGCTTCAAAATCCAATTAAAAACAGCAACATCACAGAGCTGTGCCACACTGACTTTTTTCTAATTCCTCAAATTAATAACCACACTTAAAACTCATGCCTGCAAGCCACTCTCAGCAAGGAGGCTCTACTCCTTAGGTCACCTTTATTCAACACAAAGATCTGTGCAGTCCTTAAACAAATACATAAATCCACATTTATATAAATGCATTCAGTGGAGGAGCCAATGCTCATCCAAAAAGAAGCTGATACCTGGGTATGCAGCTGTTAAACACTCAGCTCTTTCAGTTCAGAACATGCTCCACACCGTGGGGCCGGTTCAGATTTCACACATCCACAAAGGCCTGTGCACGCCTGCTAGAGCACAGAGCAGTGTGCTGAAACCTACTGGTCTAGAAGGACCGTATCACAAAAAAAGCCAGTGGTACAGAAACACTATTAGCCCTTCAGATACACTGTAGGGTCTCAGTCCATCACGACTGCATACTTCTGCAAAACAGCCTCTCTTCATTGTGGCTGTGTTCTGTGGTCCATAGCCTATTTAATCTTTTCATGTTCCTGGAGCACATTTTATGCCCTGAGACTGGGATGCTTCAGGAGTAGGCTCTCTATTCCACTTCTGTTTATGGCACCTCCCACAACCTAGTTCTTCTAAAAGTACTCCTAAAGCACACTTCAGTACAGTCAGGCCCTCCATCCAGACAAAGACCTTCAAAAATTTATGGGAAACATGCAATAGTGAAGCTGGAATTATGTGTCATAACAAAAAATCCATTAGACTTTGGCAGCCCTGAAATCAGGTCACTATTCCTTTTGTGACTGAGATAAATGCAAGACTAATATTAGGCATCTAGTTACAAAAATAAAAAAAAATTATTGGTACAGCTTTCTCTTGAAAGCCAAAAATTTACCATTTTACAGTATGAAAAAGCCAAGCACACAATCCCATTTACACTACTGTGGTAAACACACGTTAGGTTTTCAGCAAAATATGACTGATGGAGCTGGGCTGATTCTGTGATCATCACCACACTCGTCCTTGGGACTTCTCCCTCCATTTTCCAGCCTCCGGCAGTCTTGGTGAGCTTCATCTCATACAACTTTAGATATTGAAATTGCCATCTATGGTTCTTTTTCAAGTTAATGAAGAGGCAAAGGCATGTGTGGACTCTGACATATCAGTCAGGCTGGAACGGGAGGTGAATTTCTCTCCTTTGATGGTGCAGAGGGTTAGGAAAGCAGCTCAGCTGCAGGCACCTGTATCTTTGCTCTCCAGGCATAAACCAGTGAACATCGGGTTTTCTCTCCAACACATACTTAGCTTATAAACCCTGTACAAGCCTTTGCAATAAATATTTCCTCACAAAAGACAGCAGTGGGGATGTTGTCTCTTCTCAACATCCAGAGACCTCCTGTCCTTGCCACCTACATCCAACAGGCACCCTCTAGGTCCCAGGGATATTTCTGTGGTATAAGGAGCAAGGCAGCATTTGCTACAATCATCTCACAGGGCCTGTTTCAACAGAGGCATTAGTTGAAACATTAGGTTACAGGATGAAGAGGTAGGTAGATAACCAAGATCAGCTGAGGACATATCACAAAACTACAGCACACAATGAGCATATTATACTTCTTATATCTGCATTATTTATTGCCAGCCACAAGGGTTAAAAAGTCACGAGTCTACTCTTCCATAGAAATAATGAGATTTTAAAGAAGAAAACAATAATATTTAGAGATCATTTGCCTTCTGCTTTCTAGATAACCTAGGGTCATGATTTTAAACTTCTCTTTGCAGCCCTGCAGGCTAGAAGATTTATTATGAAATACAGGGGAAGAAGTTTGCTCTCTATTCCCTGAATTACAACAGTAGGGACTTTAAGAAGAAAACTCTTCAGATTTTGGGACGTGCATGATCACAGAGTTCCAATGCTGTGGGGTGAAATCCTGGCTCCATCCAAGTCATTGGAAAAATGTCCATTAAGGCTCCAGTTTCACCCTATATCTTCACAGAATTAAAAGTAAACAAAGATATGATTATACATCCATACCTATTTCTTTATCCCTCCCGTGCACCCCACCTTAAATACCACACCACAAACATATGTTCATAACAGGCACTTAGTAAAACCATCAGGTAGTTTAAGCCTGGAGTCCTGCAGTGAACTTCAGAGGAGAATCACAGTAAAAATCCTTGCTGATACTTCTTTGTGCTAAAATTTGGTAGTGTCATGGACTCCTTTTGTCAGTATGATGAATTTAGTAAAAAATGCTTAAAGAAACTGAGGGGAAAACCCCACATTCTGTCTGTATGCACATTTTGAAGGCCATTCAAATAAAACATTTGTTGCACTATGTTTGAAGGGCTCCTTAATATGATGTTACATAGCTACACAAAGCTACCATGCAAAAGTGTGTTTAAGAAAACAACAGAAAAAATCAGCATGCATTCTAATTGACTGTGAATTGTTTACATATAGTTTCAGGATCCAAAAAAAGTCATCTGAAAGAAACACAAATATTTCTTTCCTTTTTAAAATCTGTGATTTAAAGACTATTTAAAATGAAACTAGCTCTAAAAGTCTCAATGTCTAAAAATACATATTGAAAGACAGCTTCAGCTACACCTGTTTCAAGACTGGCATTCCTGAAGAACCAGACAAACTGCAAAATTATAACTGAAAAAAGGAATTAAATGTAAGATTTCTTGCCTGGGTTTTTCCTATAAGGAAGCTCTAGGGCCTGAGCTGTGCGAAGAAATGTGTGAAGAATCAAGCAGTGCCACTGGCTTTGTTAACAGAGTGTTTTAATAACTTTCCTTGCTACCCTTCCTGAGAAATCTTTTCGGGACCTGCTGTTTCTGGGCTGGTGAGTGGGATCATGCCGCTGTAGTAAGCAGCAGTGTCACTGCAAGATGATCCACGGCACCCTTCAGAGGCCAGTGCCCATGGCAATGTTGCCGGCGCAGACACAAGTCATTCAGAAATGCCAGAAGCTGGTGTGGTTTCAGGAGAAGCAGCCCCTCAGATCGCCTCACAGAGAAATGCCAGGCAGGCATTCCTATTTGCCTTGCAGTTTATTATGAAAGTCTGCCTCAGCACAACGGGACGCCTAATGTGGAACATCACATTAACAATATTTTATATTTATGTAGCACTCTTCATCTCCAAGAGTCCCTGAGAGCTTTACAAGCTACATACATGGCATACCAATGAAGCCAAACCATAATTCTTCTAATTAGCTGAACATCAGCACACAGCTGAACATGGCACAACAGAAAATGTTACTGGTCACTCCTCTCTTCCTGTGTAAAGAGCTACATGTTATTTAATAGAAACATGTTGCAGAAGGACTCCTGAAAAATTAAATATAACCAGATAGGTCTCCTTAACACCAGTGCCCGTCTTCCCTCATTACATACACACTCTTTGTGAAATATGAGACACAGGAGTTGCCCCAGACCTGCTGCTTGTTAAATATCTCAACTTCCACACCAGATTCAGCACGTTACCATCACATGGCTCAGGCAACTGCTCTGAAAAAAGCTGGTGAGCAGCTGCAGTTCAGCACACAACAACATCACCCTCTTTTTAAGATTAATAAGTTCATTTCTTTAGCAAAAAGGAAGAGCAGGCTATTTAATACACACATCCTCTGGAGATCAATGCTAACATCTAAGCGTATGTGCGTGCAACCCATCAACCAGTAAAACTAATTACAAAAATCAATTTCAGATACTTTTCTGAGCCTTTCATTCCTCAATATACTCCTAATTGATTTTTGTTGGAGAATAGGAAGCCTAATTATTATTTTTATAATAAAAAGAAATGCTGGGGGCGCAGGTGGGGGGGGGGGAATGGTCAGTGCTTAACTGGCTCACCAATGTTTTCTACCCAAAAAAAGAGAAAAAATAAAAATAATTTTAAAAAGGCATTTTATTCACAGTTTTGCCACCTGCTGGAAAGATGGAAAAGCCTTTGAATGGGTGACAAAGCACAAGAGAAAAGCTGGCAGAAGACAGTATGGGGCAGAAGAGGAATGTGACAGGATTGTGAAACACACAATGTGAGAAGGTTGTACCTATTTTTAGATGGGCAGAGATGATCAAGTGTAAAAGCAGTACATTTCCATGAATGATGTACAGCTCCTTTGATCCTAAAAGGTCAGCAGTGCCCTTACAGAGAGATGGTTCTGATCATATCTATATTAGAGATGGGGGAAAAGAGGTTAAGAAGCAAATCCAATGTCCAATCAGTCTTTCTACAAACTTCAAAGCTCTGGATTAGTCCCTAAGGGCCTTGTCTACTGAGCCAGCAGCAGTCTTTAGCATGTAGCCATTCAGGACACAAAAAGAAACAAATTTTTGCAGCATTGTGTCTTAGACACACATAAGCACCTAGCACACATCCACAAAGCCCACTTGACTAGCTGAACAGCAGAAAAAAGCATGTAGCACATCCGAAGAGATGGAAATGGTCCATTTTCTACTCAAGATGATGCATTTAACAAGTGCCCATTGCCATCCATGCTGAGCCCTAAAAGTGGGGAGGAATGCCATGCTTTATCTCCCTGGGTCTATGCAAGACTCCCATTGAGAGTGATAAATTTGATCCCCATTCAAACCCCCTTCTCTGCAGCTCCTCTCTGGAAGAAGCTCCTGGATGGCGGGGAGCAGGGCTGGGGACAGATGCCGGCACCAGCCCAAGCGCACAACTCACACTTCTACCCCATTAATTGCCTGCACATCCTCCTCCAGCTGGGCCCTGGGGACAGCAGCAGAGTGACAGGCCCAGGCGGGCAGCCGGCAGCAACATCGGCAGCAAAACTTCCCAATTAAGGCTGCAGAATGAGTGGGGGGTGGGGGGAGGAAAATGAGGAAAAAAAAAAAAAAAAGAAAAGAAAAAGGAAAAAAAAAGAAAAAAAGAAAAAGAAAATAAAAAATAAAGATGGAGTTGCTTGGCAACGGGAGGGCAGAAGCAGCTGTGCAGCAGGTCGGTCTGGTACCCAGGCGGGCTGGCCCATTAGCACCCCGCATCTCATGCATTTCGTGCCGGGGTCTCCTAGTAACAGCCTGTGCTCGCCAGGCTGTTGCGCCTCCCCTCCTCTCCTCCTGTTTCTCCCCATCATTCGAGGCATCACTGTTTGCCCTAATTACATGTTCTCTGCTGCTTCAAGCTGCCATTACTTTGGTCCCCAGAGAAGCGGCAAGAACTTTAAAAAAAATGTCCTCTAATAAGGGCTTCCAGTTTCAGATTCTGTGGAGCTCTGTGAACTCAAAGATGCAAGGTAGCAGCGGCAGAAAGGAACACATGAAAAAGGAAAAAGATTCAGCAGTTCAGTAGGTCAGATTTTTCCAGGACCCTGAGACATGTTTTTTCCCTTTGTTTTTTGTAAGGTAGACAATGTAGAGGGTGGACAACGAGACAGCCCTTTAAGGAACATGGCGCATATTTACATCATCTGGAGCAGCGCATCAAAGACACACGCATTTTAGGTCAACAGTTTCTGAGAAATTCCAAACTATATATAAAGGCAAATAGGCCAGGAAAAATATGAGACATGTATGGCCTAGAACTGATGAAAAAAATAAAGAGGAACAGACTCCCCCTTTAAAGATGCTAACCGTTTAAATGGTTTTGCTCCATATTTTTGCTGAAGAATGGGGGTTTTGCTCATTCAAACTATTGCAGTGCTGATGTTTTTCAGCATTTACCATCTTCTCCCTTTTGCCACTAAAAAATCAGAGAAAGATGATCACAAAAAAGATGTAGACTAGCAGAGACAACACAGGAATAAAACACAAGAGGAAAAGAGCATAAATTCCTTTCTCTTTCCCAGTTTTGTCAACAACAGAAATGGAAAAAGAACCAGGATTTCAATCATTCAGATACTGGATTTGATTTGGGGGTGGATGCAAAACGGAAATAATGTGCTTGGGCTTAAAGAATACACTAGCAAGTTCTCCCAGTGAAGGCTGCCCTGATGTCAAGGCAGAGCTACCTACATGGTGGTAGGCATATGATGTTTGAAGGAGATCCCATCCTTCCTGGTGCTTTCTGCCTGTCCTTGGGCAGAGGTGGCAGGCTGTACTCGGAGCTCCTTGCTGCTTCACACTGAGCAGGGCTCAGTAAAAAAGTCCTGGCAACGCTGCTGGGCAACCCTTGGTGAACGAAGCAGACTAGTCTCAAGAGCATAAGGCAGTCAGTAAAGATAATTAATTTTACCAGCTAGGAAGTTTCCCCATCTGGATTTTGGAAAAGGCACAAATGATTACTTGTCCTTAGCTCTAAGGCTGGAAACTGCCCAGGTCATTCTGCTGCCAGGTGAATGTAACTGAAGGAGAACACAAATGTATTATGACATTCCACTGCTGGGTGACTCTGCATCGTCAGGGAGAAAATTTAAAAAATATATAGGTCTTCTGTATGAAATATATTTGCTAATGCACATTCATGGCCAAACAAAGCCCAAGAAAAGAATCACCTTCGTGATTTATGGGTTTTACAAAGCATTAATGATAAAATTTTATCACTTATCACTCATATGGGAGTTTACAACAGATCACAGCTTAATCCATTCAAGTTAATTTTTACCCAGATATTTACAGATAGAAATCTTCTACTCAAAGACTATTTTCCACTACACAGGCCAAGTTTTTAGCTAAACTTGTTACTGTGGATAGCTCTTTTCTCCCTGCCTCTCCCCAACACACATACCACATTCTCCTACAAAACAAATATTTTTCCTCCAATATCTAAAATAACAAACAACCACACTGGAAAAACAGCAAATGTGGAAAATTTCACTCTGAAGAAGGAACGGTTTTGTAAAGATACAGGTGGCCAACAAGAATATGTACAAACTGAAGTTTATAATAACTAATCTATTAAGATCTCTGTGTGTGTGGTAAGAGTCCAGACGTACAGAAGGAAGGAATAAATCCCTGCTAAGCCTCTGAACGTGCACTGCCATACAGTGAGTACACCTTTCTTCCAGAAT
The DNA here is from genome assembly GCA_035041135.1 of Platyrinchus mystaceus. Classification (NCBI taxonomy): domain Eukaryota; kingdom Metazoa; phylum Chordata; class Aves; order Passeriformes; family Tyrannidae; genus Platyrinchus; species Platyrinchus mystaceus. Next base: position 26,933,515 of record JAWWLV010000183.1, read on the forward strand.
TCAGCTGGGCATCAGCTTTTATCTTGAAGCTCGTGCTTGTCATCACGAGCTTAGCCAATATACCTGCAAATGTTTTTACAGCATTTAGTTTTTGTAGCCCCAGTTTTCAGTCCTGAGTTTTGAAGGCCAGATATCTTCAGGAACAAATCTGCCCAACGCAACATCTGGACACCTATCTGCAAATGGGGACTGCTGGGATTGCGAACTGGCCTGCAGAGTTTTAAAGGCTTTGGTTTTTACTAAGCCTTCTTCTCATGTATAACGCTGACCAATGGGAAGATTTTGGTTTTGCAGTTGCTGTCCTGAAACAGGTTCTTTCACCCCGTGTGCAAGAAGTTGATCCACACAGAGTTGAGGTATTTATTTACAGTTCTGTACAGAAAGGGGTGCTGGGTGACAGATCCACAAAGCTAGGTGTAGATTACCTACTGCTTTAGTGAGAATCTGAATCACCACACATGTTAGGAAGGGAGTAAGCCCCTTTGAAATTTTATATAGCAGACAGTATCCAAATGATACTGTGTTGATGAAAGATGATCAAATGTAAGTGAAAGGTAATGGTATGTTGAGGAATTATCTGTTATCTCTCTCAGGTCAGTTTGTCCAAGCCCCTGCTCAGCTAGGGTTAAGATTTTTGTCAAAATGCTTGAATTTCTGGCTTTCCTCTTAACATGTGTTGCCACTTTGCCCTCAAGAGAATTCTGCACGGAAATGTGTCATGGCTGCCCAGCTGGGACACAGCACTGAATGCAGCTGGGATGGAGTCCAGGCACAGCTCCCAGCGTGAATCATGTGGGACAGTCCCACTTTGCTGCTGGGCTCAGTGTCTGCCCACAGGCACAGCAGTGGGAGCAGCAGGCTTCAAAATCCACCTGCCTAGGTCCTTCCAGCTCCACTTCAGCCTTCATCGCCTGCCGGTCAGGCAGAGAACACCTTTGTGACACCACAGAGCCTTGTGTGACAGCAGCCCACAACATCACATCGCCAACATGTGCAAGCACCTATGGACTGGGAAACCACTCAGTCTGAGTGGTCACTGCCTGAACTTTGATCAAGGCGACAGGCCAAGGCAGCTGCATGTCAAGATTTTATCCTTGGGAGAGACCACGATGAGGCTCATCCTGGTGGTCTTCCTGACCATGGTGCTCTACAGGATGTCTCTGTCACCCGCCATCGTCAAGTGCATGGCTGAAGAATGGATCAGCAGCATCGACCCTTGCAATCCTCAGGATTGGGTCAGGGTCAGGATGGACACCGTTCCTAAGGGCCCAAAGAAACCACCTATTGTCACCAAGAGCATGACTGCTGAATGCTCCAGCACCATTATCCTTTGTAATCCTCAGGACTGGGTCAGGGTCAGGACAGACATCGCTCCTGAGGGACTGAAGCAATCACCTGTTGTCCCAGAGAGTGCAGCCTCTGACCTGCTCTACCCTCTGAGCCAGATTTGGAACTATCTTGCCCGTTGACATGGCTTGGCTGCTCTGTACAGCCCAGCAATCTGTGGGGCTGCTCGGCATGACTTGTATTGCCTTCTGCATCTGGAGAAATGTGAAGAAACCTCAGGGACAGGGAAGGGGATGGATGTCCTCATCTTCCGTAGGGACGGACTGCTGGGAAAAGAGCACCTCCAGGTGGTCCAAGCTGTTCTACAAGGCAGAGGCCGAAACCGGCCTGCTCCTCAGGGCCATGAGGCTTTTCTACCACCTTCACCTCAAAGAGCTCTGCTGAACCTCCAAACCAAGGACACTTGACAAAACCACCAAGATAAAGCCAGATTATGAGGAAAAAACAATCCCAACTCATCAAACCAGGGAAAGTGTAATTCTCACAGGGAGAGATCACAACCGTCAACTCACGGTGCAGAGATTCAAGAAACCCACTGACTCAAAAAAGACTGAGCATGCAGACTAATTAGCAAAAGGAGCAAATAATTTAACCAACAGAAGACAGAATATTAATTAATGAACTATAACTTGTAGTTAAGGAATATTAATGCCTTTGTTTCTTTGAATGTTCTGTCGGGGTGGCTAGACTGATGGAGAAAGACCAATTGGCAGTGCAGAGGTAACCCCATCTGGGCTGCTGAATTGTGGCAAGACATTGTTGCCTGGGTAGAGAAGTTGACTGTGAAAGTTCATCACGTAGATGCACATGTACCCAAGAGTCGGGCTACTGAAAAACATCATAACAACAGACAGGTGGATCAGCCTGCCAAGATTACAACGTCTCAACTGGATCTGGACTGGGAGAATAAGGGTGGATTATTTCTGGCTTAGTAGGCCCATGACACCTAAGGTCATCAGGGAAAAGATATGAAATACAGATGGGCTCATGGTCAAGGGGTGGACTTATCCATGGACACTATCTCCCCGGTTATCCGTAACTGTGAAACATGTGCTGTGATCAAGCAGGCCAAGCAGGTAAAGCCCCTGTGGTATAGGGGGTGATGGTCGAAATATAAATATGGGGAGGCCTGGCAGATTGATTACATCAGTCTCCTGCAAACCCGCCAAGGCAAGCACTACATGCTGACAATGGTGGAAATAACCACTGGATGGCTGGAGACATACCCTGTGCCTCATGCCACTGCCCAGAACACCATCTTGGGCCTTGAAAAGCAAGTGCTGTGGCAACATGGCGCCCCAGAAAGAACTGAAGTAAGACAACGGGACTCATTTCAAAAATAGCCTCATAGACACCTGGGCCAGAAAGCACAGTACTGAGTGGGTATATCATATTCCCTATCATCCATCATCAGCTGGTGGGAAAATTGAACAGTATAATGGACTGTTAAAAACCACACTGAAAGGCTTTACCGATTGAGCAGGCCCTGCCCAGTTAAAGCCTTCACGTACCACAGATGGGGATAAAGTCCCCGTGGAGCATATGAGGAATAAATTATTAGGGAAGACAGTTTTGATTAGTTCTGCCTCAAGCAAAGGCAAACCTACCCATGGGATTGTTTTTGCTCAAGGACCTGGGTGCACTTGGTGGTAAAGCAGAGGGATGGGGAAACACAACGTGTACCTCGAGGGGATTTGATTTTTGGGTGATAACAGCCTGTAATGTTGAATTGTATGATATTGGTTGCTGAATGCCACTGCCACTGTATGCCATAACTATCATGGACAATGAGTATGGACTGATCCAGATACACCAGTCGTGAGCTCCTGATGCAGTTTGCAACCACCCAACTACACACCAGCCCTCTGTGCACAGAAGTGGAAATAAAGTAAATACTTCATCTCTGTCAATGTATTGGCTTCTTGCACACCAGGAGAAAGAAACTGCTTCAAGACAACACAGGGACACAAAGATTTTGGTCACTCTCAGAGACTTATGGATAAAGCAGGTCCCATACAGTAGTTTGTCCTCCACTTTCTGAAATGGCTGCACTATTCTTTAAAACTGCCCTCATTTGATATCCTTGTCTCTCCTTCATTTTGATCTAGTGCTGCACATTACCATTCACTGCTTGCCATGTGGTATCCAATTGGCTTTTGAGAATGGTGTAGGACAGAAGTTTTCTGAAGACACAAATACGCTTTCTCCAAAACTTCAGCAAAACAGGGACATAAATTTTTATTCATGAAATCCACCCTGCATTCTTTGCATCAGAAGTTTTCCCTTTGGCTATCTTTAAGTACATTTTTTCAGCCGTGCTAATGCAGGCCTGGCTGGTCTCCCTACCTGCAGTTGGTCTATGCTATACAGTGGGCATCACCTATGCCATGGTACCCATGGTTTTATTTGGGACCCCATCACCCATGGCAGAAGTGTGGGTGCCTCAGCTCTATTTAGGTCAGCTAAAAGCCTTGGTGTTCATCCACTCCTGCTTGCAAATTGCTGCTGCTTGTATGTCGGTATGTGGGACTGTGTCCACATGGGGTGTGAAAGACAGGCTCTGGATTAGGAGAGGTCCATCCAGGCTGCTGGCTCCTTGCCCAGATATGACCCAGACTCAATCGCCCACACTGTGCTTATGCAAAACCTAACCTGGCACCTGATTTTGAGATGAGAGGTTACACACTTGGCTTTTTCCTGCCCAGAGCACTTCAGCTCTCCCAGTCTGCTTAGGCACTGCTCATCCAGCATGCCCACCTTAACCTAAAACAGCATTTCTGAGCACACATCTCCATTTCATGCCTGGTGTGACCTCAAATACTTCAGAAGTGATGGTGCTTTGGACAAATGGACAAGAAAATCATAGCTTCTTATTGTTAATTTGCCAATTGTATCCAGTGTGGGACAGCAGCAACACAAAGGGAAACTGGCAGAAGACAAACTGGTGGTTTTTAATTTGAATATTTCTCTGTGATGTCTATCATTCACCCACAGGATGGGTACTTCACGAGGGCTCAGGAGTGGATGGTTGAGTATAGAGAAAACACTAAATTACAAGCTACAGAAAGCTCCTCTCTGCTTTACCAAGGCAGACTGCCATAACACTTGGGGCATCTGTACTTTCTCCTCCTGTAGCTGCTGAACAGACAGTAAACATCCCTTTCTAGGTATATCTTGAGGCAGAAATCTTCTCACACGGTAAGCAAACAAACAAATAATACCTATTTACATTTTCAAACCCAAACAATAAGACTGTATTGTACTATTGGTTTGGCAAATGATGGAGCAGAAACACGGGACTGAGAATTCAGGTATTGACAATCAAGCACTGGATGAAAACCACTGGTGTCTTAAATGGTAAGGGCTGCTTTTGGCAGGGGCTGTCCTCCTACTGCCTGAGAGGTTCACAAAAATCGTTTCCTAAGCCTAAGCTCTTGCTGCACTGAAATGAGGCTCTGACCTTCCACAGTGAAATCACAACACTGTCTTCCAAACTTGCCAAATGGCTAAAAGGCTTCAAACCCAGAAAGTTTTAAAGAGCTCATAATCAGCTTTGATGAACACTTCTTGTTTTTACACAAAAAAATTTTACAAATCCAGCACCACAACAAAACATATCTTTCCATTTCAGAAAAGCAACTGTACCCCCCAAAAAAATCCAGCCCCGAATGAAGGTCTTCCTCACACACCCTTCCTCCCTCAATTCCCTCACTTTCATTTCCAGTGGCAAATTCACCTGTTGCTTCAGGTGCTGCCATGGGATCTTGAGTATCCTCCATGTCCCTCCATGTCTCCTTGGCAGACTTCAGATGTGCACACAGATGTGGACTCGCCTCAAAGCTGTGGGTCTCCGTACAACAAAAAATCTTGGGCTTTGAATTTAATTTCTCCTATGCTACCTATACTGTTCTCCCAAATGCTTTTTCCTAAGTCATTATTCAAAGTCTTGCACCCTGCAAAACTGGTGCTGTACTTGGCTATTTGCTATTTCTTTCTCAAATGGCTCTCTGCTCATGGGTGCCACCACATAGTGCAGCAAAGCAGATTCCCATTCATGCAGTATCACTGACACAGAGTCTTTATTTTTTCTATTATTCCTCTATTTTGTATAAAACTTCTTTATCTATCATCCAGCCTACTCTCCTCTATTTTGTCTCTTCCAGTAAGTTCCAAATTATGGATATTTCCTTTTCTATCTCCAACACTTGGAGAAAGTTCTTCCCTATTATTTTAAATCCCAGCTCAAAAACCTTCCTGTCGGTTAATACTCTTTCTAATCTCTTGCATCTTTCATCTTTTTCTTGCAAATGTAGTAATTTGTTTTCCTGCAGGGTGGATTTGTTTGTTTTAGTTAATCTCACCCAGCACTTTGGATCAAAGAACTATATAATTTAAAATAAGATGTCCTGACAATGTGAAACAAACCCCACTTGAGTAAGAGCTATCTAAGATTGCATGTAGACTCGTAACATCCATTCATGTGGGTATTCCCCACCAGTTTAGGCCTTATAAACCTAAATATAGATGTGAGGTGCCCAACTGCCATTTCTCAGACTTGAGCTTAGTTTGTATCAAAGCCTGATTTTATATGGATAAAGAAAAAAAACCAAAACCAAACCTTCTAATACTCATAAAAAATGCAAACCCTAGCAGAACCTCATAAGGGTAATTTTTTATCATTGTCCCAATCTTAAGGATTTCCTGGTCAGTTTATATGTGATGCTTTATCTCTGGCCAGAAAGCATCTGAGCCATCTTATACCTGCCCCTGGACATTACTTCAAGGAAGGCTGATGTGAATGATTTTGTTAGGAGATAGAAATCTCCTCCAGCAGTCTTTGATGTGGGAGACACAGCCACATCCCATGACTAATTTTTCCATAGGTCACAGGCCAGCTCACCCTTAGACTTATTTGCATTCAGACACTCTCCAGCAATATCCTGTTTTCTAATTTAGGAAGTACTGATGATTATACATGGGGTTTGGCTCATTCGAATTCCTTCCCTCTCCACTCTCCATTACATTGACAATTCATCTCCATGCATGTGTGAAGGCAGGATGAAAACTTCTGTCTCTCAAAAGAGACAAAATGCCATTGTTTGCTCTGATGTCTGCTCCCTGCAAGAGAATGTGCTAGGGTTGAATTACCATGCCAGTCCTGGTTGCTCCTTCTTTAAATGTTTTTACCTCATCCTCACACTGGCAGTGTGGTTGTTCCAAACCTGCATCTCACCTTTTCCTCCTGTTTGCAGGCCCAGCTGCTATTTCTTCCCTGATGGGCTTCTTTGCTGCAATCTGACAGTCAGTCCCACTGCTGCTCTTAGCTCCTTTACACACCCTTAACTTTAGATGCCTCAGCTTGCTTTGAGTTCAGTCGAATATTTTCATTTCCCTTTCCACACAGACAATGTTTTTCCCTTTCCCTTCCAGATTAAATTCTCTCCCACACAGATGATTGTTTATCCCTCTCCAAAGGTCATCCAGAAGGTGGTTTCATAACCAGTTTGACCATTGATGGGCCTTGCAGTGCTGTCCTGATTCTCTTGCAGGTGAGATGTGGGAGAGTAATGTGGGAGATGCATGAAGTGTCACGTGGGGTCTGATTGTCTCTGGGCTTCCCAGCAAAGTAAAACCCTAAGCAAAGATTGTTCCCCATCTAGCAAGCTGCTATCAGTCTGTATTGCCTCCAGCCCAGCCTGGCTCATCACGCAGCAGTGAGGAACAGCAGCCAGCGCCTGTCTGGTCAGCCTTACATATGAACGAAAGGAATGCAACCTCCTTCCGCTGCCTTCCCACCCCCTGCTCCCCAGCCCATGGTTTTCTTGTTTTCATGCACTGCAGTAAATCCCTTTGATCCAGCAAGTGGACTTTGCACGTGCGAGTTGGGTGATGAGCCCGCATCTGCCTCACTGCCTGTGAACCCCACACTGAGAGCTCTTTGTCTGCCAGGGCACTCGCACCCTTTAGCACAGAGCCCACACTGGCAGACTGCTCTCGCATGACACACTAACAAACCACCAGCCAAAGGAAAATATCTCGCAATCATTTCAGACCCTCTGGCTCAGCCACTGACTAAGCCAAGTGGCTACTAGCCATTGGCACTGCTGGGTTGCATTTGCAACCCACACCACAAAACTCAGCTCAGGCGTGAAAAAAACAAAGTACTGATGGAAAAAAGGGCTCCTTGTCCTTAGCCCTGAAGGCTGCAGGGAAAAGGAGGCAGCCCTGCCATTTATAATTCAGTCCCAAATTTTCACAGCCATTCCTCTCTCTGGTCCTTTTTTTACCAGAGGCAGGAGTTCCCTGTGGGGAGCCTGAAGAGGTTCATGTGAACAGATTTAATGTCTGGACTGTACCAGGTCTGATTTAAGGCATCCAGTGGGCAGTGTTTTTTAAGGGAATAGAGCACCTAAGCAGTATGAAGGGGTCTGAATGACTTTGTGCTTTGGATTCAAATAAGCTGGTTAGATAAGCCCATCACCTCCCTCCCCCCAGTTCACTCCGATTATGCCCCAGATGTAAATGTTCAAAGGTACTTAGACAATCTGCTTTCCACAGACAAAAATGAGAGACAGGTTCCTACCTGCTCCCAGGTTCTCCATCAAAGATGTGTTTTAACAACAAGGCTGCATTGAGTCCTCATCAAAAAGGGAAAGCATGCTTTCTAGACAGCTGTGTATAGCTAGGACATGGTCAGGGGCAGGGTAGTTACACAGCTCCCAAGACAGGAGAGCTCCTCATCCAGGTTTGTATTCCCTCTTGTCTTTTGCCTTCCTGCTTTCTTAACAACCTATGCCATCTGCTTAGGACACAGTAAATGGAAACAGAAACACTCCCATAAAGTACTAAATGGTTTAGGGGCTGGTTAAACCACTGATACTAAATTCAACCAGACTTAAAGCTGGGTTCAAAAGCATGCAAAATCTTACAAGGTTTTGACACCAAAAGGTGAAGGTGTTAAGAGATAAGTAGTTTTTGGAAGTGCCCTCTAGGAATCCATTGTCCACATCCCCACCTACTGGGTGACAAAACCAGAAAAACTCCACAAGTTCACTCTTTCCAGGCTGTTGTGTCACATCTCTGACTAACTTCAGGAAAAGCTGTGTAAGACTCATCACTTTCAGCTCAAGGAGGAACATGGGGGTCATATCTGAAGAAACAAGATCACTGGGTTAACAGCTCTCATACTTTTCATTTGTGCCTTCATGGAAGCTATGTTGTCTGCTGGGAGGCCTCTGCTGGGACATCCCACTGGACAGCTCCATAGGGGTCCAGCCTCACAGCAGCACTGGCACTACAAGGAAACAACCTTCTGACCATGCTGATGCAGATTTTAAAATTACTGCATTACTTTCACTGGCAAGGTGGCTATCCCCAGTAAAAGCACTAGAAAGTCCATATAAAAGATCAAACCCAATGTCTTTTATGTCTTAGTATGATTTATACTTCAGACCATGTAACTTATACAGGGCTGCCTAGTATTTGATGGATGCAGCTCTCTTAACAACCCACATATTTGTCTGATTTACTGCATTGGCCCAACGTGTTATTTTCTACCTTGCAAGAACAACCTTGCTTCTAGGAATCTGACTGCATGATAAGATTGTGAATTAAATGTGCAGTTATCGTAAGAGACCACACATTTTACAGTAAAATTGAGAAAACTGATTACAGCAATCCCTCTGGAAACAAGAATAATCACATGATAAGACAGTGCTAATGGGAATTTATCATCTCTCATCACGTGTGAAGCTTAGAACAAAGCAGCAACGTGTGTGAACTGCATAGCTGTTAATGCCAGTGAATACCAGGCAAAAAGCTACTGGAGAGTATGAAGAAATGAGAGGAGAGTGGGGAACCTGAACTACCAAACCTAAGCCAATTCAGTGTGCTTCAACCAGTTTACACAGTGAAGCTCATATACCACATTTGTAAATCCTATATAAAATAACAGCCTCACATCTACCCATACATCCTATTCCCTCTCACCTACACTATTTCATTCAAACTCTATGTCACTCTTTTACTTGTTCTCACTATATTTTAGCACCAGAGAAGTCCAAGATCATGAGTATCTGAAGGGTATGTGCGTGCCTACATGTCTGCATCTACACACATGCTGTCTCATGCGCATTATTCCTAAACCATGTATCTAAGATCTGAAACACATTTTTCTCTTTACCTCATACAAAAGGCAACCAAAACCTACCCACGCTATTTTCTATTTGAAGCAAGTAACACTTGACTAAAATTAACATTTTTTAAGTTGTCTTGGGGAAGTGAGTGCCAAAAACCCGAAGTGGAATGCACAGTTTTAACACGAATGATACATCTACATCCCTTAGGTAGCCTAAAATTACTCTGCATCAAACCCCATAAGACATATGAAACCCCAACAGGTTAATGGTAGGTGGTGAACTCCTCTGTTCTATTGAATAATGGGTACACTTGCTGGCCTCCCATATTTTTCCACTGCCCTGTTTCATAGACAGAAGCTTGGACATTCAGAAGATTTTTTTTTTTTAAATGAGAATAAAAGGAGATGGTTACAGTTAGGTGGCAGGAGGACAAGATGAGAGAAGCATCCTACATAAGTACCTGTATGAGTCCTCTGGTGAGCCTTTAAGTGGGAGCTCTTTGTATAAACTTTCCGGCACCCATTAAACTGACAGCGATGAACCCTCTTCTTGTTCTCTGGAGATGCTTCTGTCCCCGTACCTCCTTGTTCACTGTCACTTTGCCCGCTTTTTATCGTCCCCGCAGTCGCTGTTGCTACACCCACTTTTACAGAGCTGAGTGAAGTTTTCTTGGCTACCAGTTTCAATGTCACTGTGCCATCCACCGCTGAGAGAGTCTGTGAGGTTTTTACAAGGTGGCGGCTGAGCTCTGGCGAGGAAGGGGGAGTTAATGAGGTTACTGCATTGAGCTGGGCCTGGTTAACGGCTGTGTAGCCTTCTGTGGAAGAGCTGGTGGACTGCGAGCTGAGGCACGTCTCAGACAGCAGCTTGTCACGTGAGAGGATAATGTCCATGTTGGCGCTTTTGTCACACGTACTTGTCTCCACTGGTAAAAGGATGGGGTCCAGCTGTCGGATATTGTCCTCTGCATCTGGGGCTGAGGAGGCATGAAGGAAGCAGTCCAAATCCTCACCAAAGGTCTCAGAGATCTTGCGTGGTTCAGTCTGAAGGTATCGCTCCAACTCCAGGCATGTCTGCAGAAGGGAGAGGGAGAGAAACCACTGTTAGAGAGAGATTATAGCATAGCTCTCACCTAGGGCAGGAGAACAACAAGGTCCAGAGCCATTCAAAGACAGCTCTCATGCACACCAACTCCTTGTGAGATGGTTACATGTTGGGGCACATGAAGATTTGGAATTTGCTTGATGCTGCTGCGAGATAGAGTCTGGGAATACCCATGTATGGTAGTAGGTATTATAACAGAAGTGAAGATATGACAACCAGAAAGCATCCACTTTTCATTAAAGTCTGTACATTGTTCAAGGGTAGTATGACCTTCCCAATTTTAAGTGTAACCTGTCCAACAGTCACTTCCATACGAAACAATCCTAATGGACCCATTGCCTGGCCACGTGCAAACAAAAAGTCACCTCTCCAAATAACTGCTTCCTCTTCCTTCACAAACATTAACTTTCACTCCAAATTTAACTCAGCGTAGTTGGCTGGGGCCCAATCTGTTCCTAAAACAGCACAATTCTGAAGTGTAGCATTTTAAGATAGGAGACACAGAAAAACTTCCATTGACACCACAGCTTGTTTAAAGGGCCACAGAGAAGGAAAGGAGACAGAAAAAAAGGGTCAACAGTCAGTTTTAGAGGGATTTTTGGCACATTTGGTCAAATGGGGCTTCCTGTGTACAGGACACTGGACTTGCACACAAATACACATGCACACCTTATTAAAATGTAAGTGAAGTTGCAATCAAAGAAGCTGCCACATAAAAACATGTTTCTGCATCTCCACGGCAGTGATCACCAGTACGAGAACGGGGGGAGCCTCCTATGTGAATGTGCCCTATTATGAGGTGCCCTGAGCTTGCCCCAATAAAGCCTCCAGGCACCATCACACTGCCCAATGTTCTCCATAGCCAACATTATAAATTTTTATTGTTTATAGAAAACTGTCTGCTCTAGTTTCAGGAGCTTTTAATCGAGTTTATTAGCACGGTTTTTCATTTCTCACTGCCTGAAAGAATAGCTGGTTAATACCACCCCTGTGATTTCACAGGACTTGGATCTAACTAATACTTTTTAGAAACCTCTGAAAACTACTCCTCAGAGAACACTTCTAGAGATATTAAGAAAGGGATTTTAGGCAAAAATTTTGAGTCTACAGGAGCTGGTGACCCAACTATATCTCAATCTGGAAAGTCCATCATCTGATCAAGAAATAAAAGCTTTGTATGACTAGAGGAGGGACAGAGACTCCTGCCTTCTGGGTACAAAGGTTCCATCAACAGGAGTCTAAAGAGGCCCCACTCAGCTCTCTAGGAGCTGCCAGGTAATTCAGGCTTATTATTTTCAAAGTTCCCATGAAGCAGCACTGCTGGTTGCAGATACAATGTGGTGGGATGACTTTCAGAGTTCTCAGAAAAATCTGCCACACTGTTATCAGTTGTTTCCTCTTAAAATAATAGCTGATTATAGATCTGAGCTGTAGAGATGGACTTGGACAAAAAGCAACAAAACAGCAATATATGCAAGTGAGACGTGCTATACTTCAGCATGTAGGTTATTTTCAGAGGTATGAGACTGTCTGCACAGTCCTGGGGGTGGGACATTTATCAATTGTACTTGCCTTTAGCAAACTTTCCATTTTCTTTATAAGGTGCACTTCTAGGACCATAAGAAACACCTTTAGCTGGAAATCTGGTCTCTCCCCAGATAAATCCTAATGGGTTTTGGGAGAAGCTTTCCAACATGCCCCACAATCTTTCAGGAATAAACCCCATCACCAGAAGAGGCAATGCTTTTCAGTTCGCCACATCATGTAATTTGGGCTTTCTGGTCCACTTAGCCTTCATCTAGTGGGGCAGAAACAGGTTTAGGGGCCTAATAAATAAAAGGCTTCCAGAGGAAAGAGCAAGCATAATCACAAATTAGGGGTGGAAAGGGGGGCAGCAGGGGGGAGGAGAGAGAAGGACTCAAGGCCATTAAATCTGATGACAGTGACATGAAATTTCAATTGCTGTGGGATCAGAAAGCTGCATGCCAGCTCTGGGCTGCCCGTGGAGGGGAGGCGAGCAGGAGGTGCTGCTCCTTTAAGGCATCACTACCCCATGACAACAATAGTGGGCCTGACAGTTTTTTCCAGCTTCACCATTAATTTTCCATAAAGAGCAGTTTCTCGATGAGCCCTTTTCAGGCAAAGCCTGATGCTTCAGAAACCTGTAATTATTCCTGGCTCCCCCCTCCCGCAGCCACTGCACCTGTGCCATTTCAAGACACCAGCTGGTCATGTCTTGCCTTCTGCCTCTGAAATCCAAAACCAGTGGATCAAGCCCATCTCCCCATAGAGGGGGGAGAAAAACAACTCCAAGAAACAATATAATGAGGTCCCTCCCTCCCACCCCCCTCAGCCTCTCCACCAAGTCAATAGCGGGAAAGAGCCTAGCAACACTGAGCCAGAAAAGCCCTGCACCTAATCTGCATGGCAGACAAAGCCTGGCGAGGGGCTACAGCCACAGCCCTTCCTTTACCTCCTGCCAGGGCCCTACCTGCTGCTGCATTTGCCAGAGCAGGCTATTGCCCACAGAAACAAATCATCTTTCCCCATATGCACTTCCCAGCTTCTGCCAAGTACCTTATGCGACCTTCTCTCCTTGTGGTCCAAATCACCCAGGGAGTGGTGGGGAAAGGTTTAGAAACCAGCCTGCTTTCTTCACTCCTGCCCTGGCATGACAGTTTTTATGTCAACTAAGCCCACCTCTTGCCTTGACCTCTGAACTGGAGAAACCAGTCAGCCTGAGAACACCAAGGTTCCCCATTCCAGCCTGGTGGACCATCATGAGAGGCAGGAGGGTTCTCCATTCCCACAAAGACATTTGTCAGCAAGCGCATCAGAAACTACCAGATTTTTTTGTGGAAGCAGCAGAATAATGACCACTATCCACACAGATATGAACCCAAACTGCTGAATTCAAATGATGGTGAACCCCTGTGGATCTCCTACTACCAGCCTGGTAAGAAAATGGTTCAAGAATATCAAAGACAGAAGTGAGCTGCTCTTGTTATAGTTCTGCTTGGATGTCCAGCTTCTCCTTAACCACTCAGGCAAGAGAGAGGAAGCTTTGTGTAAAACACATGACATTAAGTCTGATGATCCTTTGGTTGCTACATTGCAGGCAACTTGGTAGGTATTAAACTTTCTTACACGGTGCCTGTAGGATTTACAGCAGTAAAGACTTTAAGAATTGCAAGGGGAAGAAGATGGCTCCCTTCAGGAACACAAGAAGAAGATCTGTAAGAATGCTGTTTGCTGTCAAGCCAGTTTCACAGGCTAGGGATAAAAAGTGACCCACCACTTCAACCCTTCTGCCCTGATTAATGAGGGTCATTCTCCTTGCACGTTGCTCCTCAATTTAACCAGTTAAAAGAAATGATGATTCATGGCTGACAAATAACAGGATGTGACTTTGCAAGACCCCACATACTTGCAGAAAGCCAGACAGTAAAGGATGGCAGTCTGGCAGTGGACAATGCTGTCAAGGCCTCAGTCTGATTTTTCAATTTTGGATACAACTGAAAAAAGGCTCTTTTCCCCAGCAAAGGAAGATTTCCATCACCTCCAAGAAACACTGTGTTTTCTACCTGTAACTGAACAGCTCTTCTCTCCCTGTATCATAATATCATCCCAGTTCTCTGGGGCACGTGTAGCAGCAGAATACATGTAAACTGCACACCATGACACTTCCATGTGTAGAACCAGATCCTTCAGACAGTACAAGACAGCTACAGCTACAGTAGTGCTGTCCTATGCCTGGTAAGGACGTACCTCTTGCTAGTCCTCTCAGAGTTTGTAGTAGCACTGATCCAGGAAAACTCAGTGTTCAGTATGTCTGTCAATTCAGAAAGGTATGACCTCTAATCTAGCTGTATTCCTACCTCTAGAGCCCATCTAAAGCTCATATGCTGAAAGTAAAGATTATTTACCAAATACATTGAGTACACCCACTACTATGAAATACAATGCAAGAGAAACCCCTTGTGTACCTCTGATAGCAGAGATGTGATACACGTGTACCATTTTCAGCACAGCTTAGCATTACCTAATTCTGAAGCCAGCAGAAATCAAGACAGTTTTGCTACTAACTGCAACAATAATATGACAAACCCCAGATTTAGCAATCCCTCCCAGTCTTGCAGATACTCAGTTTGGCTCAGAGAGCCTAAGTTTTAGGGAGTCTGTCGGCTGTCCAGGTTAAAGCACAACCCAGAACATTCAAAATCCAGATATGAAGGAGCTGGAGTCACCACTCATGATGTTGATCTCTGACTTCATTCCTCTCCCCCAGAGAGGAGCCAGGAGGAAGGCTCTAGCTGGGACCACCACCATCATCAATGTGCCAGGCCTCAAGGCAGTGTAAGGTATCCAATGTCTCTGTCTCCCCTTTGGAGAGCGATGGGGGAAAGACATGGCTGTAGGCCAGGAGCTGTTGCAGGGACACAAGTGTGGCATCTGGGTTTAGGTCCAGACAGATCTGGAGAACCTAATTCCAACTGATGACCAGAGATTAACTCCCAGTTCTCAGGGTATAAATCCAAAGTTGCTCCAGTGAACTACAAAGAGCTTAGTCTTGGTTGACAGCCAAGTTGTGCATTGGACTTTGACCCATACATATAGGCTTTTGAAAAATCACAGGTCACTTCAGAAGTACCTGCCTATGCTGTGAAGTCCTTAACTCACTCTCCTGGGCATTTTGCACAGTTAAGACAGGACAATATGGCAGTAAAGTTCTGCCAAGGGTAAAAGAAAGCCCAAACATTTACAATAATTTGAGGACAGAAAGTCAGAAAAGACACCTTATCAACAGGTTCACTGGGTTCCTCTGTTTTGTTGATGCTCAAGTATTTTATAACATCTTGATTCTGAATTTTTCTAGCAGATCATGAGAAATTCATATCTGGAAGTGCTAGTTACTTCCAAGTGCCATTTTACTGCAGATATAATTGGACATCAAGCACTGGACTTGGAAGTTATCCAAAACCTAATTAAGAGGTTGGATACTTAGATCAGGCTGTGACACAGAATGAAAATGTCGAATGTGGTTGACAAGCAGGTCTGATCTACCAGCTCTGTTTACAGTACTTGGAAGGATTCTCTTTGTAATTTACACAAGCAAAGCAGAATTATACATGCAATAGAGAAGGTCAAATTTCAACCTCCATCACGACCCCATTGCTTTTCACTGGCAGGTAAAAAAGGGGCTTCATATCTAACTTTAAATAACTGTGAAAGTCTGAAGACTGCAAAGAAAGTATCCTCAACGTGAGGACAACCTAAAACAATAATACTAAGGTCAGTGCCACCACAGTTCACTCAAGCTCAGAGCAAACAGTGGCACCAGGTCCAGTGCTCGGTGTCAGTGTTTCTCTCTGCAGCAAAACAACAAAAGCTTTGAGTTACAGTGGCACTTTCATTGCTGACACCAGAGGCAGAAATTGAACTGGATGTTGTGGGGCAGCCCTGAAGTTAAGAGGCATAATAGATTAAAAAATTACCTGCCCTCCCTGAAATGCCATCCTGTTTTTTCCCTTGACCCTAAAACAAGATTTGAAAGATGAATCTTCTTCCCACTGCCAAAAGCCTTCATTACTTCCTGAACAACAACGACAAAACCCAATACTCTTGCCCATCTATTCCAAGATTGTCATCTGTTCCCACCCAGCTGCCAAAACCTCCAGCTTTTCCTCTTGGCAACTTCTATTGGGCAGTTGCTAGTCACGAAAAAGCTGCAGCACATCAGAAGCTTAACATTTGGGACAGCATAAAATAAACAGAATTTTACTATTAAAATAAGTAGTTTTACAAAATACACTTGGGAAAAATGGAAAACCACAGCCTGAAATGAATAAATAGAAAGAAAAAGTTTCAGGCAATAGCAAATAATCTCTATTGCAAAGGTTTTAAAACAAAACTAGTCATGTGCCAGCACATCTTGCCTACGTGTTTTATAGTTCACTGAAAAAAAATAAGAGCTAAAACCACTTCTCAGGTACAATAAGAAGACACTTACTGACAGCTACCTTGTTGTAAATATTTGTATGCATGTTCCTAATCCCTTGTATATATGAAGCAAATCAAGTTAACTGGATGCTCAACTAACAGGCTTTTCCAAAAGTAAAAAGCAGGTGTAGGCACAGTCAGCAAAGACCATATGATATGCAAAGATTTGTCTTCCTGGGTTAACTTCATCCATCATATGTCTGAGCTTTCAGGCCAGTCCTCTTTAACACCAACCAACTCATTGGGTCACACCGGCCACCGGAGTCTGCAATGGACAAGACTATTAATTCTTCACTACACTACACAGGACTCAAGCCTCTGTTGGCTAATTTCTTCAATACAATAATGGCCTGTACCCATTTTCCCTCTTGGTCTCAGCCCAAAGAATGAACTGTTAAGGAAATGTATTTAGCCAAACCAGCCCATTCACTGTTATTCATGTACAACAGCACTCCTAATAAACTCTCCTACCACGACGCAGATGGCTTTCTCCCTGGATGTTCTCCACTTCTCCTATACTTCTCCAAAGCATATGAAATGCTGAAATCAGAAGCCTCAACTGCATTCAGCAAAGACACAAAGTAAAAAGTTCTGTGGATTTAAAGAACAGAATAACTACCTTCATATGAACACAATTCATTTTCCTATTGCTCTGGGGCATGATGTAAACGGAATTATCAGACTTTGATCAGACTCTAAAGCTCAAAGGATCAAAATCCAATTTACCATAAATTAGCAATTTTCACCAGCAGAAATGCATGGTAAAACAAATGTTTTAAACAGAAAAGAAGTCTGAACCCATAACTCTAACCAAGGAATCAAAATCAAGATTTGTTCCCAAACTTAATGATAATGAAATATATCTTTATCTAACCAATATTCCTCTAAATGAACAAGCTGAATTGGTTCACTAAAAATCTGTGGTATTTGGGCCCTAAGCATAAAGAATTTCAGTGCACTGGTTATGAGATACTGAACAAAGGACTGCAGCTAAGCGTGGCTGAATTTGATAGGCATCTAGATAAAAAAAGAAAAAAAGGATGAAAGAAATCTGCAAACACTGAACCAGGGCTTTGGAGGGCTTTTGTTATTTTTTTGACTGTTTAATAAAGATAGGAAAAATATCTGCAACCAGTCACAACAACAAAAAATAGCATCAATGTCAGCAAAGGATTAGGGATAGCCAAATCACGAATTCAAAAGTGCAAGCAGTTCATTGTGCTAGTATCAAAATATGATAAAAGCCATGTGTGCTAGTAAACCATCACGTGCCCTGTATGCTGCCATGCAGTTCAGACAGCAAGTAGCCATACAATGATCATTTGAAAAATTATATATAAAGTAAGAGCATTTCAAAATGTTTCTGAAGAGAGCATTTATTTATATAACTACCTTGGGTGGTTTTGAGTGAGCTGGCTAGTGGCCCTCACTATAAACTTCTCTCCAAACTTCATCAAGCATGTATTTAACCTGTTGTTGTCCAGTTTGGAGGCAGCTTTAATTTAGCATTATAAACAGCAAAAAGGCACAATTAGCTCCTTGAATTGCCAGCCCTAACTCCCACTGAAATCAAAGGATCAGGTTCAAAGCATGCCCCAGAGTGTGGTAAACTTCTCACAGGAAATGGATATGCAAGAGCAAATGCTGACGGCTGTGGAATGTACAAAGCAGAGCAATATTTTAGGTCTCGATCCTCAATTAAGATTCATCCTTAGAAAGTACTGCAGTGGGGTTACACAGCAGAATTGGATTCCTTGTAATTACTCTGGTTAGGTTCATGAATGAAAAAATGTACTCTTTAGAGATGTTTTATTAACATCCAGAGATAGCTTAACATTTCCCACTCAACAGCTGACACAAATGTATACACCAGTTGTGTTTGCGCACTCTCAGGCAACAGCATATTCATAAGCACAATTTGTCACAATTAGCTTATGAAATCAAACCTGGAGATGTGATCAATACACTCAATATACGGTACGTTTCGTAAGAGTCCTGCGTTGTGATTCATCTTGTCTGCTCTGACCTAAAAATATATTAAATAAGAGGATGCATAACACTGAATTCCTAACCCAACAATGTGCAATTCCTCAAATTGACTTTGTGTGATCAACATTTTTGTGCTGGGACTACTGTATCTACCCTGTACACAACGCCCATTCATTATCACATGTCAGGGCTCAAAAAACCTTTTGTATGTTCCCTTTTGTATTATTTTTGGCTGTGGGGAGGAAGAGGTGGGGACCTGTCTGGGAAACAGGAAGCAGGAGGAAGGAGGGGAATGCGTTGTAGAATAAGGGCAGAACAAAAAAGAATAAAAGAGCATTTATACCATTTCTAAATGATAATAAACATATAGGACCAAAGCCTGCCTCCAGCCATGTGGGGAGCAGCGAGCTGTTTGGCTGAAGTTTAAACTTTAATGGGAGCACAGCAACTGTCCAAGCACATTTACAAAAAGCCATTTGCTGCTTTTTTCTTTGATTTTTTTTTTTTAATCATTTGGGCAATTTGTTATCTTACAAGAGCAAGAAGATGCATGTGCTACTGTGATAAATACACCAATCTGGGCAAGGACAAGAGAAGACAACAGACTTGAGTTTCACCGTTGCACAGAGAAAAAAACTCAGACTAGAAACAAAGCAATGGGAAGCACAACCGGATTCTCAGTTGGGGTAAATCAGCACAGAGCAGCCCTTATTTCATGGTTCCTGTTTACATCAGCTGAAGACCTTGCCAACACTCAAACTCCAAGAAATTCTGCTCTTGATTAGCCCCATCTAACTCTGTGGCTTACAATAAGCAGAATTCTACATGTTTTTTGATGGCTGGAGATGGTTACTTTATATTACAAATATTGTCTACTTTATTAGGAACAGTGTGACCCATATGGAAAAATAGGAAGAATTTAAAAACAACACCAACTTCAGACATGCTGATACTTGGATTTGTTTCTTTTCTCTTCCTTTTTTTTTTTTTTTTTAATTTTGAGTAGTCCATATGGGGTATTCACAAACTGGTTTCTGCCACTTCTAGGCCAGAGTTTTCATCATCTGTGCACAGAAACAACAGCCTTCATGCTTGAACATCCCACTGCAGGTAAATGTGTGTCTCACTTTAAAGCCAGGTACCGTCCAAAGGATGCTCCCTTACAGTCAAAGGTGTTTTTAACTGCTTTTCTTTTCTACACTGCTCTGTCAAGGCTCTTGTTCCAGAACTCTAGCCACCAGAGATTTTGATCAGCCTCAAAATCTCACAGGCAGTGCACTCAGGCTGTTACACACCCTGATAAAAGCAGCATGGTCCTCTTCAACAGCAATTTGCGAGAGCACGTTGGTAAAAAGCCTGCCCACACTGGCCCAGACGTTTAGAAGCAACCCAGGCAGCTGCCCACAGGCATCTGGAGGAGACCTGTATCCCCAAAATGCATTAGATTTAAAAAAAGAAATAGGAGATCTGGCATGGCCTTTCATGTATATCATTAGCAACTCAAGGTGCACTCACAGAAGCGGACGAGGCACTACTCGCCCCTCGTGAAAGCATCACGAGATCAGCCTCGTGTCAGTGCAGCTTCCAGGCAGTCTGTACAGCTACTGGTTGCAGCGTGGCATGTGAAGCCAGGACATCCCATGAAAAGCCCTGCCACTTACTGACTTGAGAAAGCTCAGCAGGTCAGATCCCAGCTGCTCAGAGTCAGCACACCTCTGTGAGCCAATTTACACAACCATGGCTCTCACACTGGCTCACCCTCTTCAGTCTGTTGGCTGTGGACACCCACCCAGTTGCTATGATTTTAATATGTTGCAATATGAAAGTGCTATTTCAGGACAAAGTTATTAATAGCAATGAAGCCAGAAAATAGCCTAGAAGGAATGCAGTGTCTTGGCATTCCTGGAAGATACGACGACTTCCCAGCATCCAAGAAACCACCATGGTTAATTCAAGATGTTTCTGTGCACAAGCCTGTCTTTTCTTAATATATGATAAGCCACCATGACATGCTTTCATACAAATGCCCTGTACGGGTACCAGCAGACTCCCAAGCCCACAGAGACTACAGCACAGAAAAGCCCCAAGGGTGGTACTTTGTTACTCTAAGTAGGCTGGTGAAAAGCAGAGGTTGGGCGCTGTGATGAAGCATCAGCAGAAGGAGGTCAGGAGAAGCTCTACACTTCCTGAAGGAGGTGAAGGATGGAAAAGGACATGTTTAAGCCTTTCTTAGAAACCTGTCTGACCCTAGGACCTCATAGAGGCTCTAATTTTCAGCCTTCCTTCCCCTACAAGCACTCTTTCCTTCCCTTGTTTCTTCACACTGCATCTTCTCAGCAACAGTCTTTACTTGGGCAGGAGCCTCACAGTCAAGGCAAGTCACTGTCCCTTTATGTGCTCTCTCTTAAACTTTCTGTTTCTCCTGGCAATATATTCTTGGAAATGTATTGGAGAATACCGTGGAAAACACCAGACCCTGCCACAAGTTTATGTTGGCACTTTTCCCCTAAAACTAATTGGGAGGTTCCCAAATTAATTCCAAGTACATCACTGCGCACAACACTCAGCACCGTCTTGCAGAGATGATATCCTATGAAGGCATCTCTCCACTGGCAAGGCTCTTGGCATCCCTTCTGCCTGCACCCACACTGCTGACAGGTTTTCCATGCTTTCCAGCCCCATCCCTAGGTACCCTCCTTGAGCAAAACGAATGAAACTCGACATTGTGTCTTTCCCTGAGAGGAAATGGCTCAAATGATGATGCCAGAAATTGGAAGATGTCATGTTCACAGCACTACAGCCTTACCCATTAAACCACCATAGAGAGATCCAGCTCACTACCAAACATGAACTGCAGGGAACTTGGTCCCTCACCACACTCCAGAAAGGAAACAAACAAAACCCACTTACCAACAAGCAAAAGAGGAAACATATTGTAGTCATTATAAGCCCAGCAGTGGATATGTTATCTGGCATATTTCCAACTCAGACATTTAAAAAATGTAGTCAGTTTACCTTAAGTGTCCTATTTCCCCCGATTTCCCTTTTCCACTCTACTTAAGCCCATAGAGCATCTCCCGAGATAAGCCTGCCTTTGTGGTTTGGCTTTATACCACTCCTTCCCTCTATTGTCTTTCTGAGATGTGATTGAAGTCTCCAATGTCACGGCTTGAAAGACTATGGCCAGATTCTCTTGGCGTGGTTTGTGGGAAGGGGATGAGTGGGAACTGAGGAAAGACAGCCTCTCCCATTGCAGAAGGGGGGGCAGGGGTCCTATCTCTCATTGTGTAACCAATCATTCCCAGCATTTTGCTTATTATCGATGCTGTTTAACTAAAGCTGTTTTTAGTAGCCCTCAAAAGTGGAGTCTGTAGCCAGCTACTGTCATTCCAAACGCTTCAGGCCTCTGTCACCACGCTCTGGTACAATCCCAGCAATAGCAAACACAAACATTGTGTTTCCCCAAGTACAAATTACAGCTTTGGGGAGCTGCAATTTTATTTTGGTTATAAACATACAAAGGTAGGCTTTCTATAAACATACAAAGGTAGAGAGGAGGAGCCATACAAGAGACCACAGGCTAAGCCTCTGTTCCGCAGGGAACATTCCTGGGAGCACTTAGCTGCTTTGCCTCCAGCCGGCTCTGCTTCCCAAGTGGTTAGCTTCCCAAGTAGTTGTGCTTCCCAAGTGGTTGCATGGTATCAGAGCTTAAGTGAGAGCCAAAATGCTTTGTGGCCAGGGCTGCTGGAGGGATCTGCTTCAGATGCCTCAGTCCAGGAACCAGGACTCAGAGAAAGAAACACATGCAAACGGCTTCTTTAGGTATAGCCAGAACTACTGGCAGCCTATGCATTCAGGACAATTTTCCAGGCATGAGTTGTGACTTGGTTGTCACTCTGAGCCCCTCCAGAATACATCACAGCACTTCTGAACACGTGAGCTCTGCTCAGAGCACCTCAGAGGTGCTCCTACCATCACCAGAGCAAGCTTCCAGGAGTTTCCTCCACTTCAAGTGTCTCTAACCCTTCCTGCTCTGCAGATGTCCCATCACTACCCAGCACCAAGCTCCTGACACCTGCCAAAGAAGCATGATATCAAATTGCCCCTTCAAGCTCCTGAGTGCCCCTAGGCACTTCAGTTCTCCTGTCAAGCCTGCTAATGTGTCCCTTCCCTGCCACAAGTAATGATGCATTCCTGGAAGCAAAAACTGCAATAAAAGTCTTCTTTACATGCGAGCTAAGAGCTTTCTTTGCCTCATACCATTTTTACTCATAAATATAATATCAAGGTGATCCTGTTCTTCTCACACTACTCAGAGTGTTCTGTAAGTAAAACCTGCAATTGGCAATTTATCAGATGAAAAAATAAAAGCCACATTTGGTTTCTCCCTACACTTAAAAATGACCACATGCAGTCTCTGAAGCAGATTGATCTTTGTAACAAGGTCATGAATATCAGCTGAGGGGGCGGAGGGAGAAATAAAACCACCCTGCACGTTTTTCCTTCTGTGCTGCTTTCTTACTGATGTTTTGCTCCCTTTCTAAGCAAAGAGGAAGCCTCTCCTGTTCCCGTTACCCTGTGTTTATCCACATTCCAGCAGCCAGTGGCTGCTCCTCCAGGCGCTCTCCAAGGGCAAACAACTGGATCTCGTCACAATGCAATCTTGAACTTGAGCCACATCCAGCTCTGAGTGGGAGTGAGGTGGGAGCCCTGTGAGAAGTGATAGAGGCAGCCGATGGTGAGGCACCATGAAATCTTTTGAAAGCGTCACTCCTGCAGGCTTAGACAAAAAGAACAGCACACCCTTTGCCTAGTGAAAGGCCTGGAAAATGCACTTTAGGAGGCACAGCCTTAGGAGTCAGAATAAATCCTCCCAGATGTCCCTGGTGACAAAGCAGCCCAATTTGATCAATACAGCAGCATTATTAACACTGTGCTGCCTTACATGAGGATAGTCATATGTTCTTGCCTCTGCTAAGCGTGGGGGAAGGGGTGCTAACTCCTACAGCAATTCACAGGGGAAACGTCTCTCTCAGAATCATTAAGACTGCACAAAGAATCTCTTACCCATTTTCATGGAAGCTGCTTTTTTGGGAGAGCTCTGCTTCATTAGTATTGATCAAGCTCAGGTGGAATCCCAGAAATAGTATGTGCTTTATGGTTTTCTCAAAAAGAAATTTTGTTTTTAACTACTTTAGAATCCCTATCTTCAGGGGGGTTTTTTCTGCAGGCCCAAGTAACCTTCCTTTTGGGGGCTGGGTACAGACACATAAATGTAGGTGGTTGGAAACAAAAGGCAGGACTTCATGATTAGCAAATTTTGAACAATGATTATAAGAATTAGGGATTGAGTTAGGTGCATTTGGATTCAAGCAGAAATAATGGTAGCAAAAAGGGGGGTGTATGTATATATATATATATATATGTATGTATATATATATACACACACACACACACACACACATATATATATCGCTGCCCCTCCTGAGCCCCATCCAGAGCTATGGCCTTTCTGTGTTTTTACAGACAATCCTGATGAGTAACTCAGCAATTGGCAAGAGAACAGAAGGGGAAGAAAAACAGCCCTAGCTAATCACCTGCTTTAACCACAGCCAGCAAATCTGAGGATTTCGTAAAAACTAGGTCCTGTGTGTGCCTCGTGACAAGTTTGCAGAAGGCTACAGAAGTACCACCCCTATGCCAGGTGACTTGGCGTGGGAGAAAACATAGAAAGACTTTCTTACCCACAAAGAGAAGCATCATCCATTGTTGGAAAAAAAACCCCACCACAGAAACGCTGCATCAGCACCAGCCATCTTTCTCCAGCACTCATCTGGGACAACACATTGTCAAAAATAGGGAAAACAACAGACTCGCTCTCCCCACCAGGAAGAAATCCTACCATTCATTCCCTCTGCCACCTCTTCACCAAAACCCACCAAGACTATCAAATCCAAATCTGCACCAGGGAGGTGAAAAATGCTGAGTTTGAGCACACCCAGGCTACTTCCACGCTGTGTCTGTTAAGTGTTTCTCACCAGAGAAGTGTGGTGCTTCAGAGCTGCTGGCACAAAATCCTCACAGAAAGGGGTGCTGCAGAAGTGTCTAGACAAACTAAAATTAAAAAGAACAAATTATATGACACTGCCCACTGTCTGCACACCAGGGCCAGATTCTCAGAGGGAGGTGTAAGTAGCTAGCGCCATAATCATAGCTAGTGGAGTCATCTTAGTTTACACTGAGCAAGGATCTGGCCCAGAGAAATATTCCTGTCAAGTTTGCAGCCAAAAATTCCTCTGCTAGACCACAGTCCGCCAGTTAAACTGCCAGAGAAGACAATTGCAGAGATAATTTAATTAAAATGGAGATCAGGGAGCTGGTATCCTTTTCAAGCTCTGCTCTTGACTTCTTTTCTCCAACAACTGAGCACTTGGGTGTCCCAGTTTCCCAGCCTGTAAAACGGGCACGCTACAGCTTCCCTGCTTTCTAAGGGCAATGGCTGTGAAGCATCTCATCTGTTCAAAGCCCAACCATCAAATCAAACAGATATGTGAATGCTCTAAACCTCCGGGTCTTGGATGAAAGAGTATGTATTTTTCTCTGCTGAAACAGCTCTGTCATTGCTCCTGAAAAATCTGAGCTTCAAAAAGGCAACTTGCAAGTTTTGCTTCCAAGACTGTAGGTGTCAGCTTCTCTCACTTATTGGGGTACCACTGAGCATTTTTGCTGCTCCAGACTGCTCAAATCTGCCAGCACAGACCCTTGTACTGAAGTGAGACTTAGGCAGAGAGGGTACTGCTTTCCCACAATTTTCTCAATTCGTATTTTATTTCTGAAATTCAACTTTTGTTCTGATTAGTATTTGGATGGACAGTGAATTTTCTGCATATTCAACTCTTCCAGGAAGTCATTAGATGGAAAAATACACCCAGGATGTAGACCAGTGCAATCACACAATTGAGTCATAAGGATGGTGCCACGTGGTGCCTCATTGTAGCAGGTCCTTTCTTTGTTTTCACTCCTTAATTTGTATTAAAACATTTGGCTTTTTACATGCTGGTCTGTAGAATCATTAGCAACAGCACATGGCTTAGGACCTGTTTCTTTACAGTCCTCGTGTTCCACAAAATCCCTCACAGATACACACTTAAGAGCACGCTGAATAAAGGGGAGAAAGATGACAGTTTCTGTGAGAAGTTTTCACAGAGGCAGAACCAAACAAGAACCAGCAGAGCCCCACTGCCTGCAGCCAGCTCTGCACCTCATTGCTATTTGATGAGGCCCCACTGTTTTGTTGTAACTCCAGCAGATGCTGTACGGGGCAAGCAGCTTTCCTCCTGCACAGGAAGGAATCACCCATCTTCTGAAACAACAGGAAAATACTTCTTTGCCCTGCAAGCAGTCCAATATGACTCAAAGGAGCAGAGATGGTAAAGCAGCACAGTGGACAAACACAGCTCTGGGGTGTCCCAACAAGTGAACTGGAGAGCGCCTCACAGTCCAGGGCAGCTAACGTGTTTGGTGACCCCCTTCCATCCATTCCCTGGCTCAGGCAGGCTCCTCTGCCTTACACTGGTGGCTTTGGCAAATCCTCCTTTAAGCCAGCAGTGCCAGGGTGCAGGGACCCACACTGCTCAAGGCCACCACAGCCACTGACCCCAGTGGGTGATGGCAGAGGGGGCAGACCCTCTAGAGCGACAGTGGTGGGACCCCACCACAGACCATGCAGCGTTTTGGGCAGGTCTGCTCCCTGCCCACACTGGAGCAGCTCCCTTTGCTGAACAGCTGTGCAGCCCTTCAGCAGGACCTCAACAGGGTGGAGAGATGGGCAGAGAAGAACTGTCTGAAATTCAACAAAGGCAAATGCAGGGTCCTGCACCTGGGGAGGAATAACCCCAGGCACCAGCACAAGCTGGGGGCTGAGCTGCTGGAAAACAGCTCTGCAGAGAAGGACCTGGGGTTCTGGTGGACAAGGTGCCCATGAGCCAGCAATGTGTCCTTGTGGCCAAGGACAATGGTATCCTGGGATGCATTAGGAAGAACACTGACAACAGGTCAAGGGAGGTGATCCTGCCCCTTTACTCAGCCCTAGTGAGGCCACATCTGGAGTGTTGTGTCCAGTTCTGGCTCCTCAGTACAAGAGAGACGTGGAGCTCCTGGAGCGGGTCCAGCAGAGGGCAACTAAGGTGGCTGAGGGACTGGAGCATCTCTCTGATAAGGAAAGGCTGAAGGAGCTCGAGGTTGCAGAGTCTCCCTCACTGGAGATACGCAAGAACCATCTGGACACAATCCTGTGCCATGAGCTCTGGGATGACCCTGCTTGAGCAGGGGTGTTGGCCCATATGACCCACTGTAGTCCCTTCCAGCCTCACCCATTCTCTGATTCTGTGAAGAGAAGGGCAGAGGTGTGCTGGGTGGGCACTGAAATTCAATGGGTTTTTACCCTCTAACTATGATCCGGTGTAAACACCCACCTCACATCCATCAACCACGAAACCAGTGTCTTTAACTAACCAGCACACAGATACTTTCTCCCAAACAAAGGTCAACAATGCACAGCAACCCTAACAGCTTTTCCCAATACTAATACCGCCCCATGGTTATATTTGTGCTTTTAGGCTCTTCAAAATGCTGAGATCTTTCATGACTCACTCTCAAAAGCCAGCACTTAGAACCAGCTACCAGCAAGTCCAGTCATCAGCACCAATTTGACTTCATCCCATTTTAAGTCTGTTTCATTAAACAAACAAACACAAATTTGGCATCAATTTGTTTGTTTCCCTTTACTCTGATGGATCACAGCCCTTGCTATAAAAACATGCTTCATAAAAACAAATTGGAAAACTAAGAAAACTGATAAAAAGCTTTGATTGTGAAGAAAAGCAGGGAAAAGGCCTTAAGGAGGAAATGCTACATTTTTCTGTGATGCCAGCAGAAAGAGGCAGTTTATAAAGAAAACCACACAGCAGTGGGAAATAAATCCTTGAGACTGAATTTGGAAAAACACAAATTAAGCATTTAAGGAAGAAACAGCAGCACAACATGCACACCTAACACAAAGCAAAGATCCAGTAAGGCTAGAAAAGACCTAGAACAGATAAGACACAGAGACCAATATAGCTTCAAGGACACATTCTTAGCATCTGATATATAGGAAAACTGGAAGGAACACAGAGATGGAAAGTATGACAAAACTGAAAGGGACATGCACCTTTATTACTATTTATCACATCTGTTGTGCAGTCAGTTGTAATCTCCAGTCAATAAGCAGGGGTCTCATTTCACATTCAGATAAAAAATTCCTGAAAGAGTTAAATACAGATGAAGATGGGGAAAAGCTTTGTGCAGCTATGAGCAGGGTGAATCCAAACAAAGCAACAGACTCATGGAGAAGAGAGAGAATACAGGAGGGGGAGGAATCAGACTCAGGTAGCAAAGAGCCTGCTAGATATCCCTCCCATAAATTGGGTTTTAGCACAGGCTTCCAAGGAAAGCAGGGCCTCATGCTAGGTGGATTTCAAACAAGACTGGAAAGCATCACTGAGGCATACATTAAGAAATGGCACCTGGGCAGAAGTATTTTATGATCTAACAGTGCCAATCTCCAGGCTTGTTTTTTTTCTGGACCAAATCTGCTTACATGCAGTTTATTGCTGCTGGATGAAGGCAGTGATCAAAAATGCTTTTTACCATGTGCACCCTGCTGTTGAACCTAATCTGCCTTCAAAATTACCTGGTAAACACCTTGCTGAACACAAGGTCTTCCCTGACCCTTCTCTAACCTCAGAGGACAATTAGCAGTCAGAATGTGCCGACATGACATGACATGACATGACATGACATGACATGACATGACATGACATGACATGGACTTGCTTTTGGTTCCAGTCAGAGCAAGAGGAAGCCCCCACCTCCATGAAGCTGGTCTCTCCTCTGACACATATTTCCTCCCTGACACATAGTACACATGTGATGGATTCGGACCCTTCATGACTCACATTTACACAGCTTTTCAACATCGTTAAAACAGAGCAAAAAGGTCTCAAAGAGGACTTACACAAATGGATTTTAATGTCAAAAAAGGCTACTCTGATAATTTAAGTCTCACTTCTGGATGACACAGCCCACTGAAGTGCACAAAGGACTCCTTTGGACACTCATTTATAGCCACCTTCAGGTTGGTTTTCACTCTTGCATATGAAAGTCGGAGGGTAAATAACAATGGGATCCTTCCTTCTATCCATGCACTGAGACTTTTAAAGAGACCTCTCTCATCTGTCTTCATTTCACAGATGGGTATGACTGTCCTGGGGGAAGCAAAGCCCACACCAGACAGTGTTTGGGAGGCCACATTTAGCTCTTAGAAACATCTTCTCATTCCCTCCCACATTCACATTTTCTTCATTTGAAAAACCAATGAAAACAAATCATGCTACATCCTCTGCTTTATAGAGGGCAGCTCAGGACCTCCCACTCCTTCTTGGAAAGAAAATTTCTTTCCGGTACAGTTTTCATTATTTATTAGCTGAAGGTGGGGGAAGAAATGGTATTTATAGGATGCCTAAGGCCATGCTCACTATAAAACAGGAATAAGTCAATATAGCTAGAGCACAACTTAGTGGCCTATTGTGCAACATTTTAAAAAATGTACTTTCTCATTATGGCCCTTGAGAGTATCTCCTCCCGCCAACACCAGTGGAAATACATTTGTAAGCGCCATAGAGCAGCAATACTGTTTTAATCAAATCATTAACATGGGTGTGCTTTTTTCTGCCCACATCCTGATATTTATTCCACATCCTGACAAGACCTGAGATTTGTATAGACTACTCTCCTGCAAGGTGTCAAGTGACTTCATGGACACTGGGCCAGTGCAAATTCATGTATCACCAGTGTAACTTTGGCAGACTTGCACTCACTGACTGATCTGAAATCCCCAATGTGATGTGGGTACTATTCTTCCCATTTACAAAGAGAAACAGCATTCAGAACTGAATGCCAAAGGTCTCCTTGACCTTTTCCATTTAAAGAAATGGACACAAGACAGAAATTCCTATCTTGTACCACAGTGCAACAATACCTGCCCAGAGATGCAGCTTGCTCAAACAAAACACTGACCGAATGGTATATGGTATAGCTCTCATTGCATGAAGATAATTCATACAAGACAGTCCCAGTGAGGAGAAGTCTTCAACCTAGAGCATCCACTCAAGTGTCCAGCTCGAAAGGCACTCAAGACCTGGGAGTTGTATGCACTGGAGCTACTTGGGAGTAAGAACCTCCCCACCCACCCTTCTTCCCTTGCTCTCCCTCACATATGTTCTTCAAAGAAATTAATTTCTTATGTTGGAAAAAGAAATCCCAGTGCAGCCTTTGTAGAGCTCTGTGCACCTACGGTCATTCTTCTTTGCACTAAAAAATGATGCTGGAAAGTCACCTGTTTACCAAGTCTTTTACATAACAAAGTAACTCTGCATTGGCATTCTTCTGTTCTTCTCAAAAAATTGGGGTTTATTCATGTTTTAAACAAACCACTAGAGTTCAAAAAGCCCAAAACAAGCTAGGCAAACTCAGTAAAGAGTATTTAAACTGCATACCCTGAAACTTATTTGCCAGCATCCAAGGAAGATTAAAAAAGGAGTCACTCTCGGAAAACACAAAACTATCTTAACAGAAAATCAGGGCTGCCTGAAAAGAAAGCATGAACATTGCAGCCAGCTCTGAAGAACGGCATGGTGCAATGGGAACAGGCTGTCCTAGAGGCATGCAAACCAAGCAGAGCAAGGCCCTCGATACCTTCTTAAACCCCAAAATCAACCCAGATCCTGAGGCATTGATTCAAGCAAACATCTTCATCCAGGAGGCACTGGAGACAGGTATTTCAGCCTGTGTCTGGAAGGTTTCAACCTGTAATCAATGTAAGAAACAGGAAAGCTCCCCCTGACCTTAACTGTACAATCAAACGCCAAAGACTCATTCCCTCTAAAAAAACCCCTCATGTTAAACCAGGTTCTTCCACTTTCAAACACTGCATACAACAATCTTTGCACTTCAAAAAACACAGGATAGCTAAGGGATGTGCCAATAGAGAAATCTACAGTTTTTCTGCTGTAGGAAACTACTCCAGGTGACATCCATTTACTCTAAAATTCTCAAACCTGCAAGAGAAGCACCTGACAAACTCTCTCACTGGGTCATGTCAACACTTATAGCAGTCTGCCTCTTCTTCCAAGATACTTCCAAGTGCTTCCTTCCTCTGGTCTGATCAGACAGAAACATGCCTTACTCTCCCTATTTCACTGCAACACCCACTGCTCTTTCACAGATTTCTTAAAACCCCAACTCTCAGAGGGTTCTGGTTACATCAGAACCAACTTTCACAGCACCAAAACCAAGCTCCTGGTTTCCTCAATTGTTCCTCATGATTTTACACTATCCTGAAAGATCAAAACCCAAAAATAAACAGAAGAAATGCATACCTTGGTAAGAACCTGATGTACAGCAACCTTCAGATGTTCAATACCACACTGAGGTGCTGGCACAGCTGGGGGAGGATTGTGACACCACCAGAATGAACTGGGACAGCAGCATCAGGTGGAGACAGAAAAGAGCTATTTTACCCAAGCTGGCTGTATTCTCAAATCAGTCATCCAGTGTTCTTTGCTTCTCCCTTGTTATCTTAAAATGCAGACAAATTTAAAAACAAAGGCAAGAGACACTGAACTTCATCCCCATCTGATCTAGACACTAATGAGGGAGGGGTATTTTTCACTGGCACCGATTTTCCATTGCGCAGCAAATGCAGCCTCTCCACTGTCCACGTGTCAGAAACAAAGCCACTTCTGGCCTGATGCTTTCCATATGAAACACCAGATCCCATCTTTCTTCTCCCCTCTCCCTTCCTCCTTTCCATACTTAATTACTCACACAGCAGCTGTAGTAGGTTGCAGATGAGTGGAATGTTTTCTTCGGAGAATAAATTTTCCAGGCTGACAGGAGAGGCCAAAAGAAAGAAAAGAAAAAATACAAACCCCAAACGAGAATTATTTAGTACTTTTCACCAGCTCGAAGCAGGCAGCAAGCTCTGCAGGGCTGGCACCCTTCAAACCACCGTTTAGACACAGGAGAAGAACAAAGCCCCTGAGCTGCTCAGCCCACCCTGCGCCCCGGGATATGGGGCACCTCAGATCCAGCAGTAAACCAGACGTGCCAAGGGAGGGCAAGGACAGCACAGCACCTCACTGGTGACCAGCAGTTGCAAGGAAAACGTGTGACTGCACTGCTCTTGTGCATCTTGTGTATCAACATGCCTTGCCAGGCTCTTTCCAGAGCTAGGGAAAGCAGGCACCCAGATCAGAAGCACCCGGACACTGCTCACAGCATCACGTATTGTTGTGGCTGCAGTTCTCAAAAGATGCAACAGAGTCACAGGATGCAGAGAGTCTGGATGCCTTTTACTAGCCAGACTGCTAATAGCTGGGAAATATGAATCAATGTTAAGGGCACAAGACCTAAAACGAAAAGCTAAAATTGACAACAGAGCGGAAGATGTCAGCCAAACCAAGTCTCTCACACCAAAACCAGTGCCAGGCCCTTGGGAAATTCTAGAGAGTACAACTGGTTGAAAGATTTCTATCAAACGTTTGCAGGAAAAAAAATACTTTTTTGTCCAATCTGAAGTGTTTTATTGGAATACATATTCATTTTGGAGTCAACATATTATCCACTGAAATTTCACACACCCAATATGTAATCTGAAAGGACAGACATGAATGAAAGAAAGCAATCACTCAAATCTGGGTCTTACACCTAAGTGCTCTGATGTGGTCAGGGTCCCTTTTGGGTGTAAAAAGCAAGCAGACAGGAGCATCTCTCACCCCTCCTACTCTTCCACCCCCTGAACATTT
This sequence comes from Platyrinchus mystaceus, assembly GCA_035041135.1. Taxonomy (NCBI): domain Eukaryota; kingdom Metazoa; phylum Chordata; class Aves; order Passeriformes; family Tyrannidae; genus Platyrinchus; species Platyrinchus mystaceus. The sequence continues at coordinate 26,966,000 of JAWWLV010000183.1, forward strand.
TTCACGACGGCCTTTGATAGCTGGAACCTTTGTTTTCCATCCAGCCCTGGTGGAAAACAAAGGCAAGCAACCAAAGGCAGTCCCCCACTTCACTCCCACCAGCAAAAAGCAATTCAGCACTGCTGATTCCCCTCCTGGGCTGGAGCAAAGACAACTCAGCAGAAATTGCAAATGTTTACAAACTCAAGAACTTTCCTTATGTTTGGAAGTGAACTTTGCCCACTCGAGAGTCAGGATTAAAACCAAATGCCTAACACCATAGTAGCTCACTAGTAGTGAAAGCATTTACTTGTCCTGACATATGCATTTTTCCTCACTGCACAATCTAAACAAACACTCATTTTCACTGTGATTTTCAGTCACTTCAGTTGCACCATAAGAATGCTGCAGTGCCGTGCTGCAAAGGCAGCAGGTGGGCAAGATGATCCTGTCCAAAAGACAGAAATGCTGCTTCCAGGGCTTTTTGAATTATATAGATGGAGATACTTCTACTGATTGCACTTTCTGTCAGAACATGCTGGTTTACAAAGGTCCATCATGGTCAAACATCAACCCTATGTCAGTAACCCTTTAAAACTGACCTTGTGAGGCTACAGGTTTAATGGCAGGACTTGTAAATCAAGACACTAATTGGAATGTTTCAGAAGAGCCTCTCACAAGCCAGTGTCCTTCTCCTTCGCATCCTTCCCCATCAATCACACTGTCTCCCAAGCTTGCCATGTCACTGTCTACATCTCTAGCCCTTGCAGAGTAGGAGCCGTTGAGCCCCACATATGATTTAAACTCCAGCTTTGCACTCGGGTCCGCAGTGCTGGGAAATAACATAAGGATTTGGACACAGGAGACATGGCCTGTAAGCATCATGTTCAAAACTATTATGACACTTAAATGTATGGCTGCTGAACCTTCAGCAAGCACTAAAAGGCAGTCTGTGCATAAGTAACTCAGACTCACTAGTGTATGTTGTACAGTACACCACAAGCATCTTAACAGTTCTCCAAAAGTAACATATGTAACGAATAAACAGTTGCACTGAGTGGAAGTTCTCTGAATTGGAAAGGATCCTTCACATGCAAGAACAGAGAGCAGATGAGTACCTGCTTTAAAAGGATTAAGAGCATCAGAGCAGCTTAATATATCAGAGTTGATACACTGAACCTTTTAAAGAAAAAAAATTCCATGCCCTTCTGCCTGACCTTCCTACACTCAACTCCAACACCTACTAAAAAAATCAAGAAGAGGTCAAATCAGTGCTATGCACAGGTTGTCTCAAAGACACCACAGACCTCTGGGAAGGGGGATTTAGCTTACCTTTCAGAACCTTATTTTGATTTTTTCATAGAGGCAATGCCACACCCCACCGAGGGCTGCCTGCAGAGGAGCTGTCCTGCACTTTCAGCACGTGCTGGCTCGTGTGGCAGGATTTGGGCCAGCAGCTCCAGAGGGGCTGGCTCCCATCTTCCCATGGCCCAGCACAGCCGTCTCCTGCCTCAGCCGCTGTGCCCGAGTGCCGCAAACCCGTAACACGAACCCTATGAGAACAGAAGAGCTGCCAACTCATCTTGTAACTGAAGAACTGAGAAGCAAAGGTTTGGTGTCCTGATTAAATCCAAGATGTCTAACAATCTTTGAGCATAAAGACTGAAGCAGTTTCTTCTAAGGAGGGAAACGAGATGCCTGCTCTCACAGGCAGCCTAACAGCCAAGCAGTCTTCCTCATCAGCTTCTGCCGAAGCAGGGATGACAAATACAGTCTGGTGAACACAGCCATATGTGAGCTTTTTCTGATGTACACACCTATCCCTATAAATGCCCCAATAATGGCATTTTCTTAATGTTGCTGGAATCAAGTAAGAGTTGAAATTCCCATTATTTTTATTTTTGAGAATAAAAGACAACTAAACAAATCTTCAGTGGCTCAGATATAAGGAAAGTATAAAGAACATCAAATTAAAAAATAAAAGGTCTGTGATTTTAAAGACAAGCTCAGTGTCTTGGGGACCAGGAACGTGATTTTTTTAACTCAAAGTGGCAATGCTGGGGGGAAGCTCTTTACCTGGCAGATTTGTTTTATTTGTTTGCTACAGAAGCAGCTGAACTCTGCAGTTCAACTAAATCCAGACTAATTTTGACCAAGACAGAAGCACTCATACTACAAAAAGGACCCGTGGGGAGAAGAAATTAAGCAGTTCAGGTGGGTGATTCCTGCAACTTGAGTCTGAAAGACACCACAAAAATGGTGCTCCCAGCTCCTGAGCACTGCTGGGAGTTTGGAAGTGGTGGACACATTGTAGATGGATAGATACATAAGGGAATGGGCAGGAGGCACTTGAGAGTTCAGGGAAACAGAAAGTAAGAGGGACTCAGCACCATTCTTGAAAACACCTTTATTAACTCTCAAAATTCATGTTTAGCATCAAAAAAGGAAACTGCCAACAATTACAATACCTGCAGGTAACTTTTAATGAGGTTTTCATCATGGTGATCAAAAGCCTACAATTTCTCCTCCCCTGTGCAGAATGAGAGAAACTTGATAGGAGATGAGGTGTACTACTACTGCATTGCTTAATGTACTGAACACCAATGTTGCTCAGTCAGTGAGCAAAACCCCTTTGTTTCATAAGGACAATTGCAATCACGGTTTTTCATATACATCTACACTCAAACAGAAGCCGCTTCCTTCTCACTTCCGTATAACATGTTTCCCACAGCAGAATGGAGAAACAACACACTGGATGTTTCTCAGTGGAGTCATTTGACAAAGCCTCAAAAAAAATACAACAATATCCAAAACATACCATTTGCCTCAACCCTCGAGAGCTTAAGTATGAAATTACTGCCTGGAACTGAAAAACTTCTGCCATTTCCACAAAGAAGTATCACATTGCAGACTAGCTATATACCATGATTTTTATGTAGCCTACTCTAATCTATGCACTGCCTACTCAATAGGACATACAGAAATGTGTGGGCTTGGCGGAGGTTAGATTTAAGCATCCCAAACAAGTAAGAGAAAATATTTTCCAGTTGAGTACCCACATTATGACGGTGCATTGCTTGAAGGTATGTACCCTATTTCAAAATCACTTGACATAGGTCATACATATAATTAGCTATTTTAAGACCTGTAACCTGGATTGCAGGGCTCATGCTTTCATAATGTCAAGAGATAATCACTTAGAAAAAACAGATTCTATAATTAAGAAAAAATGTAACAATAGCCACAGCAGTTTCGAGTGTGTCTTTCTCTGTCCATCTCTTTCTCTAAGGTGACAGGAGCATGCTTTCAACAACATGGAGCAAGCAGAGAGCCTGCAGGTATAAACGGACCGGTGTTCAGTCTGAAATATACTGCATTACACAGGTGGCTGTTCTTGGAAGTCAACCATTTATGAAAGTTATTCTCAAAAGGCATGATGTACTATAAGCACTTAAGAAATGTGTTACACTGTGACTGGAACCAAGATGAAATAGCAATATTAAAAGAGATGGTTTAGTTTATGTAGTGGCCAACTATGCCATTAAACTAGAACAATGGAGGCGATGTGGAGGCAGGAATGTTCTCCAGTGTGATTTATTCCTTTCCAGTAGGAGTGGAAATTTTTGCTATAGGCCTGAAAATGACCCTGTCCGCCAAGCAAAAGTCAGCATTAAGATGTAAGAGTTCTGCTAGATTAGTCACCTCAGGATACTCTGCTCTCACACAGCACGGGCATCTCAAAGCCCTTTGCCAGAATGGGTCAAAACTCAGCCTTGTAAGCTCCACGAAGACCACAGAGACCATTAGACCTTTCTATTGCTGTTGTCAGTCACGTCAGAAAGAGATAAACTGAGGCTTGAAGAATTGATTAAAAATAGGCAAAGAAGACTCTGTGAGAGGGTCAAAAGCAAAACAAAGGCTTCCTCGATCCTATGCTTTACAGGAAATGTGCATCTTTCTTGAAAGGATCATTGTTTGCTGCAGCTGAGAGCAGCTGGGTCAGCCAAGGCGAGAGGAAATGTTATCGGGCAATGGTTATCAGGCAAACAATATAATGCCATTTCCACTTCTGCCAGCCAATTAGTCCCGTGCTGCCTGCTGACCCATGTGGGAAAGGCTGGCTCCTTTAGAATAAGGATTTGGCACCTAAGCCCTGCCAGTTTTTTACAGCTGCATCAGCTACGCACATGGTGACTCTGTGCATCTACCTGCTCTTTGTGCTCCCGTATTCTGACATGGCAACTGCCATGCTAGAGGCCACACTATGGCCCTCACAGAATATGAAGAAGGCCCCAAAATGTCTCCTGATCAGAACCCTTCTCCACAATAGGATGGTGGGTCCAGAGTCCAACAAGGGGCCTACAGAGAAGGATAATAGGAATTCTCTTCCCTAGGAAGAGGCATATCTGATTAAAAAAGATGCTTTTTGCACTCTGATCTTTCAATGACCCCCCAAATGACATTGTGAAGGCCCAGCCCAAAGAACACACTGAAACTCCATGTCCACCCTTTCCGAATTCTCAGCCCTGCTCTCCCTCTTTGCAGCCTGGCACACAGTGGGACCATGTGCAGCTGCAGAGGCTATACTCCTCAGAGTCGTCTTTCTCAAAAACAGCCTCCTACCCACTTCCTTCCTCTGCAGAGTAATGAGACGCTCTTTGGCCTCATGCTGTCTCTCCCAGCAGTCTGGTTCCAATCTCAGGGATGCCACATCAGACAGCTACCCCAAAACAACAGCCAGAGGCCCTCCTGCTGCACCACAGCAGCCATACAGGTGTCCTGGCCCTGAACTGCAGAGTCAGCTCGCAGGGACAGGGAGCAACTAGGACAGTTCAGTCAGAGCCAGGATGAAGCACCAGGCAGAAACACACAGATGCTGAGATATCAGCCAGCTGACGCACAGCGAACGCCTGATTTTCCAATGTGCAGAGGCCACCTCTTCCTCTAATCTCTCCTCAGTGCCATAGAGGCTCAACACCACTGGAAAAGCTTCACAAACTTCTCTCCTGACGAAGCTGTGCTATGAATTACTCGTTAGATCCTGACCTCCCCACTACAAGAAAAAATCCTCCTACCTCAAAAGTGTTTTGCCTGAATGAGTACACTCAAAGCTGATATAGTGAAGATAAGCTTTTGCTGCCTAAAAAACAAGCCCTCCCTTCCCAACATGTGTCTTAAAATAATGTCAAAGGCAACATGGTGTCAGTTCCAGCTTCCACTTCAGGTATTTCCACTTGCACAATCCAAGGTGGATTACAGGGTTTTTCATTTGTATTTTTTCCTTACAAAAAAGAAACCTACACAAAAGGGACCAATTTTTCCATATACAAAATCTTTTTGTTTTGTACATATTGCTGAGTTGCTCTCATTCAACTCCAACGCTAATTGTAAAAAGCACAGATACCAAACTTGCTCACATTCCTCTTGCAGTGGGAAGGAAAAATGGGAAAGATCAGCTGACTTTGTGCAAGCATTTAGAAACCTGCCTGTGCTGTCAGTGCCCAATGAGTGATGGGTGTTTCACAATCGGAAATATGAGCAACTGGCCCAGCTGTATAGTCCTCAGCCAGCAGCTACAAGACTGTGGTCCAGGCTCAGGAGAAAAGGAAGACAAGACTATGTCAACACTTTCACACTAAGGCGTGCTCTGATTTTCATTGGGGCAAATGCATCTTTTATAGTATCCCAGTAAGCATCATTTCTCAGAGCGGGACCGGGCACAGAGTAACCTCTGCACATCAAGCACTAGTAGCTGCTAATCACAAAACTGGAGCTCACAGTGTGATAAGGAAGCTTCCTCTTAACCCACGCAACTACTTCCTCCCCCCTCCCACCTCCCCCACCTTTCTAAGACACTGAAGTGATCTTCTGGGGCACTGCTTTGCTGCTGGGAGAAGCTCTGCTCTGGAGTCTCTGTGAAGCTCAGGTATGGCACAAGAGCACTGCATGGGAGCAGAGGCAGGATCTGTTCAAGTGTTTTCTCTCAAAATTAAAGCTGCTGTTTCAGAATTCTGACACGTCCCACATGGATCAGTCACTGCCCTGTTAGCTCTCCTCCCTACAGTCTCAACTGTAGCCTAACAGGATACCTTTAGAAAAACACACATGCCTTGTCCCAAAGCAGCTATGGTTTGCCTTAAATAAATAAATCCCCAAGACCTGATTACGTTTGCAAGTGATTCAGAAGAATTAAATTGGGGTCTCTGTGTCAGTGGGTCTGCCAAGCTTGCATGCCAGCATGGTCTCTGCTCAGCCAGCTTCAGCTGCTCCCACCACTGACACATCAGTTTTGCTGCCCGTTGTTTGCAAGGAGAGTACACGCAGCAACAGGGGGACAAGTAAATACAGGATACATTATGAAACATTGGGCGCTGGTTGCAGGATTTGAGAGGAAAGAAGGGAAAATGTAGCAAATTATTTTCAGCTTCTCTTCTTATGCATATGTGGAGAATCAGTGGGGTTTAACCGGGAGTGTAACCTTAAATTCTGCAATAGTAACAGAGCGATTGGTATATTGTACTGTCTAAAGCAAACTGCTGCTCTTCCACGCATAAAGGAAGGCAGAAAGAGACAGAGTATCACTCGCAGTACTGCCTAAAGCATGCTGGCTATGTCAACAGACTATCTCGCTTTGGACTGTTTGGACTGTTACAAATATGCAACTGAATATGCAACCAATCCAACACCAACAATGATATGAAATCTTCTTTTTTTTAAATTAAATTATATTAACCTCTTCAGTTTAATTAGCATGTTAAGAATATAAAAGGAAAGCAGATGTGACCGTCATGGATGTGCGCGCTGAATATTAATAACAGAAAGCACCCCCTCCCCCTTGGAGGATAAAGCGAAGTTGGATCGTTCATTTTGCAAATAAAATCCTGAACGTGTTCACGCTGTAACTGTCAATAAACCTCTGGTTTGTGTGCATATACCCACAAAGATGAAGCCAAAGCAATTTTACTAGGATAAACCTTTAAAGATTCAGCCACGATCCAGCTGGATAACAATGCTACAGACCGAGTACTCCCCTGAAGCTCTGCCATCCACATTTCTCCCCACGCACATTTCTAAGGAAAAATTAAGTGAATATCCCACACTGTCAGCTACTGGTCCCCTAACACAGGCTACCTTTATGATAGCCAGGTGAATGCTGGCAAGATGAAATCCAGTAGCTCGTTGTTCTCACACTGACAGTGCCACTGGTCCATGCGCTGCAATCGCACCACATGTCATCCCAGCCACACTCCACTATTTCTACCCACCAGCAGATGTGGGTTTTTTTTCTTTTAAAGAGACACTAGTTTCCAGAATTTCACCTGGCATATTACCTCTGCCAGAAAATCACATCAAGAAACAGGACTATCTTACAATGTTCTGCCATAAATAAGAATCCTGTCTTTCCTTTTCCCTCAATATCCCAGCTGATAACTATTTATAATTATCAAGTGGGCTCACAGAGCATTTTATACAGTTCTTCTCTATAACCTACTCTTCTCCTTCGTCTTACTTATTCACGCTACCAGTCATCATTTTAATGCATTTATAATACTTGATTTCCATTTTTATCCTAATTCTCCCTGCATATTAACCCTACAGTGCCTCAGAACACACTGGTTTACTAGAACCAGCCTAAGGCGTCATTGTTTTAAGATAGCAAGAAGCGTGTATTTCTCCCTGCCTTCTAAGGAAAAAAGAAAAAAAGAAAAATAAGTCTCATCCCTAGTTACAGAATTCAGCCTAAAAGCTTTTGCTAGTGCTTCCACACACCTGCCCACCCCCACCTCTGACTCAAGCTACAATTTTTATTGACATATACTAATTACCTGAAAATAAGAATGATCTATTCCATTGCCACCAGCTGCCAGTTGCCAGCACTGGCTGGAAGTGATCAGGCTTGTTTAAGAGAACAGAACAAAACAAAAAAATCTATGCTCAAAAATAAAATTAAAAAATAACATCATAAAAACAAAACCCTAAAGAATGCCACCGGTTCTCAGGTACTGCCGGGCGTGCTCGGAAAGGGCTGAAGGCAGACAGATTTGAACGGATGCTCAGTTTGTCATGGTAAAAAATACAGAGAATTAAAGGTCTACCCACGCAGGAAAAAAAAATAATAAAAAGAACCACCAAAAAACCCCAACCCTGAATTAAAGAAGAAAAATAAAATAAAGTCAGAAATGCAGCCTCAGTGCATCGACTGTCTGCGCTTAAGAGATTTACAGGAGTAATTTAAATGATTCACCTGCTGCCAGTTTTCCTCCAAGGATGGCAAAGCTGAGAAGTAGCCGGTGTCGTGGACAAGCTGGAGTTCCTGGAATATACTATAACTAGCCAAGACATCCATGCTGCTGCTGAGCAAGACCCTTTCTTTCTGCTTTTGTGTATGTTTGTTTGCTCGGGTGGGGGGTTGTTTTTTGATCATAAAAAAAAAAAAAAGGAGGAGGAAAATCAACCAATGATAGATCCAGCGTCCCTTTGGCTTTGTTTTGTTTCAGTCACACTTTAAAAAAAAAAAGAGAGAGAAAAAGCGGATGAGCGCGGAGGGACGGCGCGGTCCGGGGGCCGGGCCGAGCAGGACGAGCGGCGCCGGCGCGCACCGAGCACCCCGCGGCCGCCGCACCGGGGCACGTCCCCGCCGCGCTCCGCGCAGCCCCGCGCCGCGGCCATGCGCGCTCGCGACCGCCCTCCCTCCCCGCCGCCCCCTCCCCTCTTTATTTTCGGGACACCACATCCCACATCTCGCCCCCCCCTCCCCGATCCCGCTTCCCTCTCACCCTCCCCCGGCAAGCCCGGCGCGGCCCCCCCTCGCGCGCAGCCGCGCGGCCCCGCTCCGCCAGCGCGTGGCCATGTAGGGTAAACGGCGGGGCGGGAGGGGCGGGGCCGCCGCGCGCCCGGAGCCACCTCCGCCCAATGGCGGCGCCGCTCGGGGCGCGGGGGGCGGGGCCGGGACGCCGGAGCCGGAGCCGATTGGCCGGCAACGCGGCGCCCGCCCCCTCCCCGCTGCTCGCGAGGCGGCGCGCGGCGAGCTATTTTTAGGGCGCTATATAACGGGGCGGCGGCGCGCGCGGCGGCGGCAGATCGCGGAGCGCTGAGGGGCGGGAGGGGTCTGAGCGCCGGCCGCGGCACCCGCGGCGGCTGCGGGAGAACCACGGCCCTGAGGGGAGCGGGGAAGGGGCCGGGCCGCGGCTCCCCGCGCAGGGGACGCCTGCCGAGCCAGCAGCCCTGCCCGCGCTGTGTGTGTAGCCTCAGCCTCTAGCGCTCTCGAGTCCCTAGGGCTGAGGGTGGCCAGACCGAGAAAAGCACTTTTCTCTCCCTTAGTCGCAGATGTCTGGGGAAAGATGCACAGCTGATTAGGGTGTTGGAAAGATTAAGAGTGGGAATACAACCCGAGCAGGAGCCGCCGGCGTGAAGAGCACGTGCTCTGCCCGTGTGGGGAGATCACAGCAGCACAGCTTCCGAGCGCTGTCCAGGCTATCCCCAGAAATGCTCGTGCGCTTATTAAGGCTTCTATCACGGCATTTAATCAGGCTTAGCTGTGAACCGAGCCCTCTCCGAGTGCTAGTTTGGGTTGGCTAATGAGCTGTTTGACCTTAAATGGTTAGTGCGGTGCAGAGCTTCCCCAAAATCGCTCTGGCACTGAGCACGGTTGCATTTCTGCTTTTGGAAGGGTTGCCGAACTGCCCATTTAAAGATGGTGAGGGTAGGGAGGGGTTCTCTTTTTTGTTCTCAAATTGAGAGGGCCGTGTGGTCCCATGGGCTGTATTGCCAGGACTATATCCAGCCACCAGACTGCCGGACAAACGTCCCCCTGGTGCCCTTTAGTGGTGGCTTGTCGGCAGTGTAGGTTGGACTGGGTATCAGGGCAAGCAGATGCTGCCAGGGGTTGGTAAACTGTCTGCTTGTAGAGCAGTTACATCATACTTTCCTTGGTGTGACTAAGATGTCTCTACTCGCTGTTGTCTTCCATCAGCACCTGGGTGAGCATGCCTGGACCAGGCCTCGGCTGGTGTAAATTGATGCAATGCCCCTTGTACACATGCACATCTTCCCAGGTGTCCCTCAAAGAATGACACAAAGGTATGAGGCAGCAGAACTCATCAGTGCTGATTAGTTTGTGGTATGTTTTCTTTCTTGGCAATGAAGACAGATTTGTCTTTTCCAAGACGGTCCATGTTAACAAGTCTGAAAACCATGTTTGAAGAAGGCTTGTCAGAATAAAGAGGGCCTGGATAATGGCTGCAGTCAATCTCAAATTCTCGTACGTGTTGTCAAGAAGAATAAAGTAGAGTAGGCACCCCACTTTAAGGAGTCAAAATGTAGAGGGAAAAGGGGAAATGAAGATGTTGCTGAAGAACTTCATTAATAGGCAGAGAGCTGGACATAGGCAGTATTCTCAAATAAATGGTCTCACCACTACAAAAACATTCTCTGTGTGGTTGCACTGCAAAAGCAGCAGGATGGCTCGTGGGAGCTCTTGCACAGGCGCTGACCCTGAGGCTGCAGGTCTGGACAGTCCAGGGGCAGTTCCCTTGAAGATGGCTGTCTCCTGGGAGCTGCTTATGAAAACAATGCTGTTCCCAGCCTTCATCTGAGGAGCCATAGATTATCTCAAACAAGACCATCCCCAGGACCTTTAGCTTAGCAGAGAAGCTGTGAGGTTGGATGTGAATAATAAACTACTCTTTCTCATAAATATACCCATAAATGTGTAAATGTATGTGTTAGTGGGAAGATGAGAGGGAAGGTTAGTGCAGCAAGCACTGCTGGAGAGTCTTGCAGACTGTTGTTACCAATTCCAAGCATGTCTCATCCTGGCAAAGCGACACCTTTCCTGGGCACCTTGTAAGGGAGAACTTTTAAAGACAGGAGAGGAGAGAACTTGACAAAAGTGGTCAGATATGGAAAGAAGCAGCACTTGGGTATCATAATACAGCTCCCATACTGAGAGGGTTACACAAGAAATACCTGTTTCAGAAAAAGCCTTTGATAAGCATTTATCCTTAACAGCTTGTCAGAACAAGGCCAAATGCATATGCAGAGACTTTTCTGACCTAGGCAAGGAAATAGAGGACAAAAGCTGTGAGCTACTTGAACATCCATTTTTGTCTTCAAGGGCTATAATTCCTGCATCTGAAAAACATTTTGGTGCTTTACTTCTGGCCTTGTTCAGCATAACTACCATTTTAATATGTAGAGAGTTTAGTGGTGTGATGTCCAAGCTCCTCTCTAACAGTGGCATGAGAGCAGGCCTGGCCTGGGCTAGCAATGGGTTGCTCATGCTTTTGTATATTGCAAAGCTTGGCATATACAGGCAGCCCAGGTGTCCTCTCTGCTGTGATAGTCACCTCTGCTTGCTACTGAGTAGTTCTCCTTTGAAACAATTGAAATCTTTCTACTTGTCCATCTTATCCTGAACTTTCTGCTGAAAGCACGTCCTGTAGGAACTGCCAGTGTTTCACTCTCAGGGTGAAGGTTATCCTCAGTTTTGGAGCTCAGCTGCTTTACACCAGCAAAGAGTCCAGACTGTGCCCAGGTTGCACTGTAACTGGTGGCCAGATCTGATGAGCAGATGCTGGTCTGCTTCCCTGGCTGGCTTCAGGAGGAATTGTGTCTGAGGACAGGATTTTGGCTGCGAGCCTTGAGGTGAAGAGCTGGGCTACAGATCTGGCCGCTTGCCTGGGTGGTTTCCAGGCAGACATTGCATTTTTATTGTCTTGGATATTCTGCTCTGGAGGTCAGTCGAGAAAGCAGAATGGGGTTGTCACTTGGCAGAAGTAGAAAAGCCTAGACAAAAATTGAATGTGGTGGTACGCTGGGTATAATGCTGTTAGCCCAGCACCTGAGGCAGCATCTACCTGTACTAACCCAGAGGTAATGAAAGGTGATTTCTGCCAAGCTCCCTTGTTTCCCAGGCTGTACTGACCTTACTCTTGGCAAGTAGCCACATTCCCTGCTCCAGCCCAACCACACCAGCCATCACAGAGAGCAACGCAATCAGATGTGGAGGAGGAGCAATACCTCCCTACTGCTACACAGCTGGGCTCAAGGGCACAGAGGACTACACAAAAATTCAGGAAAAGGGTGCAGGCTGGACCTGCAGGGAGTAAGGATGAGCACTTCAGACATAGCTGATTTGCCCCATAATGGGTAAACAGAATAACCTGGATGGAGAGAAGACTTTTTAGGCCAGCCCCAAACTTCACCATTCCTATGACTTGCTGAAATGTCCAGAAGATGCAGGGAAGTGGTATGGCTGTTTGTGCAATATTGCCAGTGGGCTTCAGCACACGGGAAAGGGCAAGTGGTTATATTTTTGGTGTTAATTAGTAATGAGTGGTTAGTCCTAGTGAGAGGAAAGAAAGAAAATCTTTCCTTGCTCCTTCTGCTCCTCAAGAGAAAGAAGAAAAGTTACTTCACTGTTTTCTGGGAGAAGCTTGAATTTAAAGCCTTTCACAGGACCTCTGGCAACAACCTCTTCTACCTTCTCCAAGTCAAGAGCTCAGAATCACCCCCTGCACTTGGCTGGGTCCCTAAAAGCCACTGGTGTGCACAGAATCACAATTTTTGTTGCTCTGATTGCTTTTCCTTGCGATATTTGCATCCTCACTGCCCCCAAAAGTAATCGTAAGAGATGGTTAGTGAGGACCCAACAGGGAAGGCTGATTTGTGGGGGACTTTGGGATGTTTGTTTTATGTTTCCTTTTCTTGGTTTAGGCAGTGACAAGATGTCATAAAGCCATTGGGGAGTATGTCAATTCACAGTTTAAATACTTCACTGAATATACCTGCTTTGGTACCAATGATGTTTCAACAGATACACTGAGGTCCCCCGTTTGTGATGCAGTTTTAAACCCCATGGTCTTCTGCATAGTCAACAAAAGTGCTAAAGCACTTTCTCCTTCAGGGACACGTTGGTCCAGGTGTCCAGGCTACCAGTTTCTTCTATCATCATATTTGCATGTTAGACTGCCAGCTGCATCTCTTCCTCCCCTCCACCTCCAGACTGAGAGCTAATATAGCCTTTCTGTGCTTAGAGCCTGTGATAGTGTTGTTTACAGATGTTGGGTTTTCAGTCTTTTAGTGGGTTGACCCTGGCTGGATGCCAAGTACCCACTAAAACCTCTTTCTCACTCCCCTCTGCAACAGGACAGAGGAGAGAAAATATAACAAAAGGTTCATGAGTTGAGATAAGGACCGTAAGAGATCACTTACTGATCACCATCATGGGCAAAATAGACTCAAAGTGGGGATATTAATTAAATTTATTACTAACAGAATCAGAGTAGGAGAATGAGAAGTAAAATAAATGTTAAAAACACCTTCCCCCACCCCTCCTTCCTTCCCCAGTTCTACCTCCTCTCTTCCGGTGGTGCAAGGAGACTCACAGAAGCCACCGCTTTAGCCCCCCCACTATGAAAACCTGGCCACAGAAACCAAATACAAATCTGTGTTTCTCCTGGAGAGGAAGAGGCTGTGCCTGCAACTTGGTAGGGTTGAAGTTGTTACTGGTTGCAAAGCCTTGCAAAGAGGGAAGAAGTACTGAGAAACTTGCTGGAGCATGCTTGGATTTGCAGTTGCAGCCTCTCCAAGAGCAAAATGCTACTGCTGGGGGAGTGAGGATATGTGGTGGTGGTTTATGGCCAGGTGGCTGCAGAGGTGCAGGAGAAGAGCTCAAAGGCAACCCTGCTGTTCAGAGTTGCTGATACCTCACTGTGTCTGTGCTTCTATATCCGCGTCCACATCTGATAAGAAACAATATTCTAACAAACATCAAGTAGCAAAAAGGGACACAACTTCCTTTCCTAGAGTAAAGCATTTCTCTGTAGGCCCCAGACATTCCCCCATTCCCCCTCCTGCTGGATACCTCACACCTTCCCAACCTCTTGTCTCCTCCTCAGACTTCGTTTTCCTGGAGAAAGGTTGGCCCCATGTCTTTTTTCATGCCTGCACAGCAGCATTTCAGTCACCTGGAGAGCAGCTCAGTATTTCATGCTTCCTTCTGGCAGGTACAGCCCAGAAGCAGCATCCCAAGAGCACAGAGAATGGAGGTGGTTTCCCTTCCCATCCCCATCCTGGGGAGCAGAACAGCTGTAGCTTGCAGCCATCACCCTCAGTGGCACTTGGCTCTGTCTGGATGGGACACACTGTGAAACAGGGTGGTGTCATCTCTGTGCTGGGCCTGAGTGGGTGGAGGTGCTTCCTGGCCTCCAGTGAGTCACAAGCTGTTCCCCAGATCTTCAGCAACAAAAGGGAACATCAGAGTGTGGCACAGCAGGTTCCTGTGCCTTGCCTCCATCCTGAAAGCTGGCCCCATTTGGCTCCCCTTCTCTTTCAAATCAGTGCTCTGTGGACATTGCAATTGGTTTAATTGCAGGGCAGCTAACGAGCACTCTCCAGGATTAGAAATGGAATAGTTTTAACCCATAATCATAGCTTAGGGCATCCCAAAGTCTCAGTGGACTTTGCAAGTTGATCACTGGCCAGATGCAGAAGATGTCTGATGGGAAAGCATGACATGCCATCCTGAAGCAGAAGTATTGTCCGGCTGAGTTTTCTGGGCTGAGACAAAAACCAAAGCCTGATGCTTCAAGGGGTGGTTAGAAGTCATAGCTGAATGGGTCTGATCCAGATCTGGCCTGGAGGCTTTTGACCCCCTGTCCTGAAAAGGCAGCGAGCATGCTTAGCATGCAATGCTCATGAGTTTCCACTATGGGAAAGGAGGCTTCATCTGCTGTGGTTTGTTCGCGTGTTCTACGGTTTTTGTGTTTCTTGTAATAATTTTTACCGAATGGCTGTGGCTGTTCACGTTAGGATTGGTCTTTGTCTCCCAGTTTTAAAAGCCAGAACACAAAGCTGTGCTGCCCAGGAGAGCACTGCGGTTGTGCTCAGAGCAGAACGGCATCAAAGCTTCCAGAGGCAGAGAGATACAACCCCTGTGGTACCAGTGGGAAATGCAATTTCTTTAGGGTCCCACCAAGAGCTCAGAACCCATCTGGATCTAACCACGCCCCCTGCTGTCTTTCAAGTTCTCCCTTCTGCCCAAAGTGATCTGTATGTTTCTGAACCTCTTGGCAAGGGCAGTTATCATTGCAATTCTGTTGGTGTTCAGCATCTGACATAAACAGTCTCTGATCATATTAGTAGGCTCTCAAGTACTCCTACAGTACAAATAATAAATAATAATGAGCTGCAAGGAAACCCTCTGAGTCTCAAGCTCAGGCTGGACTCTTGTGGCTTCTACACAAGATGTCCACTCTGTAGACCCTTCTGTGCTACTGTTGCTAGCAGTGCAGCAATGCTGCTGGAGAGTGGCCTAGGAAGGGGGTCCCCGCAGCCTTGGGAGAGGCTGTGCAGCTGTCAGCAGACATGAGAAATGCACACTTGTGTGCTGAGTCTCTGGGTTGGTGGCCTTTTAATGACTGAATCGGATTGCACTCGGGTATTTTATAGGAAACCTTACAATACAGCAGGAGAACATTGGCATGGTTCAGCAGATGGTAACCAGGGACCGGCTTGTGTTATTACACACATTACTCTGGACAAAACGTTGGTTTGTCTTGGCTTTAGCTGGCAAGAGCCCTGTTAAGAGCTGACATTGCAGCACAGGTAGCACACGCAGCAAGAGGGTCCTGCTGTGTACAGCTCTTCTGCAGCACTGCAGCAAACACAGCAGCACGTGGTGCCTGTGGGGAGAAGAGGGCTCTTGGGAAAGCAGGGGTTAGAGCAGCATCACTAGGGTTTTCTCCCTGGGCTTTTTGCAGAGGAAGGAAGTGCAATGCATTCAGAGCAAAGCCTGTCTTTGGCAAGATTCTTACTGTTCTGTTTTCACATCCTCTTGGGGTTTCCCTTTAGTCCTGTTCCTTACGAGAAGCTGCTGAAGACGTGGCTCTCATAGTCAAGTGCGGATGTGTGAATTAATAAGGAAATGCTGGCATGCAGGGAAGCAAGCCTGTGCTGCTCACCTACTGGCCAGCTTTTCATGTTCCCCAACAGAGGTGCATGAAGAGTAAAATACCTGGCTTGGCACAGGCACACACATACTCCACAGCAGTGGCCAGGCTTCATACAAAGAGACTGAAGTCAAATGCAACCCCAGGCCAGAGTCCTCCTCTGAGTTGGGCTTTGCTGGCTCTGCTGGCATGACATGGGAGCATCACCTATCACAGCATTTCCCCCTCTAAAGAGCATCTGGTTGAGGACTCATGAAAAAAAATGGAAACATCTTTTCCCTCGGGCAGCCTCTTCCCAATGGCATTCCAAAGGCAGCTGCACCTCCAGGGCTTCTCCCTCTCTGCATTCTCACCCTGCTTAAAGAGGGACCTTAGAACAAGACCTTGCAACAGGTAGCCTGTAAAAAAAATTTCCACACAAGTGAACTCTCCGAGGGGCTCAGCCGTTGTCTGCTGGGCAGCTGTGGACTGCTGAAAGGAAAATGGATGTTGCTCAAGGGAGTTGATCTTTGGGCCTCTCTCCCACCACAATCTTTGTTCCTTGGCTTTGATTTCCCTTGAGGATCTACATGGCTCTAACTGTGGCATGAGCAGCACTTGGCAGAGCACCTCATTCAGCCTATGTGGCATACTGCATCGCTCGGTCCGACAGATACCTGTCTGCTGGAAGAAAGGCAGTAGCTTCAAGAGTGCTCAATTAATCCTGGGGTGTTGGTTGCACAGCACAAGACCTCATGGGTTAAAAGTGAGAGAGACGAAGCTTAGCCTACAGTAACAGAACAAGTCAGAACCCAGAATAAAACCCATATCATCTCAAATTGAAGATTAATGCACAGAGACTGGCCTGTGGCTCTTGTACCTGCTCCCCCTGAGCTCTCTAGGGCTGGAGAAGAGTCCTGGCTGCTTGGTTTGATTTGAGGGTTGAGGGAGCTCTGGTGACCTTCTTTTCTTCTGGGACCGTGCTCAGCAGGGGAGCCAGCAGTTTGACATCCCTGTCCTTTGTACCCTTAGCAATTCCTGCCAACAGTGAGTAACTATTATTATTAAAGCCATAGGGCTTTATGAGATTATTTTATAAGAAATGGGGGAAATAATTTTGTAAAGTGGGTTTTGCCTGGAGAAGATGAACTGGGAAGCTGTTCTTTCTGAGGAAAGAAATTAAGAGGTCATATGGGTGATAAGTGGTAGCCAAGAAGATCCGCGTCTTGTTCTGCAACACCCTGCCTTGAGAGCTGTTTTGTGGGTGGCCGAGCATCATGGAATGGGTCTCATCATGATGGGTCTCATCATTCCTGCCAGAGCTTTACTAATCAGAAAGCAGGTGCCCCTCATGCCAAATGGATCCCTGCTGACTTCTGAAACCAGGAGTTGAGAGACAGAGACACACAGCCTTGAAGAAGCAAAGGATGAGGGAGACGTGTCTCTCCAGAAATTCTTACAGATTCTTGGAAGCAGGCAAGCAGGCTCAGCAGCTGCCTCAGACTCTGACATCACCTTTTTCTGTGGTAATGCACAAAGACATCATAGAGGAGTCTCGAGGGCTTTCATGGCCTGGATGGGTGATGTACAATGCTGCTATGCCCTTGCTGTCAGTACAGCTCTGCTGGGGAATGACCCCTCTCCTGTTTGGATAAGAAGTAGCACTGGCTACAAACTTCCCACTCTTTGACTCCTCCACCCTGGGTAAACCCCAGTTCACAAGGGGCCACCCAGGGAGACCAACTTTGGGGGCTGAACCTCTGCCCTCTTGCATTTTTCAGCCATGTAATCCTGCTGCAGAGAGCACCCCGAGAAACCGTGACAAATCCCTCTCTGGGCAGTCATACAGCATATGTATTTTTTAATCATGTTCACTAAACTGTGTGCTGAATACTGCACAAATTCAGGGGTGTTTTTCATTAAGTTGCCATGATGAAGGTTAGCAGAATATTCCTGCAAAAACCTTCACCCAGCACTTGTGGTGTTAAGTGTGACTGTGACTTTATAAGCTGGCAGGATTGCTCATGCCTTGCCAAAAGTGGGGATGCAGAGTCCTTCTCCTTAAGAAGGGCAACTGCTGCAGGAGCTCACTCTGGGTCCCTTTGAAGTCAATGGCAAATTTCCCATTGGCTTAAGTAGGAACATGTGTTTCAAGAAATGAATAATATGAAACTTGAAAAGCAAGGAGTGATGTGATCAGGACATGGCCTGGTTTGACCTGGAGACTTAACTTGTGTTTTCCTGCCACGTCTGCCTCCATCTCTCAGCTGTACATTAAGCAGTACAATATGTACTATTATTAGCAACCTATATTATTAGCATTAATTGGATTAGAACTGATAAACTATGGAGGTTTCTTTGTTTTGTACCAGTAATTTCTACTTTAAATTGGACTTGGACAGAGTGTGTGTCAGAGTGCATGGCCCCTGTATTTGTCATGCATGTTTTGTTCTTTCTTTTGACAAGCTGGTAGAAAAGTCTAGGAATACAAATTAAAGAGGTCTTTAGAAAGAAAAGCCTAAATACAGGCTTGTTGAAGCAGCTGGTATTTTCTTATTCAGAGCAAAGTAGACAATTAATAAAACGACATTGATGTTGCTGCAATGAAGCGATCCTTATGGCTGACACAGTGCTTGTCCCCAGGCACAGTGCTCGCTGGTTGCAGGAAAGTGGGTGAAGATCCCCAAGTCCCCAGATGAACAGCTACCATGGGAGGGTTTCAATGCAACACGGTCCTACACTTAGCCCACGTGGTCAACCCATGCGCCTGTGCAGGGTCCAGGCAGACCTTGGCTGCTGTGGCACCAGGAGGCAGTGCAGGGGGCTCTAGCCAGGTCTGAGTTGTCTGTTTGCTTTAGTAAAAGCCAGTGGTCATAATGTCAAGGATTTATAAAACAGCATAGAGGCAGTCTGTGGTGCAGGGCTGCGGCTCTGCGAGGTAGCTCAGCAGTGCTTTGCAGAGCATGTTGGTGGAGGCATCTCCATACAGGACTACAGAAGCAACATGCCCCTGGCCACTGCCAGCAGCTACAGCTGTCCAGTCTCAGAAGGACACCAGCTGCCATGGGTCCAGCTGCACGGGGAAGCTCTGCAAGGTGAGACGCTGCCTGTGCAACAAGCACCATCACAGTCCTCACTGTCAGAGCATCCTAACAAGGCCAGGGGCTCCCATCCCCTTGGGACTCGCTGCCCAAGGGCCATGTCCTCCCCGCTAGACAGGCATGGAGTCTGAACAGGCACTGCCATGTGTCTTGCCATTCACTGCAGGACAAATGCTTATTGAAAGAATTGCCTCTAACAGCTTGGAAGAGGCCATTAGGGTCTGCCTGGGCAGTGATCTACAGATTATGACTCCCTCCAATATTTTCTCACTGTTCTGCAATCCTCATACCAAGTGCATTAAAGCTGACCTGCAAAGAAAAATGTTTCCCTCTCTCTCTTTCTCTCTCTCTCCTTCATTTTTATTCTTTTTTAAAATTCCTTGAGGAGTTTTGTGAAATACCTTTGTTATTGGTGCCTTGCTCGTTGTTTCTTAGTGGTAGCACCAAAAGGTGAGCCTTGCTTTTTGTGAAATAGGGGACAAACTTGCTTATATTTTACCTTAGAAACAGGGTTGAGTTGAGCCTCCACTGAGCCGAGGGACTGTGTGGGTCTCAGGCAGAGGATCTGAATCCTTAACTGGAGGGACAGAGGTTCCAGGTGTGATCAGAGGTACCTGCTGTCCTGAGCCCTTCAGCAGGAGTGGCTGTGAAGGTCTCCAGCAGAAGTAAATTTTCATCTGGAGAACATGCAGCTTTTTTTTGAAATTGAAGTATTTTGTGAGAATGTGCCAATCTGGACATAATTTTTAACAGGAAAGTCAAAGTGAATTATTTGGGCTTTTCTGTTTTGTTTTGATAATGGTAAAATGTCTTGTTTTGACAGAGTTGTCATTTCCATGCTGCAAACATTTTTTACTTCCACCTTCTTATTTTACTACATTTTCTACTAGCTATAAATACACAGTTCATAGCAGTTAGTAATTTATTATTATCTTTTTCTAGTGTTATTTAATACTGTATCTAGATTTTTATATGTACTGTTGTGTTTTGACATATAAACCATGTGTCTTTTTATTTTAGTCCGATGAAACAAAATTAAATTAAGATGCCAAGGCAAAACAATTCAATGTTAATTGAAATTAAATATTTTCTTAGTTTCATTTTCTTGAATTGATTTTTAGGTTTTTGGGTTTGTTTTTTTTTTTTTTAGTTTTCCACTTCCTGATGGGGAATGCAACTGTATTGCTGGTGTGAGGCTGTGGAAATCACCGGTTTCCAGTCAGTATGCTCTTGGGCACTCAAGTTAAATCAGTGCTAGCAATTAAAAAGCAAGCAAGCAGGTTAAAACAGTACGAGAAAAAATAATTTCCCTTTTCAGTTAATGAGGTTTTGCATGGAAGAAGAAAGAGATGATGAAAGGCTCTAATGTGACCTGTTGTGCAGCAGTAGTAGTGCCTAGGAAATTACTGTAGGATGTCCATGCTTGCAGTCACCTTCTCATCAGCTCTCGGGTTGGAGGTTATGAAGTTGTACCCAGAAGCAGAGGGGAAGCTGGTATGGATCCCTGAAGTAGAGCACAGTACCTCTGCCTTGCACAGACATCTGCCTTTGGGTGCTGAGGTTTCTGTTATCAGTTTTGCTAACTTGTTGTATGATGCTTTCACTTTGGGCTGTGATAATGGCACGTATACATCACACTTTGAAGATGCTTTTTATTGACTTAATGTGAATATTATTGTCATCGTTTATTACAGGGAAGTATCTCATAGTAATTGAAATACAATATGGTGCCATTAATCACTCTGAGTACGAAATGCTAACTTTAAACTGTTCATAGTATATTAAATGCTCCTCTAACCATAAAACAATTTGACTTGCAGTCAAATAGTTTACAAATGGCCGATGTTGAAGATTCATGGTGATTGACATTTACATGGCAGTGTTCGTGTGCTCATGTTCTTGAACAGCATATTTTCTTCGGGGTTTCTGTGAAGGTGTTGAGACTTGCATCTTTGCAGTTCCCTGATGCAGAGGTGTAAAGGGATGCAAACTGCAGGCACGACCACTGTCTGCTTAACAGCATCTCCATTGCAAACTCGAGGTGTGCATGACAGTCTGGAGTGCCCAGTGGGCTGCGTACAGTAAGCTGTCCTCCTGAAACATCACTGGCCTTCTTTCCTCAGGACACCTGGGGAAGGAAAGCAGTAAAAAAGGGACAGAAACTCTAATAGTGTGGTTTTAGTCAGGGACTGTTGAAATAAAGCCCATTTGCTTTCATGGGATGCTTTTCTAAATTTTCTCTCCTGTATCACTTAAAAAGGAAAGAGGTTCCCGCTTTTAAAACTCATTTTCAATTAAAAATTAATCCACCTACCAAAAAGGAAAGAATAATTTAACCTGATACCAT
The DNA here is from genome assembly GCA_035041135.1 of Platyrinchus mystaceus. Lineage (NCBI taxonomy): Eukaryota > Metazoa > Chordata > Aves > Passeriformes > Tyrannidae > Platyrinchus > Platyrinchus mystaceus. The sequence continues at coordinate 26,987,359 of JAWWLV010000183.1, forward strand.
AGTAAAACGATAACAGTGCTTTGGTCAGCTGTGATAAATCGCCTCCAGGTCTGCCCAGCTTTTGACCTCCCCTTACTACCCACACTCTGAGACGAGTAAAGCCCTCAGGAGCAGCTCCAGCCTCACTCCCAGCTCCCAGGGATAGCAAAGTCCTCCACACTCAGTGCCCCAAAATTTCAGTGGGAAGCATTAGGAGCTGGTGCGAGGCCACACCAATCCCTGCCACCCATGGCACAAGCCCCGTGCATGCCCAGTGCCATAGCAGTACCTGCAGGGATGGGGCAGGAGCTGCGTGCTGTGCACCTTGTGCACTGACCATGCATGCACGGCACGGCACGGCACAGCACAGCTTGGCCAGGAGCGAGGCAGGCTGGGCAAAATGCAGCATTTTAGAAAGCTCAGACATTTGCTGCTGCAGCAGCAGTGGGAAGCACCGCTATTAAACTACTTACAGGAGCCTCACTTTTTACTGCCTCGTTTAAAAGTGTACTTCAATGGCATTCACAGGAGGGGAGAAGATGTGTAAGGTCATTTCACAGGGCACATGTTTAAAGATTTTCCAAGAAGAGCAGAGCAAGGTCTTTCTTCTGGGAGGGAGGGGCTTTTTTTTTTTTTTTTAGCCGGATCTTTTATTGTCAATATGTTTTTTAATAAAAAGGAAGCAATAGAAGCGGTAGCAGGTGACAGAGCCCACTGCTGTTCAGCTGCTGACATTTATAAAACAATGCCAACATCTCTTCAAAACAGACGCTTGCTTTCCAGTACTGTATTGATGTGCACATTTATTTTATAACCGACAGCAGCAAGATGAAAATGATAATGCATGAAGAAATCCCAGAGGCACAGCCCGGTGGTTTTGCAATGCAGCCTCTTTGCCTTTGGCATCATGTGGATGCTAACGGTCCTGGATGAGTCAGTACGAAACAGCACGGGCTGCTCTCTCATACACACTGAGTGCTTGCTCTTTTTCCTGTTTCTGGTGGCACCAGCTGTGTATATCTTAATCATCCTGGTGTGTTTACATTTATTTCTCAACTATGTACAAACAAAACTGGGCAGTTAGATGGCAGGTGATGGCTGGGGAGTGCTGGTCAACTGTGAGGTTATATAACATGGTGGGCACCAGAGACCTGAAAAGTAGCTATACTACAGGCTATAAAAGAGGAGAGGTAACCTTCCAAATAGCATATAGAAGCAAAATAAACTTGGGCCACAGGATCAGTATAACTTGGGGGACACATGAATGGCCAGTGCCAATCTGTGGACTCAGCCCCAATGTCACCAGCTCTGACCACAGGTCTTTGCTGTGGGAGAACTGGTGCCCTGGGACTCACACTGAAAGCCCTTTGTGCAAGGGCTTCCCTCAGCTGGCACTGAGGTGCCTCCTGGGTTGAGGAGGAGGAGGAAGACTGGTCACGCTAGGTTAGAGCCCAGCCCTGCAAATCAGCTTTTGATCAAGCATTTTTGGTCATGTAAAAATAGTCCCCATGGCAGCAGGCTGACCTTCACTCCAGGAGGAAAGCTTATCACATCTCATAGGATGCTCCTTACCGCAAGGAAATCAATACAACCATATTATGATAATGTTATGCACAAGCTTTTATTTCTGGGTGAAAAATTAAAATAATGAATACACCATATCTATTGATTCTTTGAATATACATATTTGGATATATATGTTTGATGTCTTGCCTTCTGTGTGCAGCTGTTTGCCAAACGTGACAGGATTTGTTTTTTAAACCTGGGGGTGAGTTCTGCCCTGTGCATTTAAAATAAGATTACTCTAAATTATTGAATATGTCAGTAAATAAAGCAAAGGAAACGGGCAGGGAAAAACCCAGAGGTCCTTGGTGAAAGGAAGTTGTAGATGCCGGTAATAGGCTTTAACAGCAGTAAAAGAAGAATAAAAAGGCCAACTTAAAAAAATAGAAGGGACAACGAGTGGAATTGGGTATCTCTGCCCTGATTTTCTCTGGGTTTGATGGTAATTACTGGCTTGGCCCTGGACTGCATTTTTTTGTTTTTCTGTGAATTTAACTCCGCCTCGTAGTGGAGGGTGAAGGGTAAGAGAAACATTTAAATAAATGCTGCAGTAAAGGGAGGGGAGACGCCTGCAATGTGTGGGTGTCACAGATGTCCACAGGATGGTGGAGACAGGTCCCAGGATAGGGGAGGAGCTGCCAGTGCCCAGGCACAAGGAGGGACAGTGCTGGGGAAACCCAAGGGACCGAGAAGAAGGAAGGGAGCACACACATGGCCAGTGGCAGGGCTGGGTGTTGCCTTCGAGTGCCTCAGCCCTGCCCCCACTGCCCCGACAGCTCTTGGGGGAGCTGATGAATAAAACATCACATTTTACAGAACATGTGTCATCCCAGCCCCAAAATTATAAAGTCCCTTACTCTCCTCTCAAGAGATGTCGCATGAGCAGCCATTTAAATGAGTGTTACATTATTTACAAGTTTCACTATTATTAAATTAATGTTACATTCATCAGGGCTTTTGTTTTGTTTTGTTTTCAAGGCGGAGCTGTAATTTGAGCAACATATTCATCAAGTCTGAAATGGTGGCTCCAATTATTTTAACATTCATTTGCCCATTCAGCTTCCTTTGCATCTGCTGGTTTCCTCCCCGTGACAGTATGTCGAAGCCAGGGACACATTTGTGCTGCTCAGCTGCGAAACCACCATGAGGGATGTGATGGAACATGTTCGATCCCAACACAGTCAAGGCCAGCAGGGCTCTGCTGTAGGGGCAATAAGATGGTGGTTTCAAAGGCAGCGTGTCCCCAGGTGCGGATTTCCTTTCTCCACTGGCAAACCCCTTCTGGTGTCAGACATGTAAGGATGGAGCTAGCAGCTTCTTAAGGGTAACAAAAAAAGGCTCCATCGATTTGCTGGCACGGGAGCCTCAGTACGGCAGTGGTGTTGCGTGTGTTGTAGTAATGCTCGTCAAGGTGAGTGTGGGCTAATTGGTCCAGATATGAAAGGATGCTCTTGAGTGCTGGGTAAGCAAACATAACAAAGCATCAGCCATTCAGCAAGTGCTGAAAATAAGCCAGAATAGCTAAAAAAAAAAAAAATGTTTCATTATTTATTTTAATGCTGGAAGTGTAAGCTTTCCTGACATGATCGTAAAATCTGATCATTTATTAATGCTCCTCGCTTTGAGGCTGCATCCTGTACCATCTCCAGCCTTCTGCCATTCCTGGTGTCTTCAGCCTGGTCCCACAGCTGTGCCCTGTGAGGTGTCTACCCACGCTGCTGCCCATCCCACCGCAAGTGCCAGAACCCCCCTCTGCCCAGCCACGGGCACTTGCAAGGCAGTGGTGGGGAAAGGGTGGGCTTTTAAAAATAAAAATCAATAGCTGTGGTTTGTTTTCCCTTTGTCTGCTTTCTCAGCCTGTGAGATTCACTTGAGCTTTTCCCTGCAACCACAAGAGCTAATGACATGCATTAGTTTTTCTATTTTACTTTTTTTCTTTCCCAGATGAGACAGAAGGATCTCATCTGATTATTTACCCACAAAAGCTAGGGCCTCTGGGATAGGCACAACCCAAACATCACGAGTTTTCTCATAACACTGTGCAAGGAGATGGCTCTGATGTGTGAGCATCATTGTAGGGCCACACTGAGGTCCATAGGATGAGCCCTGGGAGCTGTCACAGACCCTGATTTTGTGCCTCCCACAGTGCTCCCCCTGGGGTCTCTCCACTGCTGTGGTGGTGCAGGAGCTGTAGGGCCACATCTCTCAGGGACCAGCTGGAACATCAGTAGGGTGCATGGCTGGGGGGCAGTTCAGGAGACAGGACAGCAGTGTTCGGAAAGATAATGAAATATGGCCCCGGAAGGACCCTCAGCGACAGCTCCTCGGATGTGCCTGCGCTCTGTTCATTAATCTGTGATAATTAGACTTATTTGCAGAGGTTAACAGCAGTGGCACATGGTAATTAACCACTCATTCCCTGCCGAACGGCTCATAAAGCTTCTCAGATGCCACAGGTCTGACTGTGGGTAGTTCTGGTGCTGATGGGGCCCAGTGCTGTGAGGTCAGGCACACCCTCTCAGGGGAGAAGTCCCTGAAACCCCCTGTCTGTCCCAGACCTGCTGCAGGGACAGGCTGCAAGAGGGGAGAGAAGGAAAACAAATTGGTACACCTCTGTTCTTTGTCCCTCTCCTCTCCCACCCTGCCTTGATGGCCAGCCAGGGGCTGTAATTTCCCCATAGCAGGAGCAATACTGCCTCAGAGCCTGCAGGGCTTCTGCTGCAGGCAGGTATTTTGGCAGGGTGGATGGGAAGGGACCAATATGCCTGTCCAGTTTTGCAGGGCACAGGATATATGGCATTAGAGCCACTAAGCACCTCAGTGGGTCCTGATGGACAGTATCAGCAGAGCTGTGCTCAGCTTGACCAGTTAGGGAAGATGGAGCAGATGGGTGGATTTTGGACAAGACTTCCCCTCCCTTTTCATCCCTTCTCCCCCTCTCTACCCCCACACTCCCCCCAGCGAAACCAAGCTAATTAGTCAAATAGATGAGGATAGGCCAGGCGGGGAGAAGCCCCGTTGCGTGTCCTATATTAGTAACTCACGTGGGAGTAGCCAGATTGGAAGGAGATTGAAAGGGAAAATTGTAGGTGTACATCGGAAGATAAGTGGGCTAAGCCTTTCCCCCGGCCCCGCGTGCCTGGCTCCTAACACAAGAATGATGTCATCGTTCTCAGTGGCCAGACAGCCACCCCACATCAGCCCCCCACAGTGTGGTGGCCAGCAGGGAGTGCTGGGGGGGCTTCAGCTCCATGAATTAATGATGAGCCGCTGGTGGGAGGGAGGCAGGGCAGGCGCTCCGGCCGGCATCAAAGCGATTAGCCAGGAGCAAGAAGGGGCCGGCACTGATTTAACCCCCAAAATTGCACGGGCAGCTGCACAGGGGGAGCTGCAGGCATGGGGGCGCAGCCTGAGACAGGGGGTTCAATAGGCGCTGACCATATCCATGTTTCTTGGGCTGTCTGACCTAGCCATGCCACTCCCACCTCAGGCACAAGGGCCCTTCTTGCCAAAACACAACCACTGTCTCTGTGTTGAGTTGCTTTGGAGATCACAAGGCCTGAAGCTTCTCTCCCTTATGTGGCGTTTATCACAGGTAGCTTCTGTTCTCAGAAAGTCGCTGTGTGTCAACACCAACCTATCTGTCTCGGTGATCAGAAATTCTTCCCGCTGCCCTGACTCACACAGTCCAGTCCCATCCCAGAGCCCAGTGTACTTTTGGAGTGGGCATCACAGAAACACATGTAGTGACTGCAGCGTGTCCATTAGAAAGCGTGTTAAACAAAGGAAGCACGCCTTCTGCAGCAGCAGGCGGCGATCAAGAGTGCCTTTCTGACTCACTAATGGGGCAAATTTGAGTATTGGGGGCCCCATGCAGTGATTTCTGTTCTTCTATCAGTGACCAGTGGCAGACCCTTCCCTTGAAGAGTGTCACACCGGCTGGCAGGTGCTGTTCTGCCTATCTGAGGGAGGCAGTGGGTATTTGCAATTAGTGCCTTTGCCCTGGGCTTGGTTGGCATTTTGCTTCAGTTATCAATCAGGCAAGTGCTGCTGGTGGCTGGGGAACCTGCAGGACCCACATAATTCTCACAGAGATCCAGCCTTTGCTGGAGACAGGTGCAGCAGTGGGGCTTTGGGAGGGCAGGGGCTGCCCGCTCTGCCTGGTGTCCTGGCAGCTGCCTCTTCCACTCGCTGGCTGGCACTGGCAGTTCTCAGTTCCCTCAGTTCCCATGCCAATGGCAAGTGAGGTGACAAGTCCGGTCCTTGGCTCTGTCAAACCTACTTTCCTGACCTACTTTTCTTTCACTCCGCAGTGGTGGAGCAATGCCCAGTGTGTGCCTTGTGCCGGTGGCACCACTGCATGCAGGATGGCTCTGTTCCTGCTGACTGAGAGGACACCTCAGCAGCAAAAGCATCCAGGTTAAAAAAAAAAAAAGGAAGGAGAAAACCAAGGGGATCAAAGAGCATCTCCTGCTGTCACCCTGCAGCCAGCAGTGCCTGTCTCACCCTGTAAGACCCACCAGCCCTGCTGTTATGGCCAAAACACAGCTAGCTGTGGGCCATGGTGAGGGGACTGAAGAATGGCAGGCCCAGGGTGGACTGTCCTGGTTGTTCCTATCTGCATTCAGTGCTGTTGCCTTCAGCTTCAGAGTAAAAGCCAGGCTAAGAAGCTGCCACCATTTCCAGGGGTTTTTTCCCTTCCAGGTTTTTTTCCTCCTGGGTCAAAAGTCTTTAGCTGGATGGTTCATTGAAGCCATAGTTCACTGACATCAGCCACTCCGTGTATGGCTGCCTCTCCTTGGTGGAGGTGGGAAGCAGAAAAGGCAGTGCCCAGCAGGCTCTGGGCCTTGGAAAAAGAAAATGATAACAAGGGAAAGCACTTCTGCAGCCAACCTCTACCTTCACAAAGAAACATTTCCTTGTGCCTGGGAAAAATCGCTCGGGGAAAAATGCCTTTGTTCATGACTCCAGGACTGGTTTTGCTGGTGTGTGGTCCCACACTTCCTCCTGTCTTCTCTCTTCTTCAGCCCCCTTTTCCAGCTTACTCTCATGCTTGCCCACAGCTGTTCCTCACAGCTTTCCTGTCTGCCTGCTCCTTTTGCCCCAGGACATCTTCATAGTGACAGCCCAGCACCTTTGCTGCACCAGCTCCCACTGAACCTCTTGGGCAGCGTAGGTGTTTCACACTGCCGCGTGCGTCTGTGCTTTGTATATTCTACTTATTGTTTCAGCTCTTTGGGTTATCAGATGAATTCATCAGCTTCTTCATCCCAAGTGACAGGACACAGGAACCTCCACATGGCTTTGTTGGTACACAGGCTTTCCAGTTCACAGGATGTGCTGCTATATCCAGAAATCAAAAGCAAAAAATCTTTCTGAATTAGACATAAACTTAAAAACTAGCTAGACTTCCCCAAAGTGGAAGGATATCATAAGAGAGTTGGTGAAACTCTCAAATCCTGGCTCTGGACAGACTCACCAGGAGCACAGGCATGTCCTTGTGATTTTTTTTTATTTTTTTTTGGTTCAGTGACAGTTCAAAGATTTCGGGCTGGCATTTCTCAGTGAATTTCTAACTAGTTGCAAAAATGAGTACTGGCATCTGAAGGAAAAAGATAGGCACATCTGTAGTAAGGGGAATACACATTTGGTCAGGAGGACAGTTCTCTCCCAGTGTGCTGGCAATGCTTGTGGTTTCTGTGGTCCAGGATTTCCTCTTACCACCTGTCTCAGCAAAAAAGACGATGCAGATCCCAGTGCATGCAGCCAAAGTGCTGTGCTGATGCTGGCTCACCAGAAAGGGGCACGTGCTAACGTCTTATCTGCATCCCTCCAGCTTGGGGGTCTCCATTCAGATGCTGGCCCTCATGGGCTGTGTTGGGTACCACAGCTTTGCTGCTGCTGCTGCTGGGAAGCTCTGCTGCTGTGTAGCAGCTGGCACTGCCCTATTTTAATGGTCATTCGCACAAGGGCAACTTTACGTGGCAGTGGCACTATGAGACAACCTAACACCTTATAGCAGCCAGGAAGTTTGCAGAAGGACTCTGGAAATTGTGCCAAATTATAAAAACGCAGTCTGAGGGTTAACTGAAGATCTTCCTTTAAGCCACATTTCACCCCCTTCCTGGAGCCTGTCTGCGCATTCATCCGAGTGTGCTCAGCATGCACAGAGGGCAATCTTGTTTCTTGAAATGCTACTGGTGGCCTCAGTTTTCTGAAGACTGAACACAGAGCAGAACATTTGCATTTTTTCTTCCATCTCTTGTTCCCTTTTCGTTGTTTTTTTCAGAGGTGAGGGGACAATGACAGCAATAGTAACTACACCAGTACAGCAAAGGAAACATTTAGCAGTGTGAGTATGTCTTCTGAGCCAAAGTTCTAAAGAATGATTTTCTGTAAAAAAATAGAAAAAATGCCAAACAAAACCTGCTCCTTAATAAGGCTCGTGGAATGAAAATTAGTCCAGTGTTTCCATTTTTTATTTCATTAAAAAGGTTTCCCCATTTTCCAACTAGCTATTGCAAAAGGATTTGCCATTAGTAACAGAAGAAGCTTCACATCTGGTCGGGGTTTCACTGTCAGACAAAGGGGAGGACTTTAGTGAGGCATTAAATGTAGATAATGGATTATCAACAGGGAGAACAGACCTTGGGAGGGTGGGTGTGGGGAGGGATGAGGGGACGGTGAAGCATCATGAGGCACAAAGGCAGTGAAGTAAGACATCTGGGAAGGCTGTGAATAGCTCTAGGGAGGCTGCTGCTCCCTCCTTGAGCGGCTGTGGCTGATCCCCTGATGCCTCCCAGACATGGCAGTCAAGAGGGAAAATCAAATATTAACTGGTTCCTGCTCCCAACCTGCATGAGGAAGAAGACGAGTGAAGCAGGAGGGAGACTGGTGGAGCCAGGAGAACAGTAGGAAGCCATGCAGAAGCCAAACACTAAATTATTAGTGAGCATGAGTAGCGAAGCTTTCAAAGGCGGCTTTGACAGAGACACTAACAAAGTCCCCAGGGTAAGGAAGAGCCTTTGTTAAAATTAGTGTAAGACCCAAGTAGCAGCTTTGGTGGATTCAGAGAGCAGCCTTGGGATGGAAGAAGGTGAGCGGGAAGGAGCCAGGAGACAACGAAGTGCCCGGAAGCGGCAGCAGGGAGACCTAGCGGAGCTGAACAAATTCAGAGAGGAGGAAGATTAGCGGTTAATTACACTGCCATTCTGCCCGGCAGCCTCCAGCCTGGAGCACTCTGGGCACGTGGCAGGCCCAGAGCCAAAGCCAGCAGCCTGGGCAGCAGGTGCTGGGGAGCTGTGCCCAGAGGAGCACCACCATTGGCAAACACCAGTTCATACGAGCACCTGGAGCACCGAGATTGTAGCATCAGCAAAATCTCTGCCTGTCCCAGGGCATGGGGACAGGCTCTGTGCATCTGTACCGGGTGAATCCTGACTCTGGATAGGTGTCCCAGGGAGCCCCCGCTTTCCTCTTCCTTTGTGCCTTGCAGGTCAGGGCCCTTCCTGGACACCCACTGTCCCTCTGACAGCTTGGGACATGGGCTGGTGGCTTGGCAGCCCCAGGAGCCTCAGAGTGTGGGAGAACCCAGAGAGGTGTAGGATAAACCGAAAACAGGAGCGCAAGGGCCAGAGCAGGAGCCCTGGGGCATGGGAAGGGCAAACTGGGGAGGAAACATCATGGGCAGTGGATTGCTTTCTGTCCACAGACTTTCACCTTGTCTTTGACACTGTAGTAAGGACCCAGAGTGGGAGGGAGACATTTAGATATCCAACAGGAAGGGGAGAACCCCTGGAATAGCCTGAACTGCTGGTTATTTGGCATTTGCAGAATTGCCTTAGAGATATCTTTGGGATCATGAGGTCTTGCAATTCGTCTCTCCGGTGTCTCCCACTGCTTGAATGCCAAGCAGAGCTGGTCCTGTAGCTTCTCAGTCCCCTTTGGTCCCCAGCTGTCCAGAGCTTGATGGCAGTAACCTTGTCCCCTCAGGAAACCTTGCCGGAAAGGAAGACATGGAGGAATGATGGGTGATACTTGAGGAACTGGGCAGAGGAAGCCTCATCTTCCTAAGAAGCAGCTGGGGCTCTCCGGGCTGGGAGTGCACCAGGTCTGCTGCCCACACCAGGAGCCCTGGGGTCTTGGGCACAAGGTGTTGGACAGGGCCAGCCTGCTAAAGTGAATGGATTTGGTCAAGCTCCACCCCTGGAGGACCCTGCCATGGCTGCTGTGGGCCTGTGCCCTACTCTGTCCTCTCTGCTGCCGGCAGAAGCAGCGCAGTTTAAAAGCAGCTTTGGCCTCACCTCCCCTGGAAGACGGGCCCCAGTCCAAAACCTACTGACGTCAAGAGGAGACTGGCCCTGGCAGAGCCTGCTTGAGATGGTTTTGATCTGATGAGAGCTCATCAGTCATACCAGAGCTCCAGAAACGCCAAACAAAGTGTGGCTCAGCCCTAAGTGTTTGTATGGTCATGTTGCTATAGTGTCCAGGAACCTTGAGCTGCTGTCACAGCAGCCTAGAGAGGGAAGGATGCTTTTCTGGGTTCCAGGCAGGGAAATGGAGGTGCAGAGCCACAAATCACTTGCCTGCAGCTGAAGGAAAGGAGAGTTCCTGGGCTGTGAGCCTTCTGTGGTGCAGGCAGGTCAGTCCCTCCCAGCCTTTGCCTCCCCCATGCTTACAAGCGTTGACAAAAGGCCATCACCCAAATCACCCATGTTGCTGAAGGCCTCTTTGGCATCTGTCTGTCCTTTCATGGACATAGTGATGCCCACAGCTAAGCAGTACCATGGGATGGACCAAAGAGGTGGGAGCAATCACTGTGCTGGAGGACAGGAGCATGGAAGGGGCAATAGCAGTCTGTAAATAAGCTATGGCAGCAGCTGACCAAGTCTGTAGGCTTTTTTTGGAGAAAGCCCAAGCATGTTGCTTTGAACATCAGGCATGCAGCACACACCAGAGGGAGGCTGCCTGATCCAGGCAGGATGGATGGCTGGAGGACACAGGGAAGGGAGCCATGGGCTGTAATAGGAGCTACTGCAAGGATTAGGCTGTCTTATTTTGCAGAGATTGGGCTTGCAATGCTAATACTTTTGGTATCTTTCCAGTGGGGATATGCAGGAGCGTCCGGTGGGTGTGACTCAGCACAGGCAGAGCTGCAGCAGCGTCCCCAGCAGCGTCCCCAGCCCTGCACCACTGCCCTCATCCTGCCTGCCAGCACACCCGGCATGCTCCACTCAGGGGCAGGCACTCTGGGGCTGACAACAGCCTTGACACAGCAGCAAGGTCTGGAAAAGTTGGGGACACCACAAGGAAAACCTCAAAGCATCCAAGAGTCATGTCAGCCCCTTGGTAACTGAATTCCTGTGAGGGATTCAATTCCCTAAGTGTTTTTGCTGTCAACAGTATAGGCACACACAAGGGATCAGAAGTTATCCCGACTCTTAACAGTGGCTCTGGATATAAGAGAAAAGGATATAAGAGGAGAGGAGTAGGGGTGTCCATGCAGGAGTGACAGGGATACAGCTCCCAAGGACACACATAGGATGAGACAAAAGTCTCCAATGGGAAGACAGCCACAAATCCTGCCCTAAAATGAGATGCAGGGGGTAGATGTGCTGTGTTCATGGGAGGACAGCACTCTCCTTCTCCTACGGCTCATGGAAGAGCAAAGACCCCCACACAGCCAGGACAGCCCTGGGAACCCCTGGGGCCTGCAACTGAGTTTTTCTTATTGGGGTTGCTGTCTTGTAGGTATCTTCACTGCATGATGAAAGTCCTGCAGGGGAAAAGCTATTAAAGATTTTTCCCATTTGCTGTTTTAGCTGATGGAAGTGATAGTCGATATGTCTTGCTGAAACAGATGGAGGATGAACCCATGGAAAATGTACCATAGAAGGGGGAAGGTTGCTGAGGCTTCAACAAAGGCTTTTTATCCAAAATGTCAGCTGGTCATTGAAATGAAGTGATGTTAATAACAAAACAAACAGAAACACTGGACAGCAAACAGCCTGCTCCAGTCACCTCGCAGCAGCTCAGCTCACGTCATTATCATTTCTGAAACCACACCATATGCGAGTCCTTTTGCCTCCCCAGGGTCTTGAGGTAAAGCAAGGATCCACATGTCTAATGCCAAAAAGCAGCTTTTTAAAAATACCTACTTCCAGGGTCTTTTTATTCAGCATAGGGAAGCAAACACTGGGCATGGGCCCAAATTGTACTTTCCTTTGTGGGTCACCTTTAAGAATTGAACAAATGGAGGATCTAATCATTAAAATAGAATATGACTGGAAACTTCATCAGGGACTGAACTCCCCTTGGCATGCCTCCCACCCTCCCTGCCTTCTCTGCTCCCTGGGACGCAGAAAACCTGAAGCTTCACGGAGCGATATTGTCCAGGAATCTGCACTGGCTGCTGGGAGAGGGGTCCAGGCATCCGCTCACCGTGCCGGATGTGCTGCACTGCTGAGATATGCCCTGACCTTTACAGTGCTGGGCCTTTGAGGGTTAGGAAATCCTGGCCTGGCTGAGGGAAAATCCTTGTGCAGAAACAAGCTTTGCAAAGCCCCCACCCCATCACTGAAGGGCTCCTGCACCGGCCAGTGCTCCCATGGTGGATACAGTCATTGGGGGAAAGCAAGGACAGGGAGAGGATTCTGGGGTAGGGGTGTGTGGCAAGAGAGCAGCCTTTCCACCCCACCTACCCTTTTTCCTATCAGGGATGGGGAAAAGTCTGGTGGTGGCCTCTGAGGCTGCTGTGTACCTGTTGGGTGCCTGTGCCTGCCAGCAGTTCAGAGGAGAGCAGGGATCAGGCAGCTCCCTCCATGTGCTGTCCTCTCTCTGATAACTGAAAATCTGCTGAAACAGTCCATGATGGTGTCTCTTGAGGCACTGAAGGGTGAGCTCAGACTGAGCAGCTGCTTGAAGAGAAGGGGACACTCAAACCACCCTCCTGGGGCTGGAAGGGCTACCTGGGCATCTTCTGGCTGGTGCCAGCAGATGTGGTCCCTTCCTAATGCCACATCTTCTCCCATCGTGTCCCCTCACTTGCGGCTTCAGCTTCAGCGTGCTTACATCCAGAGAGCATGGTAAATAAATCCTGGACGTATCCAGATTTATAACTTAATTGTCTGGTTGTAAAAAGTTATTTCTCTTTTCAGCCCTTGTGCAATAGGCTCACCCATTCTCTGCTCGTTTATTTGTTACTGTGAATATTTGATGGCTGACTGTAACGAGTTTAAATACCTAAATTCATTCCCAGGTATAGGCACACTGGCTGCCCTGCTGTTGCCAGGGATCTGTGTGGCAGCCTGGGACTCGGGAGGGCTGAGGGGGGCTATGCAGGGTTATGGGGGTCCAAGGAGACCTCACATGCCAGCATGGGCTGTGGGGTGAGACCTTGCAAAGGCAGAGTCAGTGACTGGGCTCTGGGAAGGCTTGGTAAGGACAGGAGATGGCACTACTCCCACAGTCACCCCTGCTGCTGCCATCACTCCTTGGTGACTCTTCCTTTCCTTCCTCAGCTCCCCTGTCCTTACTGTGTGTCCCAATGCCTGCAGGGAGCATGCTTCTTGCCTATCACCCTGAGGGGGGACAAGGGGCTTCAACCCTGTGTGACAGGTCAGCTGACAGAAAGAAAACACATCCTCACTGTGTCTGCGCACAGGATATTAGTCTGTGGGAGAAAGGGAAGAGCTGCCTTATTTCTCACTCGGGCTGGCTGCCAGCTCTGCAGATAAATGGTCAGGGCTCTGGCCTTGCATCAGGGCTGGCTGGCTCTGAAACCCACCGCGAGCCACAAAAAAAAAGACCCACGATCCTTGTTCCTCGCTGGCTCAGCAACTTCTGTGCCCAGATTTGCATGGATGTTTTCTCCTGGAAGGTCCAACCCACTCAGGCGTGGCCCATGTAACATGTCTCTCAGCAGTGCCACCACGTTTTGTTCCCCTCCCCAGCAGGCACATGCTGAGCCCAGACAGCCCCTGCAGAGCAACACGAACCCAGTCCCAAATCCAGCGCCTCGCATCACGCACGTTGCACATGGAAGTAGGTTTTTATGAGATCTAAGAGCATCCAGCTGACTCCATCCGGATTCATTAGCAACACCTTGGAAAAAAATAACACATCAAATTGCTGGGAATTCAGCTTTTTTTTTCTCCCGCTCCTGAGTCCCTCCCAGGGGAGTGGAGTGAAGCCAGCCTGGCCTGGCCTGCCCTCACAAACCTGCCCTTGCTCTTGCACTAGTCCACAAAGACTTAGTGGAGGACACCAGAAGTACAGCAGCGCTTGCTACCACCCGTCACACCGTTATTGGGGAAACAGAGCTCATGGCCAAAACAATGGGAGGAAAATGCCCTCTGGAGCGGCACATCCCACACACCTCATACCACCCTGTGTCACTATAATTTGTCAGGGGTCAGGAGGACCTGCAGTAGCCCAGCCTGTCCCTGTGCACAGGGACTTGCAGCTCACATTGCTGCTGCCTGCCCTGAGCATGGCGTGGAGGCTTCCAGGGCATAAATAATTCAAGAGCAGTGAAGAGGATTTCTCCCCCCCTTCCTCCTCCCTTCCCTGGCTTATAACAAATGTTAATTTAATCAATCGGCAGTAAATCTGGCTGGTTGCTGACTCACGGCAGATGGTGCCCCTGCGGGCTGTAGCAGCAGCTTCCCTCCCTCCTTTGGAGATGAACAATGCAGGAGTCCGCTTCCTTGCTTTTCACCTTTTCCCTCTTTTCCTCCAGTTGGTACCCAACGGACACAACTGCAAAATACATCTGAGGCTGAGGTGCTGAGCTGGCAACAGGAAGCCCTGGCTGCCAGAGCCTGGCTCGTGCGTGGCCCTGGATGGACATTATTTGGGGCTAATGAGGCCACAAGGTGCACGGGGCTCAAAGGTGTGGCACTGGAACCGATGCCAGTATTTGCCAGCACCAAGGGGCTGTTGCAATATTCCAAAGCCCAGCAGAAGATGTTATCCAGGTTCACAGAGGGGCTCACCATGCTGGTGACGCTGTGTTTCTGAGATGGTAGGAGCAGGACCCTGCTGGGTGTCTGCACCCCCAATGCCCCCAGCCCCACTCTTCATCCCCCACACCCCCAGCTGGGAAGTGAGAGCAGGGAAAGGCTTCCAAGGGCACCAAGGCTATCAGGAGTGTGAGACAGGCAGCGTTTCAGCAAGGGGTTTGATTTTAACAGAGAAATTAAGTACTTTCTGGTTATCACATGTGGTGCTGATGGTGCTGGTTTCTGCTCACCTGAATATGGGTCATACACCATGTCTGGTCAAGAAATTTGTTTAGAAATGGGAAGAGGAGAGGGACAAATCTCTCCATGATGGGTCTGGCATCAAGATGCAGCTACCTGGACATATTACTTTCTTGGGCTGACAGAAAAAGAAGAAAGCAGCTAGACAAAACCATCCAGAAACAAATATAAAAGTACCCATTACCGCTAAAACAAGCTCACATTTTTGCACTTTTATCAATCTTCTGTAATGTTTTGACCTGTGTAACAGCGTGACAAGGAGGATGTGACAAGACCAAACTGGAAATTGTATGTCAAAATGTTTGCTAAATGAAAATTGGCTTACAATGGAATGGATTTTTTTTTTGCTTGAACATGTCCATTTTTGCTTACAAAAAAATCAATGACAGCTTAAAAAAATTAAAACATTTCTTCGAAAGTTCAGTGGGGGAGGAAAAAAAAGAAAAGCCTTTCCCTGATGAATGTACCATTTTCATCAGATAAAACCTATTAATATAAGCCAGAAAGGTTTTACTTAGCAGGTTAAAAAAAAAATTACTCCAGTGGCCTTTTTTTGCTGAGATCAAGAGCAGTATGTTTAATATCTGTTACAGCCTCTGTCAGGAGACTACCTACTGCCTTGGCAGGGGATGCAGTCAATTATCTAATAGGTCCTTCCCGCAGCGGAGCGTCAGGCTGCTGCGGTGCTGCCAGGGCCGGGAGGGATGAAAACAAGGATTCTGGTGGTGTCCCCCACTGTGTGATGCAAAGTAGGGGCTGTGTCGGGGGTTGTGCAGGGTGCTGCTCCCCCTGGAACTGCCTGATTCCCCTCAAGGAGGACCAAGACCTAGTTTTGAAACATTCATCAGGAACCAGCTGCAGACGGGAGCACCTGATATTGGGTTTTCTGAAAAACAAGTGGCAAATGCCCAGGTCCCAGCAAGGGGTTTGGCTTTGGCTGGTTTTAGGTTAAGATACCTCATACAGCTTTTGGTTAGAGGAAGAGACCTTTATTCTTCATCCATCGTTCTGTGTTTCCTCTCCCCCTTGTGTCAGACGCCTACTCACCATTTTTTGCAGACGTTTTTTGCATTCACCTCTTCAGCCTGCCTTGGGTGTCTTGCACAGATTGCACAGCAGAAACCTCCTCTCCTGGCCTTAGTCTTCTCTCTGTGCTTTGGTACTCATCTCCCTAGGGAAGGCATGGTGTCTTTCATATCTCGAGTGCTATCCAGACCAGGACCAGCAGATAATTAGTAATGGAAACCAACACCGTGACCATTCTTTGGATGTCACTTACCCTGAAATGGGAAGCAGACGAGGGCTGTGAGTCAGCAGCACTTTCTGTGGAGAGTGCTCTTTCAATACATTGATTTCGTGTTGCACAGCTCCCTAAAGAGTGTGCGGGGTTTGCTCACAAAGCTTTGATTTAGCTAATCAGCAGGATTATCTGCTGTGGCATGTCTTGGGGCTCTTGGAAATGAAAGGAATTATAAAAGTGTATTAATATATTACAACATGTATTTGCCAGAGGCTCATGCCCAGCACAAGCCCTGGCACCTGCCACAAGGGGTGTTGGCAGTGCTCCCACCACCTCCAGCATCTCCCTCCTCTCCTGAAGGGTCCATGTCCACACTCTGTGCTGGGGTGAGATTGCTGCTGTAATACCATTTATTGCCACACTAAATGCTACCTGGAGCGTTTCTCTCTACAGAAAGAATGAACAACCCTTCCTTGAAGAACCCAGTGTCAATGCCATCAAACAAAAGAATAACCTATGTAATGGGAAGGAACATCCCAACTTCTAGTTCTGTTCTTAATTTGATGTGACTTGAACTTCTGTATCACCTCCACAGGGCACATTGGAACACCACCATTCCAGTTTTCATGACATGAATGGGTTTTCCCTGCCACTGTCCAGCTGATAATCATTATCAGCCAGTGGTTTGTTTTAAGGAGGCTGAAATCTGGGCTTCAGAGTGTGTTTTAATGCATTTCACGTTGCCCGGTGTTTGCAGCTGCTGTCCCTGCCCTGCAGCACGAAGGTTTCCAGGGCACATGTCACCCATTGATGCAGCATCTCTTTTCTACCCAATTGTGTGGCCCTGGTGTTGTGGAGTAATTAATCCCTTCCCCAAGGATGCTAAATGGCTCTTGAGGCAAAATACACAACATGGTTTCTGTATGATTTTAGAAATCCGTTTTTAAACCTGCTTGTAGAAACCTTGAATTTCTGCTAGACCACGATGCTCTGGAGGGGAGCTGCATGACAATTAAAATGCTACCGTTGTTCTGTTTCAATTAGAGGTCCTCTTAATTGCCAAGTCTTCAAGGTTTTTAAACTAGCCTCTCGTGAAAGGCTGCAGCAATGTGTGGAGATAGATTGTACTCGCATGTCATCTCACGCCAGCAGCCATCAGAACAGCTACTGCAATGCAACCACATCGGGCTATCACGGCTTGCTTCTTTATTTCTTTTGTCACTGTTGTTCATTACCAAAGAGCTCGGCTGCTGTTCAACAAAGCACTTAAGGCCTTGCTTCATTTGCAGTGAAGTCAATTCCCTGTTGCGGTGCTGCAGCATGTCTACATTAAGGGTTCATGTGGAAAGCACACCAGATCACCCCTTCTGTGACACCCCCAGCTTCAGCAGGCTGGAAGCGATGCTTTACCTCCCAAAGCACAGCAGAGAGCAGGGCTGCTTAGAAAAAAAGTGTGCATATTTCATACAGATTCTCCAAAATATACCTATTCAATTGAATTTGCTTCTATTCAAAATTAGGATGAGGATTTCCATATAGATTCTTATGTTCATGTGATTGGTTAAGGAACTGTATGGTACTGTCCTCCCAAAATTTCGTTTAACTGTTGTCCTTCCTTTTTCAGGGCATTCCCGCTTTAAAAGGAAAGAGGCATTGCATTTCCGTGCCTGCGCATCCTCAGCATCTGCTGCTCCTTTATCGCAGGGTCCTGCCTGGAGAGAGCCGGGTGGTGTGGATTCCCCAGCCTCAGCTATGCTGGCATTGCCAGAGGATGACTCTCCGGCAGACAGGAGCCCCAGGAGAAATGCCGTTTGGCGCAGGACTGAACAGGAGGGCAAAAGGGAGAGGAGCCCTGGATAAATGATGACAAGGTGCAGCAATGATATGGGGTGTGCATCACTGTTGGCCCTGCTGCAGCTCCCAGCCTCAAGGCCACCCGGGCACATCCCTCAGTGGCACATGGGGAAAATCCTCCCAGTCAGGTCTGATCCCGGTGGTTGCAGAGGCCTTTCCTGGCCAGAGCCTGGCGCAGGCAGAGGAGCAAGGACTTTGCTGCTCTCTTTCATTTCAGTGGTGTCTGTCAGCATCAATTCCCTGTCAAGGGAAGTTTTGTCATACCTGTTTATTAACTCCAGCCAACCCCCCCCCCAGCTCCACGTTGGGACAGATCTGCCTCCTTCCCACCCCACTGGTCAGTGTCAGAGCAGTGCTCTCCAGGGCAGGCTCCTGCCTGTGGTGGGGGACCACTGATTGACAGTCCCCATGGCCAGCCTGGCTGCGTGGGTTTTGGTGCCCTGTGGGGTGCAGTCCTCACGCCCCCACCCATGGCAGTCCCCGGGCATGGGGCATCTTCCCGGGGGCATTCAGAACCTGCATGTTGAAGCCTTTTGGCATCAGGGGAGGTGGTTTATACCCCTGTTAGCTATTCACCAGCTTCCATGTCCCTCTCATGGCTTTTTACTCTGTTGGTGGTTGTACCACCATGTCGTACGCCTCTAGTGAAAACTAGTTAACTGGAGATTTCTTCATCTTGACTGTGAAAGGGGATGAAGGAAAGCACCGTCTTTTGGTGCTTTTGGTGGTGCTACTCTGCCACTGCCCCTCAGTGCACCATTTGCATCTCGGGGGGATGTGCTCTGGGGTGAAAAAGAGCTGGACTGGTCTGGGTGACGGGAGGAAAATTATTTCCATATGTGTAGAGGTTACTGCCTGCCTGGGAAGGGGATACAGAAAGGAATCAGTGTAGAGATCCTTAAAGCTTATGGTACGCAGAGAGAAACAGCGTGGGAGGAAGAGGAAGGAAGTCTGCATAGATGAATTTGGGGAGGCTGATTTAAATAAATCCCACAGAAGGGTTTTCTCACAGAAATGTATTTATTGGATCAAGAAGGCAATAAACCAAGCAGATGATCCTTATCGAGGCTTCTGTGCTTGGGGGAAGCAGGGCCAAAGGCAGCCATGATGATAACACAGATGACCTCGGTGGTGATTTGTGTTGAGTGACGTGCTGAAGTTTTACATGCTTCTCAGAAGCCCTGTCATTCAGCCAGTCTCCTTGCTATAAAAAAGGTTAATTGATGCAAACCACATTTTTTCCACCAGCATGTGCCAAAGCAGCCAGTGTATTGTACACACACAAAACAACAACCAGTCTTTCGCATGGCTTGAATTAGATGGATGACAAGAGCTACCAGGGGGAGTCAATTAAGCTGCAACCTTGGAGTCAAACTTGCAGATTTTATAACAGTGCCTAGTAAATAATGGGTACTTGCACATCTCCTTTCACTAAGAGGCACTAGCATATGTCTTTGAATATGTTCTCCTGGTAATTGCACAGGGAGCATACACATTTTGGTCCTGTTGTCTACCATGAATAATGCATAGCGAGGAGGGGGGAGCCGAAAGTGCCAAGCTGCTTGTTTTTAGATGGACTTTTTTATCATTGTTATTTAGATGTCACAGCCATTCTCCTAAAGAATTGCTCCTCTCCTTTTTCACTGCAAAAGTGGGCTTATTTAGGGGAGGGAACAAAAAAATGAACCGCGGACTAAAGCTAATCTGAGATTATCCATGCAAATTGGCAGCTGAGATTCAGATGTGAAAATCTACCCCTGATAAAAATGACTAAGAGGATTTCAACTGAATTTCAGTTTTCTCCTGACTCACTAATCCATGCTGGGGGGAAATCCTCCTGTCCAGTCCTGTTTAGTTTAAGTAACATTAATAATGTTAAACTGAGGACGGCAGGTATTGGGATCCATTTTAAGTGTGTGCTGCTGCTGACTGCTGTTGCACTGCTCACAAAGCAGAGGCTTTGCTTCTCCCCTCAGTATTTCCCACATTTGCCTTATATCAAAATGGTTAGTCAGCACAGCCGGCTCCTTTGCTTTCAACCTGCTGGAGTATTTTTTCTTAAAACTCCCACTCAAAAGGCAGAGTCAATTCAAAACCCAGGAAGCCTAAGGGCTAAGCAAGCTGCCCGGGGAAAATACAAAGAGTATGTGTTTGCAGGCTGAGGGTTGAATATCTTATAGGAGCCAGAGCTCCAGCTGTGTCTGGATTGTACCTTTGCAGTATTAGCACGCAACGGGAGCATCTTTTGGAGATGTCGCCATGCCTGCTCTGCCTGGCGCCAGCAGCCATGGCTGTGAGGAAGCAGTGATGCCTCCCAGCCACACAGGTAGTTGCCATTTCCAAGGAAAATTTGTTTAAAATCCAGCTTGCTAGTTAGGTATCTACTGTACAACAGTTTTCACTGTTCATAATACAATATGCGAGTTACCTCCAGCAGTGATGGTTAAACTTGTGCAAATGCATTTACAGCAGCTGATATTGCACATGCAGATGCTACTGTGTGCAGTATGCAATTGTTTGTCCCTTGTAACTACCTTTAACTGCTTTGTTACAGCTTGTGCCATACAAATTGCCTGCTTCAGTTCAGTTAAGCTAGAGTAGACTGTTACTTATTAATACAAAGAGCTTTTTTTTCCTGCAACAAACCTGCTTGAAGTCCTTTGGGGATCCTGAACAGCATGTGCTGAGGTGCAGCTCCCAGTGGGGATTCACTCAGGGCTTAGGGTAAATACACACTGCCAGCTACAGCTCTTGAGATGTTGCTTAAGCCAGCTCAGCACACAGGGGGGCTGGATCCTCCCTTGGAATAGGACTGAGGATGCCATAGGGCTCTTGGAATGGGCAGAGGATGGTCATGCAAATAGTCCTTATCATGGGACCTGGTGGCAGACCATGGAGGGAAGGGAAGATGCTCACACCAAACACCACCTGGTCACCCAAGCAAAGTGGCCATGTGGTGCCACGGGGCTGAGACAGCTGCCCTGGTGTGGGGCTGGGAGCACAGGCCAGGTCGGCCTCCCCACATCACCACCAAACCCCCTTGGACATCCATCCCAAACATGTGGCATGGGGGCTGGGGAGGAAGGAAACAGCAATTTGTGGAGGGTTTGTTGTATTTTTCAAGGGACTTCAAGTCCGTTTGCTTTTAATTTCATTAAAATCCCAGATATTTGGACACGTTCCATGGCTGACTGAAAAATGAGGGGGCTGGAAAGGATTATGTGAAAAAGTTGTCAACATATTCCTCTTCCCACACTCTACACTTCCCTGAAGTGCCCCGAAAACTCCAAAAATGTCAATCAATAATAATTAGCCCACCAGACACAAGTGAGAAAATTCAGGCCCGTGAGCCACCACGTTCCCCCCCCCAAACGCCACCGCACTGAGAAGCCGGCGGGTACCGCTGCCAGCCTCGGAGCCTCGCCGGGGGCGTGGGAGGATTTGGACGAGGCAGCAGCCTCAGTGCCAGCTCTGAGCACCAGCAGCCTTGGCAATGACAGCCATTTCTTCGCATGCTCGTGGCCCGCAGGGATGTGGAGGCTTCAGGGCACACAGACTTGCCCCCAGGGACCTGGACTCCCAAGGGGAGACCCACAGGGGTGGCCTTGTGGCCCAGCGGCTGGAGGAGGACTAGAGCCCCCCCCACTGCAGCTTGCTCCCCTGCCTGCCTGAGGGATTCAGGGGATTTGGCCTGGCAGCCAATATTAGCATCCAGGCAAAGATATAGTCAGGAACTGTCTTGCTTGGATAGCCTGGAAATGTCAGGGCTGCATCTCACCTGCTCCCGTAAGAACAGCTGTTGATGCAGCAGCATTTTTTAATCCCACAAGAGAGCTAGATTTCAGGAAAAGCTTAGAAAGAGCTGCCAAGGCTTGTGCCAAAGACATTTGGGAGGGAAAGAGCATTTCTAAACCCCCCCACTGATGAGTGCAGACCCCACCACTTGATATTAATCACACGTTGGTGGTGCCTGGCTCCAGTACAGGGCTTTTTCCACTAAAGAAATTCCTCTGAACTAATGAATGCCATTTAGCTAGAGTGTGTCAGAAGGTTTGAATGCACCCAGGAAATGGTCCCTGAGCAAATGCGGCCCCTCTCTGTGTTCAAAGTCTGCTTGATGTATTTTAACATTTAGATGCCTGGAAAAAGTCTGTGTTTTTTGTAACTGCCATTTTATTGTCGTCACTAGATTAATGAACACACAAAAAAGGGCCCAGTTTACAAGTTAAGCTCTTAGAATGGTCTCCTTTTACCTGGCAGTATACAGGTAAAATGCCTTTATTCTTCCTCCATCATGGTGGGATTTCACTGGACTTTGCACTCCCATTCTGCTCAGGTCTGGTGGGTGCTTTGCTCAGCTGCAAGGGGACCCAGGGCTTCCAGTTTCTGGTGGATGTGAGAAGCTGAAACTGCCCTGTTTTCCAAACAAAAGCCATCGTGCACGCATATGAGCACATCGCCACACGCAGCCACACTGCAAATGATGCAACCAGTGCTGGAAATGCATCAGGGTCCCAGAGGAAGCCACTGGCGACTGGTGCTTCCAGAGGCTGTCATCTCCTGCTCTCCACAGCAGCAAGACACCTTGGTCAGATCACCGTGTCTGGGGGGCATTGCAAAATCAGGACAAGCAGTGTAGCTAGTGAAGGGTCTGATATATTTCACTTTAAGGACTCAGAGAGAGGTTTTACGAGATTTTAATTATCCCATGTTTTAATTATTGATTGATAAGTCCCCCAGTGAAGCAAGATTGCCAAAAAGGGGGTTTCAGGATGTAGTAAAGCCCATCTGTGTCTCTCTGGGTGTTAGTTGCTTGAGGCAAATTCAGTAGGGCTGTTCCCTGTGCACTAAAATACAGACAGTATGGAAAGGAGCCTGGTTCATTACTAAATACATGGCAGGCATCAGTCCATCAGGAGGGATGCCTTTAGCCTTCAGCTGATTTTCCATCTCCTCAGACCATCAGTCATCAGTATTCAGAGGCGAAGACAGCTGCCTCTGACCCATAGCCAGTAGTGATCCCCTCCTTCACAGATCTGGAGCTACCTGAGCCCCAGCACTGGCACACAGTCTTCCTCACCTCTCTCCCTTTCTTCTGCCACCTCCCACTGCTCTCCTCCCATCTCCTCCCTCTGGCTCGAGGACCCTTTGCTGCCCCTCTTTGCCACCACTGAGCTCCATTACCCAGCAGTGCCCATGGGCCATCACCTGCCATGGCCATGCAGAGGCTTTGGTTTTGCAGGGGATCAGCTCCACTTGCCCACACCTATGCGCTGAGGAAGAGGCAAAAATCCCATTGCCTGCAGAAGTGCCAGTGGTACCTGTCCTAAGGGGGCATCGAGATCATCTCTGCCCTGTCCCTGGGGCACTGCCAGGGCTGTGCCAGGGGCTGCTGGAGGGGTCAGGTACCACATGCAGTTACATGCCTGCACCCATGATGCAGGACAGAGCAGAGAGGAGCAGTGCACACCTGTGCCCAGCATACAGTGCTCAGGACAGACAGATGGACAGTTTTGGGATGCTCGGGTACAGCATCCCAAAACCTCCTTGTCCTGCAGGCTGTAAAAGCAGAGGAAAGGCTTGTGCTCTGGCAAGGGCAGAATAGCAAAATTGTCCTGTAACAGCCCATTTTGGCCATCATGTCGAATGGTGGGAGGCACTGGCTCATTTGTTCCCAATCCCCTCAAATACCCCCAGCCTCCCCTCCTCCGGGGCCAGTGCTGCCCAGCAGGGTCTGCACCACTGGGTCACACTCTGTACCTGAGTGTGCTGGGCCACTCCCTGCCCTGAACCCCCCTGCAAAGAGGGAGGCAAGTGCTTCAGTTTAGCAGCATGAGGAGTCCCAGCGGGGCTAATTATAACTCCTAGGATTTTATCAACAATTAGCTCAGCACGGATGGTCACATATCTGCACAGTGCCAGCTGTTATTATCGGCTGGGCTGGTAGTAGTGCTGGTTCCTAATTTTCCCAAGCATTTCCCATCATAAAGCCTTGCTTTTGGTCACTCACAGTGTTGCCAAACTTTTAACTGTTTACACAGACATTCTGCATCCCAAGAATCTGCCTTCAAGGAGGTTTTATTTATGTCTGGAAAGATTTCATTTAGGCTAAGAGAAAGAAATGACTTTGCTAATGGAAAGCGCACACTGGTTTTAGGCCTTTCTGGGCTTTCTCTACTTTGGCAACTGGATACTTTGTAAATGTGGGTTTTAGAGTGCGTAGCCCATGTAACTCACTACTGAGCAATCTCATGGGTCAGAGGAACTTTGTTTTGTTCCCTGACACAGCAGGAGGTGGTCACAGTGTCAGGTCACCATGACTTCTGGCATATTGCTGCTCTCTGGAGCCACCAGCACATGAGGTTTGCATCCATTAACTGCTGTAATGCCTGGCTGCTTTTTGCCAGAACAGACTATACTGAGGCAAACCCACCCCTGCAGTTCAGTGTTTGTATCTCGGGGGTCTGTACACATGCTAACGCAGGAGGAAATGCTGGCAAGGATACTTCCTCTGTAAGAGCAGTGAGGCACAGGAACACCACAAGAGATGTGCTGCAAAGCCCAGCAGTGTTGGGGCAGAGCAGCTCTGACTGGGGGGTCTGCAGTAATCTCTGGGTGATGGGACTGGACAGACCGTGAGGATGAGAGGGGCTTGGGCAGGGATGGTGGGTTGAGTTTCTGCAGGGAAATTACCTCCCTTGAAAGGTGTCAGGGAGAAAGAGGACTATTAGGGCTGAGCAGAGATGAAGGGCAGCGCATTTCTTGGCACCACATCACTGCAAGCACCTCCTTGGAGCAAAGGGGTGAAGATGCAGAGAAAATTGGAAAAGAAAAGGGAAGAACTGATGGGGGAGAGCTAGCAAGGAATGAAAGGACAGGGTGGAGACATAGGGCTGGCAGGATGATTAGCACCAGATGGCAGGTATCAATTATTTACCATTTATGTACAATAAAAAAATACAATTTAACGATGGGAAGAGCACAGAACAAGCTCAATAGCGATTCAAAAGCATATGGAAATAAAATGCAGCAAATTAAGGGGTTGTAATAAATGTGCATCGTTGGTTGTAATGCTCCTGCAAGAATTACAAATGTGAAGCCTTTGTGAATTACACTTAAAAATAAATGTAACATAAAAAACAAATTAGGTACACAAATAACTTTACATTCAGGCATTTATAAAATAAAATCTGTTTGCAGCAGCTAATTAGAAAAAGGGCTGTAATGAGCCTCACTCTTCTTTACCTTAGAGAAAAGGCTGAGATGTTAGAAGTGGATATATGTATGGTGGGTGCCATTAAAGACTCAACTTCCCTAACTTTCCAGTCATTTCAGAGATGAGATGATATCTCTTTTCCAAAAGCAGGAGCTGAAACTGTGGTGCCATTAAATCTCTGCTGTGTTTGGAGAGGCCATCTGTACCTCCCTGCAGATGTCTCAGTGCTGGCACTGCCTTCCTTTAGTATTACCACTATTACTCAATCGCTGTGTCAATAAATTAATATTGACTGGTGGGAAAAGAAATGACCACCCTGAACTCGAAATGTGCAACTCCTAGTGAAGACCCTGTGTTGCTGTTAGTGGTATTTTTTTGTTTGCCATAGGATGGGTACTGTTGAAATTGTCAGAGTGAGAAGGGCCAGGGCCACCCAAGCCACATGCTTTGTGTAAAACAATATGTCAGAAACAAAACAAGGTCAAAACAGATTACTCATCTCTAGTGGATTAGAAATTCTACTTCAAAATATCATTAAACTGATCACTTCCCACAGAGCATTTGCTTGTCACTAAACAGCACTTTCCAACAGCTGTACAATGAAGGCAAATCAGCCCTGCTTTTTGGTTTGCTCCCCCCACCCCCAAATTATTGGCAACCACTTCAAAGTTCTCCAAAAATGATGTCTTCAGGGCAGAGGCCTGGAGAAGGTTTGTTCATCACTTAAATTGCATTTTCCACCCTTGTTTCCTAAGGAGCATTGGTATCAAAGCAAGCAATTACCAAAAGGGGCCGGCCTCATGCCCTGAAGTTTGTCTGGTGGAAAATCATTTAGAGAGCAGGAACATGTCCCAGAGAGGCTGTGGGCAGCAATGCTGATAGGCAGCATGATAGGCACAATGATGGGCAGGGTGGCTGCTCCCAGCCTGGAAAAGCCTTGACAGGTGAGATGGTAGCAGCCAGGCTACAGGACAGCGGTGTGGGCCACAACCTGATGATGTGAATGGAACAGAGAGACACCACTTACCCTAAAGTTCTTGCATTCGCCTTGCACACTTGCATCACTTCCATATTTTTAAATATTTAATCTTTTCAGTCTGGTTGCCATGGGAACCTTCATGTAGAAATCTGGACTTTGGGTTAATCAGGAGGATCCTTTCCACATCTGGGAAGCTAGGTTTCCCCCAGTGAGGTGCCAGCATGGTGCTGTCCCTTGCTGAAGGGGTTGGCTCTGCCCCACTGAAGGGTATTTTAGTATCAGCCTCTAATGCACTGTCACTGAAGCCTTGGAAAATACTCTCCCTAACACACAAATAATTCCTACTGGAAGTCATGGGCTGACTCAGAGGACTTATTTTGGAAAAAGCTTATTTGCACAAGCAGTCTAGGAAACATCTGTAGCAATTGGTTGAACACCATAGGATGGCTCTGGTTCCCCCTGCACATGCTGTTGGGCAAGAAAGCAGAGACCAGAGCAGCCTTTCACCTGCCAGAAGGAAAGGGCTCTGAATTCTCATGATGGGCTGAAGACAGTCATTCACCTGCTCATTTTAACACCTCTGTGAGCAGCAGAGGCTTGGGCTGAGAACACAGAATAAAGCATGCAGGTTATCAGCAGGGCTCAGCCTCTCCAATTTGGCCAACATACACTGGTGTGTGTGAGAAGACAAGCGCAATTAAGAATTTTGTAATCCTTTCATAGATCACCTTTTTTGGCTTTCTTTATTTTCTGGTTTGTGGTGGAAAGTGCTCAGTGTGCTGCAAAGCAGAAGCAACTGCACCTCCTGCATGCTGGCAGTGAAATGCTTCCCTCTATTTGAGCCCTCTCCAGCAGACTCCTGTTCCCACACGACTCCCATGATTCATCTTCCCGCCGAGTTACTGGGAACTACAATGTGACCAAAATACAGACTTCTCATCCCGTACAGCTGTCCCAGATACCCCCCAAATGGTCCACAGCCACAGGAAGCGTCCGAGAGTGGGAAATGCTAGCGGAAAGACAGCATTGGCCACAGCCACAGTGCCCAGAGCTCAGGGTTTCATGGAGCAGAAACAAGCGTTACACAGTGTTTTACTGCTCAAAATGACTGGGGCGTATTAGCCAGGTCATCTTTATGGCCTCATCCCAAGCTTTTCATTTGGCATGGAGTATTTTACACTACTAACCCCTAACTGGGAGCAAATTGGTGGCTCTTGCTCTGTTTTCCTGGCCACTTACCCTTATGTCACCCAGGGAAGGCAAGGTGTGACCAGTTACCCCTGCACCCAACCTCTGACAGTGGTGGGGAGGAGGAGAGGGCTTCCTCTGCACTGCCAGCACTGCTCTTCCTTCCCTTCTATTTTTAGATGTCTCCTCCCACTCTTGTTTAAATATATTACCTAGATCCATAATATTTGCCAGCTGGGGGTAGTAACGCTGGCTCCCAAGATGCCTGCAGCATTTACACAAAATTAGGCAATGGAAGAAAACTGTCTCAGCAATTACGTGAGAGACGATGGTGAGCCAAAAAAGAAAAATGGATGCAAAAGGTGTGCTCTCCTGCCAACAAATTAGGACTAAATTACAGAGTCCATGAGTCTTCAAATAAGTTAAACATTGTATTACAAATTTAGTTTCAATTAACAGATTCAATAGGAAAACAAGCTTATTGCCTAGCAGCTACGGCACAAGGCAAACAGTGATGACCTTCTCTCCTGTCACCAAATTACACAGTTAAAAAGAAAAACCAAATTAAAACTGTTTCCTCAGTGGTCTCTCTTTTCAGCCCTTCTGTGTTCCCAGTTGGCCCAGGTGCTGCGGCCAGACAGTGATGGGTGGAAGCCACACAAGCCTCTTCCCAGCTCTGCCTGAGCCTTGGCACATACTGGTTATTCCATGACCTCTGTGCCTCCTGACCAGGGCCAAGACCCAGCTGTGCTCAGCTCCCCTACAGCCACTTTCAAGCACGGTGGCTGCAGGAAGAGGGACCAGGGCCCAGAGCATCCCCCCAGGTTGGGTGCTGTGACCAGTGGGAACAGGTCTGCCCCTCCGTGTCCCCTCCGACAGCGTTTCAGCAAACAACTCTCTGCCGACTGCCCTTTTTTATTACTTTACAGCACAGTTTTTCCTCAAATTTTATGGCATTTCATTAGAGCCGCCAGAAGGTGATACTGCCCCCTTTCCAGAAGTGAAATAAATTCAAGTTTTATCGCTTCTGGAAATGCTGGAACAGCTGTCAGGACATTTGATAGATTTTCTCAATTACAGGACTTGTGGAGCATTTTATACTTACATCCACACCCAAGA
This sequence comes from Platyrinchus mystaceus, assembly GCA_035041135.1. Taxonomy (NCBI): domain Eukaryota; kingdom Metazoa; phylum Chordata; class Aves; order Passeriformes; family Tyrannidae; genus Platyrinchus; species Platyrinchus mystaceus. The sequence continues at coordinate 27,015,759 of JAWWLV010000183.1, forward strand.
CTAATATACTGTACTAGATGTTTGTTTCCCCCCCTTATCTCTTTGCATCTCCCTTCCTAATAATGGTCAACTTGTTATATTTATCCTAATTCCTTTCTTTACGGTAACCCTTTTTACTCCCCAATAATCAGGTAGCATTTTTCTTTTTATTTCCAATAGCACTTAACTTCTCTGCACGAGCAGGTGGTGACCCCAGAACTGGCAAGTGCCCCTGTGGCAGCTTAATCAAGAGAGCACTTCCCCCCAGTCCCGTCAGCTTTTAGGTTGGATGTCATGAGGACAGAGGCTGAGTGAGGAGGACTGACTCTCTGGGCTGCCCTGTGCCTTCTGGTCACAAATTCCTTGGAAATAAATCCCCCATCTACATCCTCATTGATTTTGGAGCTTCCCGATACAGGCAACACTCCACATGCAGAGACCCGTCCCTGTCTGCAGGTCCTCGCCATCTGGGCCAGGGAATGCAGGAGGCAGCCATGGCTTTTTCCACCTCGTAAAGACATCCCTGACAGATGAACGCTCATTTCCCAGCACTTCCAAGGGAGTCCTTCTCATCCGGGCTGCTCCGGGGACTGTTTTCCAAGTGGTCTATAAGAAATAATTTCTTGGGCTCTTCTCCGCCCTGTTGTGTATCTGACAGGCCATATCAGCCCACACACCATCACCAACACATCCCATATTGATGGAGGCATTATCTCCTTGCTGCATCTTTTGGTGAGGATGCCCCACCAGGGCCCAGGGATTGATGGAGATACATATTTTGCCAGGGTGAAATTATCTAGGCTCACCAATGAAATGCACATGGATGCCAAATTACACCTTTTCCTTCCTTCTCTCTGTAACCCGAAGTGGAGCAGCAGCTCAAGGTCTGCAGCTCCCTGAGGCAGTGAGCAGCACAGGGGTTCAGACAGGAACATCCCCTTAAGTCCTGCCCCCAAAGAGTGGAGACGGTTGGGGGCAGCAGAGCCAAGCACTGTTGAAATAGGCTGCAACTGCTTTGTGTCACTTAAACTAAGCATTTTAAAACTGTGCCTTCCTCTGAGGCACAGGGAGAGGAAATCCTGCAGAAGCAAATGCCCCAGCACTACGTGTACCGCTAGAAAAAGTTTCAATGGTCATAAAAGGCACATGTGTGTTTTGAGATTTGCCTCATTTAACCCAAAACCAATCTCTTTGAGAAGATGGGGGCAGCCGGGGGGAAGGAGGTGTCCACTTGCTGCAGGAGCAGGAGTGAAATAGAGTTGAGATGAAGATGTAACCCATCCTAGATGAGGTCCAGCATTCATACTGTCTCGTTACCAAGGTCAGGCACCACCTGGGTTTTCCACTTCCCCCATCCTCTGCCATCCCATCCATGAGAACTGACAGAAATCTGAAAGAGTGGCTCCTTTAGAACACCACAGATCCACAGCAAATTTCCACAAGCCAAGGTGTGATCCCAGATTTATTCAAATTAGAACAATTAAGGCAATTAAAGGCAAAGAAGTGCTTGGGAAAGGGGGAAATCTACTACCAAACAGAATTGCTATTACAGTCTATCAAACTGACACAAAAAGATTAAAAAGCTGATTTACATTTTAAAAAAAAAAAGAAGAATAAGAGTAAAAAGACTAGTGTTCCTTAAAATAGATAACACATCCTGCTGAGAAAATCACTCCACACATACAAGAGAAGCAAAGGTGATTATATATAACAAAACTAATCTTCTCTATTGCTTTAATCACCTCAGACCATTTCACCTGCTTATTTGGAAACTGTTAAACCAAGGAAAAAATTATCGTGAGAACGTTCTCATTTCCAGTGCTGTGCTCTAACAGGCTTGTTTTCCTAGACATACACCCTTGGAGTCTTTAACAACAGCCGTTGTTCCGCAAGATAAATGTTTGTTTAAGACTGCTCTGTAGTTAATACATAGATTCATGGCTCCAGTGAAATGCAGCAAGGGAAGAGGGTACTGGGAAGCTATGAGTGACCCACCAGGGTCATGGCAGGAATCTGTCCTGCTGCTGCTGACAGCCAGCAGTGAATTCTGCCCAAATTTTATGGGTGTGTATTCTGAGAGCCTGGTGCCTGGCCTGGGCATGGGGTGCACAAAGGCAGCCCTACATGTTTTCTTTCCAAAATCCTGGCTGACAAGGTCAGAATGGAGCTTGTCTGGGGCTGTTCACAGAGCTAGAGATATGAGTGGAATGAGCAAGAATGAGCTCTGGAATGAGCAAGATGAGGGGTGGTCACCCCTCTTTTCATGGGGCACCTTCCACCCTGCAGCTCTGGGAGCTCCTTGCATGCCAAAACCACCATCACGGGGACCCACAGCTGGTCAGCAGCTCATACCCACACCCTATCACGGGTCAGCACCAGAGAGGGTGAGTTTTGCGTGTGGTGAACAGTAAGAGAGGCCTTAGGTTGGCAGAGCAGATTTACCCGCAGTGCTGTCAGCTGGGGACAGTTCAGAGGAGCAGCCAGGAGCTGGGGACTCACTGCCGCATTCCAGGGGGTGGGAAATTGCAGTGACCAGCATAGGAAAAGGGTAAGATGTGGTGTTAAAGCAAGTGGATTTCATACATTGATGCTCTGGCTTCTAGCTGGGGTGAGCAGGGAAGAGCCCCAGCTTTCAGGTCCACACAGCTTATCGAGGCTGCCACCTCTGCACTGGCAGCAAGAGCTGTAGCACCTCGCCAGGCTGTGGGAACCTCAACACGCTGCATCCACAAAGATGGATGTGTTGACCTTCTGGCACATGTGCATGGTTATCTTGATATTAATCGTTTTTGATACTGGGATGCAACACCTCTCTTGCTAAATCAGACATAGCACATTAAGTGACAGCTCTTTCTTTGCCCAGGTAGCAGTTTGGGAGATTTTACAGACAGTTTGTTGTTATATGTCACATCTTTGGTCCCACTGAAGCCCGCTGAAGCCCATGGAAACTCACTGACACAGCAGGTTTTGTGTCAGAGCTACAGCAAGTAAATAAACATGTGGAGAGGAGGCTTCCAAGCAGCAGCAGCCTGGGCTGGCACCGGGTGCTGCTGCCGTCACTGGCAGCTCCATGTTGTGGCAGTAAATTCTTGCAGGTCTCCATAACTCACCTCAAACGCCTCACTCATTTTTCTTACAAATGCAGTTTCACCATGATCTCCAAATTCAGGGCTGGCATGAGTGATACGTGTTATCCTGAGATGTCAGCAAGGACAGGTAAAAAAATTCCCTCTTCCAGTTACTGCTTTACAAATCAGTTTAGGCAGGAAATATGTGCACGGCCTTTTCAGAGACTCATTGGCTCCAAAACCTGGGATATTGAGAAGACATCCAGCCTGGGTGCATGGAGGGAATGGGAGAACAGTGAGCATCCTTCTCCCAGCCGTAAATCACAGAAATTGAATTAGATCATCTCAAATTGAGGGACAAAAAGCCAGTTATAGATCCATTTTGCAACGCCAGCCGACACGGCTTCCATTTGTGACTCGCTGAGTGACATTACTTATCCTGAGTGCTCCTCTGACAATATAAACTCTTAATGTGAGGACATGTGTAAAATTACAGCAAAATGAATGAAACCCAGGAAATTATGTAAAGTTTATGGGGTTGCTATTTTTTTTCCTTTTTTTTTTACCCTTTTTGAGGCATCCTCTCAATTTCTGCCTTCTAAATGAGGGTCTGGGCAATGCATCAGCTGACAGTGCCTGCCTAGAGCAATGGGCTTTTCTACTTTTGATGCATCTGAGGAACTTGAAACTAATACCAGCGTGCACTGTACAGCGAATAGACCTTCATGTTGATGAGTCAAGTCCTACAGCACTTAAAAGCAATCTATGGTGAAGTGTCCTATGTATCTCCATCTTCAAAGTGCAGCACACTTATGGAAATTGCAGCTGCTGTGGTGCTATTTGTCTGGAAGGAGACATTACAGGTGACATATGAACCTGATTTCTCAAACAGATGAGGTCTGTGAGAGGATTAAGGAAACATCAATAAATTAAGATGCAGAATAAAGTTCCTGCTGTCTTCCTTGGCCTCTCTCTTGTTGGCTTGAGAGTCAAGTGCTCACGACTGTGTGCTTGGCAGAGCACCAGGCATCCCTCTCTTACCTACTGCTATAATACAGGCAGATCTTATGTCATGATTCCCCTTCAGTAGAGCAGGCAAACCTGAGTCCCCAGGGCTCTTGGCAGTGACCGCTCCGCAGCCACCTGCTGCCAGCCCCTGTGAGCATGGCATCCAGCATGCAAAATGCAGATTTATCTTGAAGGTTTTTTTCTGTTTCTAGCTGTGTACCGCAAACTCGCATGGTGCCTGTTCCTGAAATCCATCAGAGGTAGCATGGAGATGTCAGTCTGTCCAGGAGCACAGGCATGCAGGCAGCTCCTGGGTCTTGGGGTACAGCCTGTGTCCCCACACTAAAAGGGGGATCCCCAGGGAAGGCAGTCACCTCAGTTCAAGACCCACATGTAGATTTCCGTGTTTCTACAGTGTTCTTTGTGTGTGAAACAGGGTTAAATGCAAGGTGAGAAAAGTTTCTTTCTCTGCAGTGACCCCAGGAGCGATGTAATTAAACCCGTATCACAGCCCCATTTGCAGCAGCCCCTCTCACAGCTGCGCTTCCCAAGGAGACAAAATAGGGGAAGAGAAACCAAATTCCTGCTGCCATCTTCAGCTCTGCCCTGATAATGCACGTGCAGCAGGGCTGTGCAGGGACAACATGCTGGGTAACCCACAGCCCCCAAAAATCCTGCAGGCAGACCCCGGTCCTGGCAGCCCACAGGAGGAGCACCTCACACTGTGTTGGGAGTGGGTGCTGGCTGCCAAACCAGGGACCTGCACCAGACAGACACCACTCCAAAATCAGCATCCAAGAAAAAAATTGTTTGGATGAATCTCATGCAGCTTTGCAGTGACAGAGCAAGGCATCGAAATATCTCAATTTTCTTCAAAACAGATTTTTTTGTAGTTGCATTGGATATTAATGGATTTTTTTTTTAGAAAGGGTGAAAAAACTCCAAGCCATGAGGGTCTGTACCAGCCAAAAAATTTGGACTGATCTGAACTACTTTTTCCTGACTTGGTCGGAAAATGCATTGTCGTGTCACTCCACAGACTGCAAGGGAAAAAACGTGGCCAGTCTTCGCGAACGAAGATCTGGGAAAGGTCTTTTTACCTTTCAAGCCTGCGCAATGGATTTTT
>JAWWLV010000183.1:27049038-27079370 GCA_035041135.1 Platyrinchus mystaceus
GATGGAGTCACAGTTTCTGTCAGTGAACAAAAGCATTATTAGCTTTTGTAATTTAGAATTTGTAGCTAGAAAGTTGTTTTTTAAAGTTCTTTTCAGATACTTGGCTGTGAGATGTTGCTGATATAAAAGATGTGCTCCTGAAATGGTTCTGATGTGGCAGTCTTGGCTGGAGTCACCATGGTACATGCATAGAACTGGGCAAAAATTGTTGGTTTGCTTATCTTGGACAGACTGTCTGAAATGGTGAAAATCAAAGGGAAACCTTCAGTAGTCTGGGTTGGAGTTTGTAGTTTTGAAAATGGAGAATACCCAAAAAAAGAAAAAGGGCATATAACATGGAGGACTAAGATTGTTAAAATATAGCTCATGTTTAAGTTAGGATAGAAAACCACTTGAACTGTTGTCATTAAGTCTTTAAGAACTGTTTGGTAATGTATATTACAAAGAGTAATAGTGTATGGGTTAACTTTTGTGCTTTTTGGAATATGAAATTCAACACGGGGAAGGCTTGGTACTGTAGGAAAGAATGGGATTATTGTATTTGCATGGACACAAGCTATTCTTGTGTAAATTCTTAAGAATTTACAATTAATTTCTTTTATAACCACTTTGCAAATATATATGTATAGGTAGAGTATTATTTATCTCTGAGCATTTGTCAGACTGATACTTTGTTTATGTGGCACAAAAATCATGGCAACAGAAAGAGGCATAGCAAAATTCCAGTGCTTAGAATAATTTATTTGGTTTTCAAAAAAATTTGTATGTTTTCTTTCATTGTTTGTTTTTAAGGAAAATCAGGTTTAATTCTTCTCCTTCTTTTAATTTCTCAAGAGTTTCTAAACTGATGTTGGACTAAATACTTGATACTTAAACTTTTCAGTGTTCACACACATACACCAAAGCTCATTTGAACAGTCACTTTGAATACTAAATATACAGATTTTTATTTGTATACATTGACTGGCTTTCTTTTGATGTAGGCTGCTGCTACTACTTTGAAACGCTGTTTTATCTTTGTTGATTAGCAATCATTTACTGTAAGACAAACATTTCATATTATACTCAGGGTTGAGGTGTGACTGTACTGCTTTAGGCAGTATAAAGGGTGTTCTCTTTCCTGTAATACCGAAGCATAGATTGCATGGAAATGGAAGTACCCCTGACTTTGTGTTTGAAATTAAATGTCTTGAGTGCAGACATGGTGCCACCACCGGTGTTGACACTTCTAAATCTTTTCCTCAGTGGGGCCAGTAAAGCTGAGAGGGGCATTTCTGCTTCTTTTCATCTTCTGATCTGAGCATCCTCTGCCTCCAGGCCCTTTCCCAAAGCAGAAATGTTCTTCCAGTTGTTTTGCACCAGCTCTGAAGAGAGGTGTGCTGCCTTAGGGTAGGCAGAGGCCCGAGTAGGTTGGGCAGCACAGGGTGGTACACAGAATTAGTGTTGTGGCTATGGAGGTAATATTCTTAATATTTGGTATTTGGAGTTCTGTATATTACAGTGGTATTGCTACATCACCATTGGGAACATTTCCTTTTATTTTGAAGAGGGTTTTTATGTCAAATACTTCCATAGAAGTAGTTAAAGAAGAACTGAAAAGTGATGTTCACAGATCAGTGCAGAATTTTAACAGTCATTGCACTCTGCCTACATGCATGGATTTTGAAGTTATGCAACCTCTTTTTATAGAGTTTTGTGTTCTGGTGATCTAGGTTTGCTGAGTTACTGCTTAGAAATATAAGCATATTAGGAGCTATACATGATACAGAACTTAGGTCATGGCAAACTACTGTGTACCTCTACAGATAAAAACATTTGCAGTAAGATTCAGGTAGAAATGGCTTCTGTCTGTATGTATACTGACTTTACTGGGTAGAGAAGGCTGAGTTGCTGTGACATAGAGCCATACTCTGGTAAAGAGCTTGCATGGAGATGTTGCATACTTAGTTCAGATGAAAACCGAGTGCCCAGCACAGCAGCAATTGGTACTGGTTCCGTGCAGACAGCAGCTGGGGGGAGAGGGAGGGCTGTAGCACAGCATATTGTCACATTGTCACCTTGGCACTTCCTGACACACTGCCGGTCATTATTCCAAATTGCAGAGGTGCTAGGTCATCACAGTGCCATTGCTCAAGCAGTTTTTTTAGGATGAGCAAAACGCATTTTTTCTGATCTCATGGTTGGAGGAGACTGGACCTGTTTTTCAGAAACATTACACACAGAAAAATCAACCTGAGGCAGACACGTGGCATGAAAAATATTTGCCTCAATGGTAACAGTTTGGCAGCATTTAATAAGCAAATTAAAACAGTGTGTAGTAATGGGAATTCAGCTGCAGTGATTCCTACCAGATCCACCAAGAATAATGGACTTGCATACCAACCCAGACTTACGACAAATGTTGTAATTGTAGGTAACTAAATGACCATGGAATCTGGAGCAGAGAACCAGCAGAGTGGAGATGCAGCCGGTACAGAGGCAGAAACCCAACAGATGACAGTACAGGCACAACCACAGATTGCAACGTTAGCCCAGGTATAAAAATCATATGGTGTAATAGTTTTACCTGTTGGATAATATTTTTAAGAGGGATAATGTCTGCTCATGGGCCTGAGAAAAGATTCCTTTGATACCATTCTGAAACAGGTGTGATGTATAGTTCCTTTAATATTTGTCTTCACATTTTTAAAGCAGTAGAGATTTTTAACTTCCCATCTCACTCGGCTGTGTTAGTTCTGAAGAACTGTATATGTGTAAATTGTGTAATGTTAACACAATAATTAATGAAAATACTTCTAGCATTCTTTACCACAGCCATTCCACTGAAAGATATTTTTTTCAATTCATGTAATTTACTGTCTTTTTTATAGTGACTGGATTGTCTTGCTGTTTTGTTTTCTGTTAAAAGCTTGGCTATAGTAGTGAGTTTAATTCTGAAGAAAACAAACTGAAAATATAAATAAATAATGTAACAAGTACAACATCTTATCAGATAAGATTAATATTATAAACATTATAATAAAGTGAAACAACCTTGCATTTGACAGCTCATGTTATCCTGTTGTCTTCAGAATTTTACGGAACTGTTGGCTATTTAGAGGGACAAAAGTAGATCATTTGTTATCCCAACTTATTTTGGAGAGACAAGAAATGCAATCCCAGCCACATCTCTGATTTTGAAACCTGGTTTCATTTGTGGGTACACTGATGGTTGGCAGAAGCAACTCCATTGTATAAATGAGTGCAAAATCTGTTTGGCTTTTCTCTGTAACCATTTAATCTAAAACTATGTGTAGCCTATGAAGAACAAACAGGTGTTTTAGATCTCATAGTTTTCAGAATAGAGTGTCTTTAAGTGGCCTAAGTGTTAAATCACATATCATTTTAGAAATGATTAGTGTCTTTTTAAAGGTATTACACCTTTTGGTAATCCAGAGATTTCCATTCAAGTGACAGTGTAGGGATTGGAGCTGTTAAAATGCACAGGGTGATTTTGTTGGGTGAAGCTGTAGTGTGAATTTACAAGCCACCAGCTGCCCTGCACCAGCTTGCCTCTTTGGGCAGTTTTCTCACCATCTAACTTAGGCACAGGATGTAGGTGGTGTGAATAACACTTCAGTGTGAACTGAGTGGAAGTAATTTATTTCTCTTGCAAAACCAGTAAACTGCTTCTCACTTGATATGCCTTGAGTCCAGAGAAGTAAGAATGTTTTGAATTTGTGTGCTAACATACTAACCTCCAGGGAGCTGAACATACGAGTATTTAGTGGCTTCAATGCACTTTACTCGGAAAAAATTACCCCAGTACTTGAATGAGAATTTTTTCCAAGTAAGAAAAAGCTATACAAGTATGGTTAAAATCCATGTGAACCACCATGTTGTCATTCACTCTACTATTTGCACCTTAGTGTCTCCCCAGTTTTTTGTGGAGATGATACAACTGCCTAAACATAATTCCTTGTGTTGTTCACATTAGTGTTACATTATTATATTTTTAATATGTGAAATGGAAGTGTTTGGCATTAGGTAATGCCTTCAGAGGCTTAGCCAAATCTAAATATGTATAATTATGTCAATTTAATTCCTTCATTATCTCTTGTAAGGTCACCCCTCTTGCAAGCTTAGTTTAATTGCTGCCTTTTTAGTGAGTTCAGGGTAGTTTTCAGAGTCAAAAGGAAACTCGTCCCAGTTCCACAAGGTATGAGTCAGAGACATCTGCGGAAGTTACACTCTGCTATGGGCTAAATCCAACCACACTGGCCTCCAGTTGATCAGCTTTGCCAAGGACTGTTTAGTCAGACAAGCATTATTAAAAAAGGTCGCTTAGTAAAGGAATATAATTTGCCAGAGGAAAGTGCTCATGTTAATCTCAGCCCTGGTTTCTCTCAGATGTGAGTTAAGTACCACTGTGTAATGCTGCAGCTGTTTTCCTGAAAAAAGAAGGTAAAAGCAAACGAAAATTGGTGGATTAGGGAGAGACATCTGTGGAGGAGAGAGGTCTACATGTAATTCCCTTTAATTTTGTTGTTAAACAAAATTTCATTTTAAGTGGTGAATGTTTATGGAAATTCAGAGATCAGCTATTGCAGCTTTTTGAGAACCACGTGTTCACGGGGACAGCAGAGGATTTCCTTCTGCATCTGCTACATAGCAGCTATCCCTTTGAGATTAGGTAGGACAGCAGTGCCGCTCCTTCTAGCACTGGAGCTACAGGGATTGAATGTTTTTCAAATGCTGTTGAACCCTGGAGGATTGTTAAATTTTCCAAACTTGGGTGTCTAGAAGAAGGCTGGCTAGTCAGTGACCCATGTCCTGGCTGGGGCCTGCCAGAGCTCCCACTTGCCTGCAGTCTTTGGGCTGGATGTGTGAGAGTACAGCAGCCCTGGCACCCTCCTGTCCTTCAGGAGCCCCCAGCCCTGAACACGTGCACTGTGGCACCAGACAGTTGCTGAGTACTGGATGTGCTCCGGGGCAGTGGTCCAGCCACATGGCAGCCTTGGAGCATGGCATTCCAGCTGCCCATGATAGTTCTTGTGACCTGCCAGAGTGAGACATGAACAGCTTTGTGTGGGCACCGCTGTGCTCGGAGCCCGAGCCCCTGCGCAGGACGTGCTCACCTACCATGCTGAAGTCATTGGTGGATCCTTGTTAGCAAAGCTGCTGTGCCTACAGGTCCATGCTGGAGGAACACAGCTGTGTTCAAGAACTGAGAGTTTAAAACATGGGCAATTCTTCCTCAGACTCTAAGACTAGAGTCTGTGTTGATCTGTGCACTGAATCGCAATAACTGCCTACAAAATACTTCTTTTCACTGCAAACTCATGGGCTTTCTGTCTGAACACATAGTCTCTTTTCTTCATTTAAATGGACTTAACCAGCTACTCAATACAGTTTAGTCTGTTGAAAGTCTGAAAGGTATGGTTCCCTAAAAACTTTAACTTCTGACATCTGGCAGACACTTCTCATTTTCTTGAGGGAGAACTTAAAATAGCTCCACTCCCATATGTTTCTGCCTTTGACTCAGCAGTGTCTGTAGGAGTACACCCAAGTCCTAGCAGTATCCAACTGAAGTAAGTGAAAGGTAAATAATGTGTTTGTTTCGGGTAACCTGAAGATAGAAGCAGTTGTCAGTGATTTTACAAATGATGTTTTAAGCCTGCAGAAATTCTGCATTAGATTAATTTGTAAAGTAGGTCAAGTGTTGGGCTTAGGCAGTTCAGGGGGTTTTATATTATGCTGAAACATTTGGGTCATCTACCCGGGGTCTAGAAGAGACATTTTTTCACCAGAACATGTACTTAAATAAGGAGATTTTGCAATAACCTAATTTATGCTCACTGTCTCCTCTTTGCAGGTATCTATGCCAGCAGCTCACGCAACGTCTTCTGCACCCACAGTGACCTTAGTTCAGCTGCCCAATGGGCAGACGGTTCAAGTGCATGGAGTAATTCAGGCTGCCCAGCCATCCGTTATTCAGTCTCCACAGGTCCAGACAGTTCAGGTACTAACTGAAGAAATTCCTAGTATGTGAATTGGGCCTTTGGAATGGTCCTGTCATTGCACCGGTTTCTAATGTGTTTGTGTCCTGGATTGTGTTTTTGATTACATAAAATTTAAGAGCATGTTGAAGGCAAAATCTGTACAGTTTTTGCTGCTCTGTGACTTTTTTCCTGTTCTGGTTTAACTACTTTTCTCTGTCAAACATTGCTGAGTTTCATTTACCTGTAGAATTTGTTTGGTGAGTTTAACAGCTTCATGTTTTTTCTTACAGTATTACTCTGCTTTTTCTCTCTATAGTATTTTCATACAGCTTTATTGAGCAAGAGTTCATACTATTCTGAAGTGAACAAATGTAATCTTTATTCATTAATAAGGCTGGTATTCTGGAATGAGAGTCTTTGCTGCACAGAAAATATTTGCATTGGTCTACAAAATGGATGTCTGTATGTTAAAATACACCTATCAGTCCTTACATAGAACTGTTTTTGAAATGTGCCTGTTAAGTGTTTCGTGCTTTGTAAAGCCTTTCTACTCTGGAAAGCAAGGCAGGTAATGCAATGTGATGAAGTAGCTTGAAGACATAGGAGACAAGTAGTCTGAAATCTTTAAAATCTCTAATTTTCTTTTTAACCACTTGAAGCTCAGTGTTACTGAATGCAGAAATTGTTTGGCATACAGCAGCTACACAGGGCAAGGACTGTACAGTATTCATTTGCTATTAGTACACTGAGCTCAAAAATTAATAATTTTAAAGAGTAGACATTGTGACTTTTTGATACAGGTATTCAGCTGGGTATTATTTGAAAAAATAAGGCATGCATAATTTAAAGCCAGGCAATTCTGATAATAATCTTTGTTTTTCCTTATCAGCTTCAGTGCTGAGTTTGTGGCGGGCTCTACGCTCCTCAGCCATTGCAGTCAAAAGTTTAGAGTTCTAATCTATCAGAGGTGAGCAGTTTTTAGATAAGTGCAAATGTTACTAGCCCAGAGGTGGAAGATAAGAGACTGACAAAGAAACCATGCTTGGAATTCACCTGGTTCAATGCAAATCTAGCATGTTTTGATACTCGGAGCCCAGTAGTTCACAGTCTGCCTTGGACCTGTTCAGGTCCTCTATCTCATAACAGTGAGATGTGGGTGCCAGCAGGATTTTTGAGCCTCTAGGAATCTTCTCTACAGTGCATAAAATGTCAGGCTGTGAGCTCTGTTTCTCCCACAGGCATCGCTAGCTTTGTCACGTGACTGTGGTCTTTTGGAGAACAGTGTCTGTTTTTAGGTATTGGAGGTGGTTTTATACTTTTGGCACACTTCAAACTTAAAATTATTTAAATATGATTGATACAAACATTTTAGCTTTCCTGCATAAACATTTCTCTTTTTTTTAGCACAGATGTTCAGAATTGCAGCACTACATTATTTTTTAGCATCTTCGAGTATATTTTCCTGACAATTTCCTCCCAAAAAGGCAGTCTTTCTCTAACATATCTACCCCATTATTTATAATTTATATTTCTCTACTTTAGTATTTGTTTCCAAACATTTCTGCTATCTTAATTTGATTTTAGTTATTATCTCCCTAAATTTTACTAAAAAATCTTTATTTCCTTATAATGCATGGAAACAAAGAATCATGGAAGGCAAAAAATGTATGGTATTACAGTTTCTTTTTTCTTATTGGAGTATTTAAATTATAAAGGATATTTTCATGGGTAGATGACTGACTGTGGTCATCCTTTACTGAATCTGTTACTAAGCAGTGTGTCCTTTATGTTCATTGCTTAGAAAGAAGGACTGTAGGATTACTTGCATTGTAGTATTTTTCACAGGATGTCAAGATTTCCTTAAAAGAAAGACATTGGAAGTGTCTTGTTAAATTTGATTGCTATTCTTATTTACAGATCTCCACTATAGCAGAAAGTGAAGATTCACAGGAATCAGTAGACAGTGTCACAGACTCACAGAAACGAAGAGAAATTCTTTCCAGACGACCCTCCTACAGGTACAGAGGTTAAAGCAAAAGCATTTTGCTTGATAGGTGTGTTCTCACGGGGAGACAAAGAGTGTGATTGTATGAATATTTTTAGATTTACCATTTATCTGAAATCTCTCTTCTGCAATGTCTTGGAATTGGAATATGGAATATGTCCATGAAATAGGATGTAAAGAGATAAGCAGATAGAAGGAGGAGGAAGAAACCTCATCTGTTACACTCAGTTAAGGCAAAAGTGAGCTGAGAATAGGCTAATTGCCACATTTGGGGAACATTGAAGTATCATTGTGCTAGGTGCCTTAGAGATAGCTTTAATGAGTATTTAATACATGAAATACACCAAAGCTTTGCAAAAAGTGGTTTCTGTATAATCTCTAGTCTGCAGAAAATCAACTGCACTGTTTTTCATTATTGTTGAAGTGCTAGCAGCAGTCAAACTTAATTCCTTTCTCCCATGAGACTTACAATGAACATGTGGTGTTCTGTGGCTCAGAGAGAATTTCTGCTTGAGCAAAGTTGTTTGTGTTTAAAGTTTAAGAAGTCAGGGTATGAGTTGAATGTAGTGATAGGCATCTAGTGTCTTTAGTTCTCATGGCAAATAACTGCACCTCTGCAGCAAAACCAACTGAGGTGCTCTTTCACATGGTGTTAGTCATATGTTACTTTATTAATTAAGTCTTTGTACAGCTGGGTCTGTACTAAATCCCATTTTCATTCTTAAATATGCTAAATAACATAAGGAACAGCTCTAGAGTTCAGTAGGTTTTAAGTGATCTGTGGATTTTTGCTGCTTCAGAAAACTCAGATGCTCCTTTTTTCTTTCTGAGCATAGCCTTAGAAAGTACAAGCTAGGCTCTAGGCCTAAGCATATCTCAACCATGGGTTTTTTTAGCACTTGGAGATTATTTTCTATCTTCTCTGGCTGCCTTCAAGGCTGTTCTGCTGAAGGTAGTGAAAATAATTGCTGAAGATCCCTAACCAAGATAGACCTGGGAAAATATTTTTGTTTGTGAGGACCAGTGTTGCTAGCTTCAAGGCTGCCGTAGACTCCTTGCAGTCTGCTTCTGCAGGGAAACACTTGTTTTTACTATATATGGAAGAGTGGCTGTATATGGCAAGACAACAGAGCTAAGTAAACAAGCAGCAATACTGAGAAGAGGGTACTTGTGCATGCTGACTTCTCACCGAGATGGACTCCTTTGCATGCACTGATACCACAGCACAGCCTTTGTCTTCCAACCAGATCCTGGTGATCCGAAAAACTTTGTAGCTGTAATGTATCCACAGCTCGGACTCTGGGCTGGTGTAGGTCCTGTCAGAAAGGCTGATCGAGATCACTGCTGTGTTCAGTGACTTCCCAGCTGGCCTTATTCAAACTGCTGGCCCTAGAGACAAGATAGGTGCAGATATGCTCACAGAATTGAAAGCTGTATATACTTCTTCCTCAGAAACTTCACTGTGATTCTGCTGCTAAAGTACATCATGTGTTCCCCATGTCAGTTCATAGCTGCTATATTTGTAAAGCAATGACCTTACCGTTTATCTAAATTCATCTTTATGATGGCAAAGGTAGGTTTTAACCACCAGGTCATACTGACATGGCTTAAAAAGTGATTTTTTATCTTTTTGGGGGTTTGTTCCTCATCATCCCTGCTTTTTCCGTATTTTTTCATGTTTCATACACCATATTTTCTGGTCTAACATCTGGATTGCAAACTCTTCTGGATGGGAATTTTTTATTTGTCCAAGTGGTGCTTGGCATAGTGGAGTCCTTGTGCAGTGCTGGGGTTCTTGTATGTACACAGAGTCAAAGCAGCAACAGCAAAGCTCTGTTTGTCAAGCTGCTTAGCAGACTACTGCTCTCCCCAGATAGCTCCATGCAGGTATTCTGGCTCCCACAGCTTTAGAAGCCGTATATAAGAAATTAGTGTCGTCTTGGAATTTGTCTACAGCTGTGTTTGCTTCATCCCACAGTGAGTTCTAGTGACAGTCCACTGGAAAACACATGAGGAGTGTTGCAAAAAATATTTCCCTTTACCTAAGCAGCAATTTCAGTGAGATAATATAATATGCCAGCAGTGAAGAGGGCTTGACAGTCCTCTGAGGAGCGACAGTGTCTGATCTCGATGCAAATTGCAGTAACTGCTATGGTCAGTATACAGTCTCGTTCAAGAGGGCCTGTAGCAGTGATGTTTTAGCAGTTTTGGCTTTGGATAATTAACTCTTTGAAGTAATTAAACAGCATTTTCTTTCCTTTACCCATGCTAATCTAAGAACTTTCTCAGGCAGGACACCTGTGAACATAACTGTGTGACTGGGTATTGTCTCCCAGGCAGGTGTTATTATGAGCTGGTTGCTCTCTACAAGCATTTTCTGCCTTCCTTTGTACTCAACTCTCTGGCTGAGGCGTTTATGGTCTCTAAAACGGAGCAGTTCCCCTAATGTAAGTGAGGAGACAGGTTTTTATGTATTTTTGCTTTCTTTAGATCTTTATGTAGCTAAAACCAGGAAACAAGTAAAAATGGATGAGGGAAACATATTTTTAAGAAAAAGAGTAAGGTTGTGGTAACTGTGTTGGGTTTTGAGAAGCACAGCTGTTCCGTGCTGGCTCCTTTGCCCATCTATGCTTGGCACTTTGAAAAATCCTCTCCAATAAGAGTTTGAAGATAGTGTGTTTTTCATTCTGCACCCATGTTTTCCTTGGTGGCTTACTGCACTTTACAGTTTTCTCCAGCATTGTGTATCAGTTAGAATATTTTTTCCCCCGATTTTTATTAAAATCTCTACAACACGCTGTCTTTGCCAGAAAAATTTTGAATGACTTGTCCTCAGACGCCCCAGGAGTGCCAAGGATTGAAGAAGAAAAGTCTGAAGAGGAAACAGCAGCACCTGCCATCGCCACTGTTACGGTGCCAACTCCCATTTACCAAACCAGCAGTGGGCAGTACAGTATGTAGTCTGAATTTCTCAGTGGTGCTAGTAAGTGGGGATGAGAAGATGAAGAACTATGATTTCTATAACTGTTTGGACTAAGAAAAAGCAGGAGGTGAAAAAAGATGACTTTATTTTGACTGATAACCATGCCTTTTAAACACATTCCTGTTGTAAGTACTTGAAAGTTTCACTTAACATTCTGGGACTGTTTGCCACTTGGTGCAGCTAATGCATCCTGAGGCAAAATAGGAATGAACCATAATGCTATTATAAACTTCTTCACTTGGGGAACTAGATGAGCTAATTCAGAAGTTTCTTTTTTTTCTTTGCAGATTATTAAATACTTGTTCACAAAAATGTAACCTCATTAATAGAAATATTACAGTCTGCAATTACATTTTTAGAAAGTCCTGAAAAATAAGAACTTCAGCAACCTTATTTGAAATACGTAATAAACATATGTTTCTATGTTTTCTTTATTCACTGGATTTAATAGAGGTAGTGCTTTGACTTAAAGGGTTGAGGATACATCAGTAAAGATAGAAGTCACATGCTGTCTCACACAAACACCTACTGTATTAAATATACAAAAGGGAGGAAGAACTACTTGTTTCCATCTTTCTCTTAAAATAGCTTTAAATTTTTCTATCTTTGTTTACTCCTTCGCCACTTTGCCTAGTACCCTGCTTTATTTTATTGAAATGGATGTGGTTAATTCTGGATCCTATTATAACTGTAATAGTTACAGTTAATTGTGCAGACACTTGAGATTTTGGTCTGTGTGTGTATATAGGAATACAGTGAAATTCTATGGAATCACAAATGAGGGGTGATGTCCCAGTATACCTGCATAACAGGATTGAGGAAAAGAAAGGGAAAAAAACCCAAACCAGCAAAGTAAGGCTGCTTGAAGGAAACTGGACCTTATTGAATGAAGAACTGCTAGGGAGGGTCTGAGGAGTTTGTAGAGAAGTGGGGATATAGTCAGAAGAAAAAAATTGTCAAAGCGAGAAGAAAGTGAAACACAAGATGGATAGCAATAGCAGCAGAGGAGGCAGAAGGGCATAAACCATGGAAGAGGAGAGGAATTTCAGATGAGAAGAAAAAAGTAAGGAGTGAGGAAAAGACCTAAACCAACCAAGAAGAAAATCTTAACTAAAAAATTAAAAAGTATTCCCTGTGGGAGGATTGTAAGCTCATAGAAAATTGGAAACTTACTTCCAAAGCATGTTTTTTTTAATGTACCTTAAAGCCACATGTGTGATTTCAGGGTGTATAAGTGTTCAAGGGATTTAACTCTGATCAGTATTCTTCCATATCTAGGTTTGATGCTGTAAGTTAATGTGTAAATTAATGTCTTAAATGCTGTGTTGATTTTTTGTCTGCAGTTGCTATTACCCAAGGAGGAGCAATACAGTTGTCTAACAATGGCACAGATGGAGTACAAGGTCTCCAGACATTGACAATGACCAATGCAGCTGCAACCCAACCTGGCACCACCATTTTGCAATATGCACAGACCACAGACGGACAACAGATACTTGTACCCAGCAACCAGGTTGTTGTACAAGGTGAGAAACTTCACAGCCAGACATTCTGTATAACATTTTCTCCATGCAGATACAAGTTGCCAACCTAACTCCTTCAAATGTGTCAGGAAACAGATTTAACAGCTTCCACACGATAAGTCTCCAAAATTATTAAAGGAAATTCTGAACAAAGCTATTTGTCACATTTTCTTGGAGCCTTTCCCTTTAGATTGATACAATTGTAGATATTTTGGGTTTACTTCTTATAACAATATATTTATTTTGGGGTTTCCACGCTGTGTTTCCTGTATTTTTTTGTGTTCTGCAAAAACTGATAGAGCTCTGAGTTCTCCCGTATCTGCAGCAATAGGAAATTTAAAGTAAAGCATTAAAGATAGGAAGGAAGGTTGTTTGATTCTAAACTTTAATTTATTAGTAATTTTTTTCCCATTTTCAATTACAAGTAATAATTTCTTCCTATCATGACTTTTGTAACTAGTCACCAAGTAGTTAATCAGTGAGTCTTGGAATCATAGAACAATTCAGAAAAGTGCCTTGAGTGATCATTTGGTCTAGCTCTCCATTTGTCAGGGTTACTTTAACTTAGATTAAGTTGTGAGGTTTTACTGTATTAAAATATATGGTTTGGTTTATTAAAAACAGGAGAGGTATTAAAATTTTTTAATTGAAAATAACAGAGGAAGTGTACCCCTGCTTTTATGATTGCAAAGCAGTTGATTTGAAAGTTATCCAGTGAAGAGTTTTCCAGGCATCAGTGAAAACAGAGAAAATTACTATATTGTTGCTTTGATCTTCTGGTGTTTGTGTTTTTAAGGACATGTGATTTCTTTAGGTGTTATTGTGTTTTTTTATGAGCTCAAGCAAAATTAACACATTCCTAAACTACAATAAACAAACAAAAGAGAAGCCCAAGACCTTATTTGTTCTAAAGAAGTAGTGAAATTGAGTCCATTTTACTCTGTTGGGAGTAAATGCTACATTCCACACCCTTTTTTCTGCCCCAAATACTTTTACATGCAGTTTCTCCTTTTGCAGATAGACATTTATAGCACAGCTAGAAATAGTGTTTACCCCATTCTTCATTGGAACCACCTGAAAACCAGAGAAGTAAAAAGAAATACACTAAGGGAGAAAGAAGCACAGCTATACAGCCAGGCAAAGCAAGTTATCAAGCACAAGTGAGGACTTCTTCAGCAGGAGTGCCCAAAACCTTGCCTATGTTAATAAGCTAAGACTGAGGCAGCAGTGATGACCCAGACAGTGGCCACCCCACCACGCTGTGGCCCAGAGCGCTCTGTTGGATTGATGACGAGGTGCTGTTGGCACCACACGTGACAGCGCTGTCCCCAAACTGACATCATGTTCCCCTGTGTCTCTTCAGCTGCCTCAGGAGACGTGCAGACCTACCAGATCCGCACCGCCCCTACCAGCACCATTGCGCCCGGCGTGGTCATGGCGTCCTCCCCAGCGCTCCCCACCCAGCCGGCAGAGGAGGCCGCACGGAAGAGAGAAGTGCGCCTAATGAAGAACAGGCACGTACATTTAGATCACTTCCTTTTTTCCAGTCAGCTCTGCATAGAACTAGAGTGTCAAGCTCTAAGAGTCCTGATCTTTCTTAGTCAAATCATTTCTGAAGAATTAGCATTTATTTAAAGATGAAAAGCAAAGAAACACACATCAGTTAATGCCATATGTTGTGACTATGAAACCTTGAGTAAAAGTGTCAGACTCCTTCTGTGAGGTGTGTGAATTTGTTTGTTGCCAAGGAAAAAAGTAATTAGTGAGAAATCTGTACAACTGTTCTTACAAACACCAAGGTGAGTTGATTTTTTTTTAGTTAATACATGAATGTAGTTTCCTTTCCTGGATTCTTTCTCTTAGCCTTCTGTGTGCATTCTCCTTGCTGCTGGCCCACCTGTGCTCTTCATGAGTGTTTTCTTGGTGGTCTCACTTGTTCTCTTTAGCTCTTGCCCTTTGGGTTTTCTCTTCCAAGGCCAGAAAGGCTCAAGGAAAGGCTAAACGAGCAGCTTCTCCTTTTGACTGAAGTCTTGTGGAGCCAGTAGTTCAGCAGAGGAGCTGAAAGAGAGAGAGGGACTTGCTTTTGTAGGATTTAATGAGTGAGGAGGAACAGCTAAGCTTATAGAGCTGGGAGTTGGTGGAAGTAGCAAAGGAAGGGAGCAGTAGAGAGAAGTTGGGCATGTGATGCTCCTTAGGCCTGCTGTTACTGGACAGGGAAGGGGGGGTGGGCCTGAGCTGAGCCATCACAGCAAGCTTGAGCTCTTATCCACAGGGCACAGATTTGAGCCTGTATGTTACACTGTGACACTGCAAATACAGTGCTTCCCTCCCTTCTGAGGAGGGGAAGCCCCATGGTTGTAAACTTCATCTGTCAGACTGAAAAAAACTATGATGTTGTTCAGGTTCTGTAGTTTGCTGTGCTGTGAGCACAATAGAAACTTGCATGAGCAGCCCCAGTGCTTATATGCAGGGCTTTAATGAAGTAAATAATGCTGAACAGCAGAGTTCACTTTTTTAAAAGGTTTTTGTACAGATACTGATAGCAGTGAATAGTAGATATCACCCTTTCAGGCTCTGCATTTGAGAAAAATTTAATTAGAATCACAGAATATCCTCATTTAGTCAGCAGTCTTATTCCATTAAAAGAAAGCTTTTGTGTTTGTGAAAGCCAAGAAAGACAATGGGGAATTACCCCACTTGAGTTAAATTGACAGCTTTTGCAACAGTATCATGTTGCATGTGGTGCTTTTAGCCTGCCTGCTTAATAGATCCGTGCAAATCTAGGCTCCATAGCAAAGCAGGGAAAGGGGATAGAGAAGCAGATGGTGAGGTGGCACTTATTGGAGGATTATAGTGTAAATATTCATAGATATTATTGTGCAAATTTTCTGTATAAATTTTACGTTTTTAAAGCTCTCTTGTAATTAATTATAACTCTGGCTGTTCATAATGAACCACACAGCCTTGAGGTGGCTTAATACACAGCCTAAGCTGGCACAAAAAACACAAAAAGAAAGAAAATGTTGTCACCCAAGAAGCCATGTTAGTAGTTTGCACTGGAAGGCAATTCCTGGTACAGTAGTACTTAATCTTTTGGTAACAGCCCAAAATTACTTAAATTCTAAATAGTACACATGACCCACTGAAGCACTGCAAGCATGTGAAATTGTATTTGTAGGAGTGACAGATGGATACCTGAATACTTTCAAGGCTTACAAACTGTGTTTTCTTCATCCTGTCACATTCGTAGAGCTGAATTTCAAAAATTGCTTTAGAGGTTTCTTACCAGTTAGGTCCTGGAACACATTCGTTTTACCTACTAGTACCTAGTACTACAGCTACTGTTTATCTCATAAGGGGAAGAACTGTGGGTTCAGTTTTGTCCTCTCATTTCCCAGAACACTGACTGTATCACTGGTCTGTGTAGTGTTTGCAATGAAGGGACACACTGACTCTGTTTTTGAAGCTGTTCTGCTTTGCACCTAAAGGTTTAGGGCAAACAAGTGTGTACATTTCCATGTGTAGCCGTGTGCTGCTTGAACAAATTGCACTGCAGGAGGAGAGCCCTCTGTCTGGGCTCCCATCTGCCTGTGGCATTTAGCCTTGTCCTTGCTCTGCACGTTTATTTACTGTTGTTGTGCAGGATAGCTTCTGCCATGGTGTTCCTGCCTTCAGGATGCTCAGCAGCACATTAATACCTTTCAGCTGTTTTTCACTGGTGTTCTTACTATGTTATCAAATTACCCACAGGCAACTCAGTCTTTACAAGCAAGGCTTAAAAGTTTGAGATCTGCTGTAGCACATTACCACTGCCATGTTCTTGGCACAGCCAACAAGGACTAAAGAATGATATGGTTCCTAGTGACTGTTTATTTTCTGATACTTTTATTTGAGTCTTTTATATTACCATTGCAGTGATGCAGACATTATTATTAAAATGAAATCACTGCTTGAGAGCAAATACATGAATGTTCTAAATACAGTGCTCCATTTGAACATCCTGTTGGACAGCAAAGGGAAGAGTTAAAGACTGTAAAAAGAATAGATGATAATAAAATCAATTAAATTATTGCAGCAACAATTTGACTAGCCTATTTTTTCATTGAGGATCCTTTTCTCACAGAAACATAATTTTATTGGTGCTGTCTCACTGGGATCTGCATGATGGAATGATATGTGGAGCTTGATTGTACATGATTTGTGAGGAGCAATTGTTATGAATTCAGTGCTCTTTCCTCACTTGCATTTCTTAACAGTACCTCCATATTCTGAAAATGGCAGTACTAGGTAAAGGTTTGACCTGAAAACAGTTAAGTAGCCCATGTCTGCAAATGATTGTTCTGGATTTGAATGGCCTTTTTTGCTTTGCAGAGAGGCAGCACGTGAATGTCGCAGGAAGAAAAAGGAGTATGTGAAATGTCTAGAAAATCGAGTGGCTGTGCTTGAAAACCAAAACAAGACACTGATTGAGGAGTTGAAAGCACTTAAGGACCTTTACTGCCACAAATCAGATTAATTTTGGATTCTCATTTTCGCTTGTCCAGAATGGGATAGAGACTGGTTCTGGCTATACCCAGAAAGACAAAGTAAACTTTTTATTTTCTAAACATTTCTTTTTTTCTATACGCAAAACTGCCTGAAGCAACTACAGAATATACTTCATCTGTGCTTTGCATCAAACTGTGAATGTTCAAGTACTTGCCTCCACTTCTCCCCTTACAAGATGAATTTCATCATCAATCTCAGCGTGAAGAAGAACAGGCTTCTTTCTCGTCTCCCCATCCTCTTCAAGGAGTAACAGTGGTCACTTGGGAAGTTACTGTGGAGAGGGTCCTTTTGTAGTGATGTCAAGAACTTGTGTTGAGCTGTTTCCATTGCCTTAGAGACAGAACCACCCCAGCCTCCTGGTCCAGCAAACTGTGGGCCACATAGGCGGAGCACGCATGGTGCAATGAAGAAGCAATGGTTGCCAAATTGGTTTCACACACTCATTGTGAACTATACAAATACAGAGCTAAGCAGCATGCCAAATGAAAGGCTTCACTGGCACATCCTTGGTGTGGAGATAACACCTTTTGCAAACTAGCCCAGAAGGGAGTTTGATTTGTAATCTGTGTTAAGCCCTCCTGGACTAGTAAAACCTTCTCCATACCTCGGAAACAAATGCATTAAAATGAGCTTCACTAGTCGGTTGTTGCTTCTCATAGCTTATGTGTGCAAGTGTGTTCAGCATTCTGAATGCACAAAAAGCAGAAACCAACTCCATAGGATATGGGTTGGAAGATGACATTTGGATGGGAAAGGAATTCAGAATAAAAAAGATACAATAGTGACGTTCTGAAAACAGTAAGCAAGGGTAGCACATGGAAGCACTACCTATTTGTATGCAGAACAACTAAGAAGTTGAAGCCAACTCCACATAAATACTCCCTGATGACGGTATGGTCTGTGTCCCAAGTCTTCTCAAGCAATGAGGTTGTTTCTATTTCCCTAACACTGTCTTATGTAATGGAAATTATTGTACTCAATGGAAACATCAGCCTGGTTTGCTAAATTCTTTTTCAAACTTGGGGGCTGCCTTCAATACGTAAATTAAATTGTAGTTATGACAACTACTGAGACAACCTCAAATACTGAAGAGGACTTTAAATGCAAATACTCCTGCTTTGCAAGGGACAGTACTGATTCTTTGAACCTGGCCAGGTTAGCTAAATTCTTAATTCATTCGGGGTACTTTTTCATGTAAAGGATCCAATTTATGGAGTAATTTATTCCTGCAATTAAATTACTCATGTGCCTCAGATGTTTGCAAGATTAGTGTTTCTGTGTGCACTGAGGAACTGTGATCTTGTCCAGATTTATGTTGTTAAAAAAGGTAGTTCATGTTTAAAAACAAGTTTGTACTGAACATTGGGACTTCAAAAGAATCATGCTCAAAAAACCAAAAAGAGAACGTCAAGAAGTTGCCAAAAAGAGTGTGTAAAACAGATCATGTGCAGTTGTTTATTGGCTCTTTGAAGCCAGTCTCTTGATATGTTAACTTGGGTCATTTGATGGAGTAAGTTTACTTTGCACTGCTGGTCAAATTGTTATGTATAGAAACATATGAATAAGGCTCTGGTCTTTACTAATGCCTTGCCTAATGGAGTACTAGTTAATATTTTTACCCATTTACTCTGGTTTTTTTAAGATAAATTTCACACACAAGCTTCTAAAAGATTATACAATGAATGTGATAAGAAAAATATTTGGAAGACTCTGGGCAGTTGAGTCTCAAACACCTAAGCAGTATTAAAAGTTGATGATTTCTCACTTGAGAGGGCATCCAGTTTCCAAGAGACTTAATTTAAAAGGAGCAAGGTTAAACTTACAGCATTATTGTTACCTTCAGAGTTATCAAGAGTTTCAAATTAAGTGTGTATTTCAAGAAGAGAACATAAGTATCAGAAATATGAAAGAATTCATTTTCACAAGTTTTGAGGAGTTTATAAATGGTCTATTTTTATCTGCCATAGAGAGCTGATTTTCATGTTTTTATTTAATGGGAGATAAATTTATTAGTTTAGCAATGCAAATTTAAGGAAGACCCCAAATTCTCAGCAGTGCTTGTATAAAAATGATCTGATTCCTAAAGTGAGCAAATAGAAATACATGCAACGGTTACATTTTCCAGAAATAGTGCTGAAGTGGAAATGTTGATATGCAGGAGTCATTCTTGTAAAACATGAAGGGTGGTGTCATTTACAATTACATGGAATGATTCCTCCTGCTTTAAGAAACATGGAAAAGGCTGTACATGTCCACATTTAGGCTGGGGTTTTTTGTAGAACATGTGTTTGCAAAACCATGAGGTTTTGCTGTGAACATGAATGAGGCGAGCTGTGATCTGAGAGCTGTGGCCAGTGGGTAATGGGCACTGTCCAGTGCTTGCTGAGAGTCACTGGGAGCTGAATGGACATGGGAGCCTAAAACGGTACCCAGACAGAATTCTCCTAATACAGGGTTGGTGCAAATCTGTGCAGCAGTGAGAGGAGAACTGTGTTACTCGTTTGTCTGTGTGTGTTCTGCAAGTGGCCCGTAGAGTTATTAGTCTAGACCTCATTAGCAAATAATGTTTCACTAAGAAAAAGATGTTATTATAAAGTACATAGGGATCTGCTGGAATCATTTTTATTTATGCTGCACTGAGGATTTAGGGATGTAAATTTTATTTAATGGAAAGTTTAAGTGACAATAATAAAAGATTTATTAGACCAAGTACAGGGCTGGCTAGGCTACCCCATATATGCTTTACTGTTCATATTGACCCAAAAAGGGAAAGAATATGACACAGGAATCCATTCCTATGTTATTTACCAAGTAGTGAGGTTGGGGTAATAAGCTTCTATAAACTAAGGCCATTTGGAAGTTTTGGAAGACAGAAATTATGCTGGCGGGGGGGGAAGGGTTAGTTTTATATCTCACGATTGTGAGTTTTCAAGAACTGATAGCCTGTTTTACCTGAAGAGAGGGTTAGAAAGGGCTAGATCCATTATGTTCATAATAAACAAGAATTGGTTTGAAATATAGTTTTTGTAATATCATTATTTTGCAAAACAACAGCACCAATCAGGCAGTTAAGATATTGTCAAAGGTGCTCTTTTAATTTAGATATTCTTGGAAAATACATATGTATAATATATGTACATATATATATATATACACACAGTATATAATCTACAGCTCTGAGAGCTTTTAAGTCAGGAATGCTGAGTATTATAGTATATGGAGGTCAGAAAAAAATTTTTACTTTTCTGTGTGTGTCTGGGTGTGTGTGGATGTGTGCGTGTGTGAAAGCCTCCCCCCACCCCAGGAGCTCTGGGCTGCGTTATTCTAGCGCTTATTACTGATCTGTTTTGTTCTGTTTCTCAGTTACCCATTTTAAAGAATTTCATTTCATCTTTCATGGCTTTTGTGAGATTTGTTTTTTATTGATGGAGATTTTTGAAACTATGTAAACAGTTGTTTTACAACAACCACCACCCCCCTCCCAGAATAATTCGCTTTTGTGCTTTTTCTCTTTGGCAGCTATATATCAAGGGCAAAACATTTGGAAAGGTTGTTAAGGTGTTATTTTCTAAAGGATCCACTGGTAAGACTTCTGTTTTCCTCCCCGGGGTAGTGGCGATGCATTTTTATTTAAGCAGCAATTTCACCAGCATCGGTAGTTGCCGGCACCATGGCTTGTGCCTGAAAGCACAATTTTAGCCTGTCATGCTCATCAGGGCTGTACAGACACACCTGTAGGTTCTGGCTGTCCTGTAGTTGGGTGTTTGCATTGTAGACCACTCTCTTCTCCGGTACTTGTATGTTGGTCAGAAAATCGGAGGGGTGTTTGGAATCATTAAGAGGCTCAGGAAAAAAAAAAATGTAATAAGGAAAAACAGCCCTGATAGTTTCTGACCTAAACTTGTACCACAGGTTTGTTTTTTTTTTAAATCTGGGCTTCCAGTAAACTGCAGCTGCAAGTAGTCATCTGTATGCGAAAACTGGCCCCTGTTTTTTTATTTTGGTTGTGTTTTTTTTTAATTTACAACAGATGGTCAGTGCTTTTTGTGGGTTAAAGAAAGTCTCCCCATCAAAGCAAGTTCAGTATCAGTGGTTGCAAATCTGTGACAATATGTAGAGAATTTCATTGGTTTTCCTTAGACCTTGTTTTTATTGTTATTTTTTCACCTGAAGCTGGTTAGTGATGTAACATTTGCCAATAATCCAACCAAAAGGTCATGTATTTATTTCTGTTACACTATGTTCTTTTTAAATGTTTAATTAAAATGTGCACTTTTTAAAAACAAAACCACAGAGAACAACAAAAAAAATTAAGATCAATTGGGTTTGCTTGAGAAGCTTCCTGGCATAATCATGCTGCCTGCACACAATTCACTCCTCCCTCTCCCCACAGCAGTTGACTCCTTGGCTAATGTAACTTGCGGATCAGCACCTGGTGCCCAGCAGGCATTGCTTCAGAATGGCAGCAGACCTGAAGGGGCAGCACTGAAGGCTGGAAAGAATCAAGTGTGTGGTGTCTCAGAGCAGTATGTACAGGATGGATGTGAAATTATTTTTAGAGTAGAACTAGTTCAGTTGATCCCATGTGGGAAAGGGAGGTTAATTTGGAAGGAAAGCTAAACTGTTTTTCAGCAACTTTATTTCCCTTTTCTTAATTTGTGATTTGTCTGCAAATTTTACAAGCTGCATTCCAAGAAAATGAATTGAGAAGCTTTCCAGTTCTTTGACACCAGGAAGTAAAGGTACATTGACAAAGTGTCACTCTGCTTTAAAAGAAAAGTACAGCCACCTTTTTTGCAGGAATGATGATAATTTAGCTGTAACCCTGAAATCTGTCACTGTGAGCAGGCTTTAAAAAGCATACAGTACATTGATGGTTCTCTGTAGTCTGCCTGGGAGCTCTTTTTCCTGAGCTGTGTAATTTGCTAGCTGTAAAAGACACTGATTTTGCAAAAGCCTGAATGTATCACGAAGCTCAGTTGGTCTGGAAGGAGCCAGACTAATGAAGAGAGGGTGCTAAAATCTACCTGCTGTGTGCCTGTGACAGGTTCAGGTCTGTGGATGGATACGGCTTAAGTCTGTACATCTTTGGGGAAAAGGGACCAGATCCATTTGGTAAAGAGGGCTTGCATTTCAAGTGTTTTTTTCTTGGAATGTGTTTTTTAAATGCATTTAAGCTGTGGCCTGCAAAGAGATGTGCTTGGACTAGTTTGTGTGGCACATACTGAAGACTCTCTGTTTGCTCTCTGGCACTGCAGGTGCAGGTTTGTGACTTGCTGTGTGGTGAGTTCAGGGGGGAGGCAGGAGCTGTCCTGGGAGCTGTGTGCTGGCAGGGCAGGCGACAGGGCCAGGCTGTAACGACCCACGGTTGGTGCACTCCGTAAGCTGAGCATTTACTGTGCTCACCACTTGGGAGCAGTCGGTTCACTCAGCCTCAGCTGTGTATTTCTCTAAATTAGGGGATAGTTGAGTGAGAGCACGGGGAAGGAAGGTCTTGAGCCAGTTAATTATCTGGAAATGGCCACTCTTAAGAACTAAGGATGTTCAGATGCTCTCCACAAGTTGCGTTTTATCCAGGTGCCACTCCATTTTTTTTGTGTGTGTAATTACATTTATTTATATTAAAACATTAATTTTAAAAAGTTCTAGAACTTCAAGTTTGAATGAGATTTGGAACTGTGCTGCTTATATGGACTTGTTGGGATGGGGAACAGGGCAAGAAGAGGTGCTCGTTGGCAGCCAGCCCCTCCATAGACTTGTCCCCAGATTGGTTGTTCACTTCAAAAAGGAGTTTTTTTCTATTCTGGATTTATAATTTGAAGTTGTTTTGGAACGGTGTTTTTGAGGGAAGCTTCCAGAGCGAGGGTTACCATTCTCCCTTTGTAATGTAAGCTGGAAAGAGTAAGTTCACCTCATCTGCATTTCTGATTCTTTACCCAAATCATGTCAGCACAGAACAGGGTAGTTGAGCTTGACTTCCACGTACTTGTGGAAGTTAAAAGATTAAATGAAAATCCATTATTGGGGGAAAATAAATTCTTTTTTTACATCTCCCAAAAACCTAGAAATATCCCTGTTGTGTTCTTTTTTTTTGGGGGGGTTTTGTTTTGGTTTTTTTTACTTTTTTTTTGTGCTTTGTCTGTGTTTAAAAACATTGTACTGGGTTATAATGCATTTTATTAACACTATGTACATATTAGCTGCTTTGTGTTTCAGAATGGTAGTAATTGCTTTGTATATTAAAGTGATTCTTGTGAATTTGTGAATTATTGTCATAAAGAAGTGCTTTTTCTTACTGTAACCTTTGTGGTATAAACTGTCATAACTCCCTTTTTACACAAACATTTATGTGCAGTCACATAAACATGCTTTAAAAAAACTCTACAAAGTCTCTTTTTTGAGCAGGGTGTTCCATTTTACACTAATTTAGTGGCAAATGGTAGCTAGGTATGGATATGGGAAAAGGCATATTTTGAGCTGACTGTGGTGTCCTCTCATGATCTGTGGCCTGTTCTAAGTATTCATGAGGTATTCTCCCCAAGGAGAAGGCTTTTTCAGTCTTGATTGAATTAGACTGGTGAGGGGTTAAGTCCTGAAAAACAAAGTTTTTCTTCCACTTCTGATATTTTTAAACCTGCTTTTCAGCATCCATTCTGGTGGCAGTTAGTTCTGTTGTTTAGTAATGTCTGAAAGACTTATGCCTTTCACAGTTAAAATATGCTGTATTTCTCACTTTCAAGCATTCCTGTAAACCATGTACTACTGATGTTAAGAACAGAACAGAAACAGAAGGCAGCAAACACTGCAAGGATTGCAACCTACTTATGTAATGTGCAAGGCTGGATCCAAACACTGGGATGAAAGCCAGGAGAACAAATTCAGCACCAAGGTAAACACACCTCCAGTGAAATCAAGGGGAAAGCAGTAAGGTCAGCGCATTACAGCTGGGATTTTGTGGTTTTCACAACTGAGCATTTTCAGAATGCCATTCACATACTTGCTCAGAAAAATCTACACCTCAGTAATGAGGGAGAATCCCATACAGGGGTTAGTCTATGACATAAAAATGCAGATTAGCTTGAATTTTGCACTGAAAACTGGGTAACACAGATCCTGTGTAGTCAGTAGGTCAGCTGCTAAACCTGAGCCTTCTGACACTGATGCACATCAAAGCTCTTGGTCAATAAGTTGCAGAGCTGAGTTTCATACCATGTGTCTTAATCAAACGTTATTTTAGTTGCAATGAGATTTTAGAAAAATTTGTTCCTTGCAAAATGGCGTGTTTCAGGGATGGTTTCTCAGTCTCACAGCATGTTTATGTCTTATCTGGTCACTCTCTTGTGGCTTGAATCCACTCCCTAGAGTGAGTAAATTTTAAAGAGACTATTTGTGTGTCACCCAGGGACCAATACCCAAACACATCCTCCCTACAGTTGAGCTCACATCATCTGCTACCAAACAGGACCAATGCAATGGAACCACCCAAAGGAGAGTGTGATTCTCGAGCACTGGGGTGAACAGGGTGACAGAAAGTGCTTGGGCAGGGTGTTGGTGTAGTTGCCAAACAGCCACTGGAGCGTTACCTTGCATCATCTGATATTAGAGCAGGAGCTCACCTGGGACCAGTGGGCTGGGACACCAGAGTTTGCAGGTGTCACTGCAGAGGGCTGCTCTCTCTGCTCACTCACCAGCTGTTACAGCTCTGCTACTTCTGTCCTGCACCTCTGGCATGGTTCAGTCCTGGCATGATTGACTCCTGACCTCTCTCTGAAGCTGAGTGTGATGGGAAATCAAGACATCTGTGAAGCCCAACCTGGAACAACAGAAGGCACTGCTAGGTGCCTGGTGCCGGTGAGTGTTGGCACTGCCCAGCTGGAATGGACATCAGGTTTCAGCTGAGTTATGTTCTTGCAGTTGGTGCCTCCCCCTAAACACTAGCTTTAAAATCAACCTCAACTGATATGCACCCTCAACTGATACGTGTGTGGTGGTGGGGGCCTAACTGCAGTATTCCTGGATCTGGTCTCCTACACCTAATGGAGCACCTGCACTGCAGTAGCATTCAGAGGAGAAGGCGTCCCCTTGAAGAGGGTGCCACTTGCTGGGCTGGGAGGGGAACCCATCAAGAGCTCACCTCTGCAGGTTGGGGGCAAGGCACTCATCTGAGCTGCCAGTGTCATCTCTTGCTTTTCTCCCTAAGTATTTATTTATGGGCAGTAGCATTGCTTCAGCCTTCAAACATATTCCCTTGGGTTTGCATACAGCTGCTGTGTAACAGCAGCACAGCAAAAGAAGCCAAAGCCTGGTCTCTATATGCCTGTTCTGGTAAGAAGAGCAACCAGAGCAACCGGAAATCTGACCCTGAAAGCTTAACTGAACAGTTAGAGATGGAACTAAACTGATTTATTTTAGAAGTACAAAACTGTTCCTATTGTCAAAACAAGGCCTAGGGCAAAGCCCCCTTCTTAGAAGTGTGTAGGTTGCTGCACTAGGCTTTATTCTGTGCTATTTAATCAGTCTTTTTAGCATGTTCCTACTATGGCAATAGGACAAGCTGCTACAGCTGTCACTACTGCAAGCTGCAGCCTCTTATGAGGGCCAAGCACTGCCATGTTCCCCACGGACCAAGTCATGGACATTCACAAGCCCAAGCACCAGCACACTGCTTTCTGCCAGCTCCAGCCCAGGGGGAGCCTACTGTATAGATTAGTCTAATGCCTAATCAGAGATGAGCTTGGAGACAAGGAAACACCAGCAGGGAGGAAAAGGAAGAGGAGTGGCAAGAATTTAGAGCCACACTCCCAAAAACTAGAGCCAGAGAGAGTGGGGAGAGCTCATAGTTCTTTTCAACTGTTGCTCACCCAGCTTGTAGGACAGAAAAAGCCACACCTGGCACACTAAAGCTCATATCATGTTCTGTTTTCAATCAAAGGTGCTGTCTCCCTTCCCTCAAACAGACTTCAACTCTAGTTTCAGGCTGCAAATTCCCAACCAGCTGCGTAAGTACTGTTTTAGTGACACCATGTGGCTTCTGAGGATACTGTTGTGTTTCAGAGCAGCAACTCTGAGGCCAGGTCCAGAGCCAAGCAAGGAACTTTGCTGAAAACATGCCAGGGATGAGTCACAAACCTTCGGGCCTTGTTCTTTACAGCTGTGATGATAGATGTGTCATTTACAAATTGCAGCACCTCTGGACCACTGATCCTCTGCATCTTTTGCAGTTAGGAAGTATGATGGAAGCAGAAGTGACAAAAAGCTCCAAAACATCTATGGCCCAAAGCAGCTGCTGGTGTTTGCTGTTGCCAGTGCCAAAGACAAGCATATGCTTAAAGCCTGAACCTGACCTGAGGCTTTGTGAGTTGAAAGCAAAGGAAGTTCCACATCCACCAGAAAAAAGAGAAAAGGTAGTAAAGCAATTCCTGCATTTAGAAGTGTAGCTGTCTTCTTTAAGCCCATTGTTTCCATCAGTTTCATTCTTCTACCAGTAGAAAGAGAAGGAAGTCTGCTGCTGGTGCAAGCAGGATTCCAGGCTGCAGCATTTTCACATAGGATCGTGTGGCATAAACACACAGACGTGTTTTACAAGCTCAAGGTCTGAAATCAGTTACTTAGAACAGTGTCTAACAACCACTGTGCACTGAAAGCACACTGAAATCTAGACACTGCCCCAAGTAATACAAGAATAACTATTTCTGCTGCTACAGAGATTTTTACAGCAACACCCTCCTCTCCTAAATAACAACTCTCAGAGACAGAGGGAGCACAAACAAAGGCATAAAGTAGAAGATTATTTAGCAGTACCTTGAGAGTCAAGGACTGATTTGCTATTTAAAGAACAGTTTGAGTCTCCTTGTTTCAGTTTCCATGTGCATGTGTATCTCCTCCAAGGAGCCTTGATCTGTGTGAGGGAGACTTGCTAAGGACAACCCATGAACCACGACTGCTTTGGTACTGCAGGCGTAGCCCCCACGCCTGCAAGTCAGGTAAAAATACCACTGATTTTGAAGTTGGCTTACTTGGCAATCTTGATTCCCAGTCCCCTGCTCCAGATCTCGTTCTTTGTTTCCCTGTTCCTCTTCAATTCAGCAGTGACAGCAATAGAACAATTTTATAGCAGCTGCCTTTGTTTCTTTTTGCCCTTTACGTGGCTTCTTTTACTACAGCTTTTAAGA
Organism: Platyrinchus mystaceus; assembly: GCA_035041135.1. Lineage (NCBI taxonomy): Eukaryota > Metazoa > Chordata > Aves > Passeriformes > Tyrannidae > Platyrinchus > Platyrinchus mystaceus. Next base: position 27,076,251 of record JAWWLV010000183.1, read on the forward strand.
CGCAAAGACCTGAGAGTTAAAGCATTTAGAGCTGGAGGATTAGCTTCTATTTCACCCACTTTTACTTTTCAGAGTTAAGGAAATGATAAGAGCTAAAAAACCCACTGTAACATGTATGTTTCCCACAAAAACTAAGTGTGGCTTGATTTTAAAAACAACAGACCTTCTGATAATAATTTTGATGCCTGGAGATTTCTGCAACTTAAATCAGTTTCAAAAACTACATTTGATAATAAGTCAGTGGAAGACCCTACACAACTCTATTCCAAAATGAAGCAGAGGTTCAATATGCAGAACAGCAGTACAGTCCTTGCTGCGTCAGACCAAATTATCAAACAAGACCATCAGAACAAGAAGCCAGTGAAATAACACAACTGCAACTTTATGCTTAGGAATGAGTGTATTGAGTAGAAACAAAGGGGAGAACTGAACAGCAGCAGTGGTTTATTAACAAAGCATAGAGTCAAAAGTCATCCTTGCGACTACTCCTCTGTGCTTTGTAGATATGAACATCCTTACTGGAATCATAGTGGACCTCGTACACGGAGAAACGATCTCTCAGCATCCTCAAGAACTTGTGATCCCGTTCATAGCGGATACGACAGGCAAGAAGAATCACAGTTTGCTCTGAGCACAGGTGCTCCAGTGTCTGAAGCAGCTCTGCAAAAGTTTCTTCCAGATAAACGATGTCTGCACCCAGGATGAAGTCAAATGCTCCTGGAGGGAAGTTATCCAGGTCTTTTCCCCAAGTCAGCTCCTTCACCACAGCTCTCGGACGTAGTTCAGAGGGTAAATTAGCCTGTACATTTGACTCCAGGAATTCCAGTGCTGCCTCCCTGTCTGTCATAGTAACACGAGCACCTAAGCAGTACAGGAGTACATGGCTCAGACAAACAGTCTGTGTCTGTAAATACAGCATGCGCAATACAATGCTCTAAGTTGAGCAGGTTCCTTGTTAAACATTAACAATTCCCCTGAACTGCCTGATTAAAAACAAACAAACAAAAGAACAAAACAAGCAATCCCCCCACTATCTACATACATCCTACCCTTCATCAGTCACTTAAGAATATAAAGCGTACTCCACGTGAAGATTGTGTAGGGAACAGAAAGTGTTTTCTGGTGCTTTTTCGTAGTGCATGAAAGTCAAGGAGTTACTTTCTACCTTTCCATAGGCAACAAAAGAATGAATTAGAGGCGTTGTTACAATTAACCTGCTTCAATCCCATATTTTTTCAGTAGGAGAGAGCTAGAGAGCCTCTTTCACAGGTCAGACAAAGTTATGCCTGTGTGATTTTGCATGGCATGACTGTATTTCGTCAAAGGCTCTGTTTCTGTTATTTCAAAAGGCATCCTGCACAGCCACTAGAATTTTGAATTACAAAGTTAACCTGGGACAGGTAGCACAAATTTAACATAATACCCAGTCCCTGCTTCAGCCACAGACAGATCACCGGCAAATCACTTCATTTCTCCAGACCCTGGCTTGCCTGTCTGCAAGACAGGCTAACACGGCTTATGCAAGCTCAGGGAGGTTTCTCTCTGTAGCTTTATCTGCATACAAGGACAAGTGGAAGATGGGAAGCTCAGCACTTGTTCCCTGGGGGAGAATAGCTGCAGAGCTAACTGCTGCTGAGCTGCCTGCCATGGTAACAGGCGTCAGCCTTAACAGGGTCCCGCCATAAAAGTAAACTGCAGTGGCACCATCACTACAACAAATATCGCAGCAGGCTCTCAGGTCTAACGAGAAAGGAAGATGACTCAGAGAGGAACCATCACAGTTCACATATGCAGCTTTGGTGCTCACACTATACCAGATGTAAAAGCACTAGTTTTACTACAGTTGTAAAGTGTTTTAAATGAGCAAACAAAAAAGCCCTTACCTAATAATGTGGCCACTATTCCCAACAATCCAGTCCCAGCTCCCAGCTCAATCACAGACCGATCCCTGAGATCAATGCCTTCCATCTCCAGATAAGCACACAGGACAACAGCCTAAATCAAGAGACAAGAACAATAAGCACAGGGCTCATTTCAGTCATACTGAACACAGGGTTTCTGGTTTAACCCAAGAGAAGGTTATGGGAAGAGTCAGGCACTTCAGGTCTGCAGCAAGACTTCGTTCAGCCCTCCTCTGCCTCCTGTGTGCACATGTGGTCTTTTTTATGAGTTTTATGGAAGGCTCTTGCTGGCAAAAAGAGAAAAGAACCACAGAGGTTACAACTCAGATATGGTAAGTGCTTCATGAATCCCCAAACAGAACAGAAGGTAGGAGTTGCATTTGGAAAGGAAAAGCTGAGGTGGTGTCAAACACTAATGAATGAACACAGTATTGCTAAAGCCAAGAACAAGGTTTCATAGTATCTTACATGGTATTTCAAAAGGTTTCTGCACAACACTGGCATGCCATCAGGAAGGACAACAGGGAAAGTAAAGAAATAACTCTTCTATCTGGTTGTACCTAACGTGTTGTATTTTATATCAATCTTGATAAGGGGCTCTCTCCAGAGCAAGATCTGTCAAAGCTGACGTCTGGAAAGACCAACAGCCCTGTACACCAGTTCATCTGAGGAGTTTGCTAAAACTGCTATGCTTGTTCTTTTAAACTAGAGGTAAAAGAGAAATGTGTGTGTGGACCTGAGACCCGACTGATCGGAAGCCCTTGGATTTCTATAGTGGTGAGTGACTGCCCTGCAGCTTTGGGCCTGCCACAAACCCCTCTATTTTGGACTGTTTCTATCCCCAAGATAAAGTCTATCAAAAGTCCTTCTGGAGGCTACAAGCATTGGGATCCATGCTGTGCTCTGAAGGGCACCAAGCAAACATCACCAGCCACTGTTAAGAAATGGGTGAGAGTTCTGTGAGTTATCCGGGATATTTCCTGTATTTGGCACTGGCTGTGCAGGATTGAGGTGGCCTGTTTCCCTTGCAGTCCTTCAGGATCTCTTATGGGGGGGGGAGAGAAAAGAGGAGAGGAGAGGAAAGGAGAGGAGGGGAGGGGAGGGGAGGGGAAGGGAGGGGAGGAGAAGAGAGGAGAAGAGAGGAGAAGAGAGAAGAGAAGAGAAGAGAAGAGAAGAGAAGAGAAGAGAAGAGAAGAGAAGAGAAGAGAAGAGAAGAGAA
>JAWWLV010000183.1:27079470-27089952 GCA_035041135.1 Platyrinchus mystaceus
AGAAGAGAAGAGAAGAGAAGAGAAGAGAAGAGAAGAGAAGAGAAGAGAAGAGAAGAGAAGAGAAGAGAAGAGAAAAGGAAAAAAGCCTTTCCTTTACATTTTAATGTTAAATAATTTTATAAGGTGATCCTGAAAGCTCGGCAAGTGCCACAGGCAGCCACGGAGCGCAGAAAAGCTCCGCTCGGCGTGAACACCTACCGCGTCCCAGACCACGGCCGCCACCCCGAGCCGCCGCCAGTCCTGCTGCAGGCGGATGGTGCGGCTGGCGAAGTGGAAGGTGGCCGAAGGGCTGTGCAGCTGCCGCGCTCCCCAGCCGGCTCCCTCCTCGTACGGCACCAGGGCCATCCCGCCGCCGGCGACTGCGCTCCCAGGCCCCGGCTCGCCGCGGCCTCGGCCGCCGGCCGGGCCCTGCCCGAGCCCCGCGCTGCCCGAGCCGCGGGCAGGGGGAGGCCCGGGGCCGCCACCGGCAGAGCCCCGGCCCCTCGCCTGGGCCCAACCCGCTCCTCCCGCGCCGCAGCCCCGGCGCTGCCGCAGAGCGCCCGGCCCGGCCCCCAGCGCCGCAGCCCGGAGCGGGCGCGGCCTCCCCGCACCGCCCGGACGGGAACGGCGGCGCCGAGCGGCCGAGCCGGGCAGGGGGTTAAAGCCCGGGCACGGAGGGCTGCGCTGGGCTGGGCGGCAGGCTCTCCGGAGCGCTCCTGCCCCTCAGCCGCGGCGGGGCGGGCTGGGGGACAGGACGGAAGGCGAGCCGGGGGCGGTGCGGGCTGGCAGCGCGGAGCGCTGGGAAGGGCTGTGCCCGTGCCCGGCGATGGGAGAGGCCGCGCGGTGCCTCCCGCGGGAGGCTGGGCCCGGAGGGGCTAATGCGGACCTATGGCCACGCCACAAGGAACGGGGGGAAAAGCTCCCACGCCCTGTCGGACATTGCCAATGTCTCCGCAGCCTCCCCGCGGTGCCAGCCTCTGGCTTTTGTTTCGGGAGCCTTTGCAAGTCAGTGCAAAGGAAGGCGTTTGTCCATCCCACCGGCCTCCTCCTCCATTGCTGGCACGGATAGCATTATATCTGCAAGTGCTCATCACCAGCCTGGAAGCGGTCCCTGGGACTGGGTAACCATGGCAGAAACAGAGAAGTTCTTCTGCATCTCAGTGAAGCACTGACCAAGGCAGCACAGCCAAAGCTGCTCTGGGCTGGCAGTGAGGTGGTAATGCTCCTGCGGCACTGTTTGTGCATGGGCTTCTCTTCACCTTTGGCTCCATTTAATCTCTCATTTGGCAAAACAACACAGTGCTCCTCTCCTTTGTTACTTGAACTAGCTCCAAAGACTGCTAAAGGCCATGGGAGAACCAGGGAAGTGTCCTGGCAGCCCTTGCGCTCTGGCTGCCCGCAGGCAGTGCTGCAGGTACTCCACAGAAAGGCTCAGTGCCTCCTGCCATGCTCCTCAGCCCTTGGGAGCGGGGCAGGGGAGCAGCACACCTCCTCTACACCCATCTCCAGTGGCTCTGTGGCACCATGGCATATCCCAGTGACACCACCGATGGGGCAAGACCAGCCCTTTGAAGTTGGGGAGCCTAACAAGCTTCAGAAAACATCCCCACTCTTTTCCCCAGGGAGCAGCAAATCTGGCTGGCTGACAAAAGCAAATGTGGTTACATCTAAAAATTGGCGATTTCAAGAGAGTAGGTCAAGATTCATGGAAATCTTTGTAGAGGATCATTACAGGCTGCACAGAGGTGACAGGAAGTAAAGCTTGTCTTTAGGGTTCTGCTACTGTAGGAGAATGGAAACCAAAATTTCACTTGCCCCAAACCAGTTCATACTTGAATTATGGCAACTCAGACTTCTCCTCATAAACATGCCAGAACGGGTGTGATGATTCAGCTTACTGTGGTTTTATGTCCTAAAGTACTGGTCCCTTTCCACTACTGCTTTTGAGTTTGAAATTGCTTGTGCTATTATCTTGATTATTTTTTTAATTATTTATATAGGCAGTGTGGGAAAAGCAATGAGAGTGATTACACTTGAAATGAGAACTCTGAATGAATTTTTGAATCACACTGTGCCTAAACTACACCATCAGGCAAATAGATGGAAACTCCCAAATGGCACAAAGCTTTGGCCTCTACCTCCAGCACCACGACAGCCCTGGGATCTCCAACCAAAACGTGGAGGAGTGTGGCAGGGCTCAGTGCTCCCAACTGCCTCCTTTCTGCCTCCAGATCAGTCTTCTTCCCCTGCTGTATTTCATAAGACCAAGAGTCTGGCTGAAGAGCAACTGGAGTGAAAAAAAAAAAAGCTGTATGTGAAAATTTAAACATTTGTTCTCAAAGATGACAATGCAGCAAGTGTTTTTATCCCCGTAATGTGGTTTTGTTAGTTGGATATCCCTGAATGTCTTTGGAGCCCAGCAGGTTCTCTACTGATCCTGCCCTGCTTCCAGAAGTATTTCCCCTTCTTCCCTGATAAAGCTTCTTTGGCACTGACTTCCATGAACCTTAGACCAGAAATCAGAAATTACTTTCCAGATCATAACTGGATAGTGGAGCTTTAAAAGAGCCAAGTCCACTAGAATTTCACTCTAGGCCCCAATTCCCCATATTCATTCTAAGCCTATACCTAACTGCTCTTCCCTTTTCTAAGATGCAGTAGCTGGGTATTACAGTGGCAGAGAAAGACACTTGGTTTCTTCTACCTTTGCTGACAATAGAAGGATAAGGAAAACTCTACAACACAGAATTATGGCTAAAAGAGATGCCCAGAACTGAAATGCTTTTTCTTCCAGCAGGGCTAAGGCTCAGCACAACAGTAAAACTGTGAGAGCATAGCCTGGTTCAGCTTTTAAGCGCTGCAGAGGGCTATAAGGATACCTAAGCTGCACATAATCTTGCAAAGTAGGAAACAGCTGATTTCAAGGTAAGCAAGAATGAGTTAAAGTATAAAGAAACACTGATTCAAGTCCATTCTTACCAAATTTAACTACTTGATAGAGCAGGCATAATGTAGCCAATTATAAGTAAATCCTGCCACCTCGGATTTGGGTAAGCTGCTCAGGGTAATTAAGAAAAAGTGTTTAAGAGCAATGGTCCTTGTAATACTTAGAAGATCAAAGAATCAAGTAGATAAGATAGAAATGAGTACAAATTATTTTGAATCTTTACTAATATAACTCCCTTTCTGAAATCTCTTTGCTGCTTAATACGTAAAATCCTCTCTTAGCAATGAATGTGACAGTTCTTGTGATAGTTCTGCAGACACTGGATATAGCTCATGGCTGCGCATGGATTTTGGAGACATCCATGGTGGGAAAATACTGCATCCCTCAAGCAGTCTCTGGTTACCAAGGCAAATGCAGGTATAAATAGAAACAATCTGGGTTTTTTTTAAAACTCTATCTAGAAACCTGTGTTGTTGATAACCCTCTAACAGCAACGCCTTATTCCAAATGGTTCTGTTCCACAATTGTGTGGAAACTTCTGGTCATACACATTCAATCCTTTCCTCCCTAAATAAATAGCAGCTGCTTCTGGTTGTCATTCCACTGAGATATGAAAATTTTCTTTGAAGTAAAGTTTGTGCAAATATCTGTTTTGCTAAAAGCTTTCATCAACCAAATCATCAAGAGCTAACACAAAGCTTGGAGGAAAACCCAGAAAAGAAAGAGGTCTTTCTCCCTAAGTATCACCATTAAGTGGCTGTTCAAATGACTAGCACTGAAATGATTTAACAGTTTTTACATTTTCATCTTCACCAGTAGCTTCCACATTCTCCACACCCATGAGATAGATGGGGTGTGAAAAACTTGCAGTTAAATACAAAGGGAATAAGCAGAGATTAATTTGCCTGATGACAGCTGCAGTTGCAGAATAAAGACAGCCTCATCTTGAACTGGTTTGGATCATCTTTGAAACCAATGGTGTGAATTAAAAATAAAAAATTAAATTTCTGCAGAAACTGATGGGTTATCAGTAGACCTTACAACTTGCTGCTTGAGCAAGATCCTTGCAAAAAATGTTAAATATTGAAATAAATGTATGATTTGGTTTAGCGTGTCATCTCTATTACACACTGAGTTACATTAAACAATGGAAGTAATGATCAAAAATATGAAGATGTATCGTTTCATAAGTGCTTGAGCTGAAACACAGGAAATTTCTACAACCTCTGAAGAGGAAATAATTCCCATCAGTAACATTACATTCACTCCTTCAACCTTGCATCTCGATAAAGTGTCATATATAACCATCACCTTTATTAAAATGTCTTCTTACAGAAAGATCACTTAGCTTTTAGGGGAATTATGTGACTGAGCCCTCAAAGGCCTTGCAGGTCTGAAAACTGACATCATGCTGCAGTTTTAATTAAGGCACAAAAAGCAAAATGAGTAAGTTGTTCTTCACAAGCAACCACTGCATTCCCAGCTACACTTCATTTGCTGGAAACGTCCTCCACTTATCACTGCACTTTCAGATGTTCACAGACCTACAGCCTTACCCACATCTCCAGCTGCTGGACTTCCAGGCCTTGAGATGCCATGTGTTGGGTCTTATGACAGGAGAGTTCATAATCCACCGGAGCAAGGCTGACCCATGAGCAGACATGGGTGTACACAGGGAAGGGCTGCTCCGGCAGACATGGATGCACACCTGGAAGGGCTGCTCCAGCAGTGCTCCCGTGAGCCCAAGGCTGTGGTAGGGAAGCAGCCAGGCGGGGCTGATTGCCCTCCTCTCCCAGCAGCTTCTGTACTCATCACAGCTGGCTGATGGTTGTAGGCCAGAGTAACATGTCTGGCGAGTGCGACACTGGAGTGGGGAAAAATGCTGCAACCCCTCCCTTTTATGGGGTCTGAGTATGGATCTAGAGGCTTAACATTAGGTGGCCAAATTTATGATGTGTTGTATAGGTGCAGTGTTACGTCACTGGAGAGGAAATTACCATGCAAGTAATGCACTGTAATAATATAGGACTCGTTAACAGCAACTAATTTAAAACAATTATATGGACTGGCAGACAGCAGCTATAGCATTCGTATAGATGCAAAGACATCTGCCTGAGTGCAGAGGTTACCCTTTCAAAAGCAGGAAGAATCCAAGTTTATGAAAAAGATGGGGGGGTAGTGTTATTTGTAATGGTATTGTCAGTGTTTCTTGTCTCGAGTTCTTAGAAAGAAAATCCTTCAGACAATGGAGAAGATGGAAGAGTCGATTCTAAGCAATTCCAGGTACCTTAAAGCTAACAGGAAGGGCCCCTCAGCACTGCGTTCCAGGCTTTGGTGGCTCAGGGTTGGAATTAAACATGCAGAAGTTTACCCTAAACAAACTTGCTGCAGGGCTTACACATGCACAGTTAGACTTTTCTGAATAAAGTCACCATTCATGTTAATGTTTGTGTTAAAATACTGACAAGCATTTTCCTTTTCCTCGAAGGAAATTTGAATCCATGACCTGCAGTAACAGGTATTTCTAATGCTTGATACATCAAAATAGTTCTGCCAGCCCTCTGCCCAAGAGTGTACAAAGTACAGCTTTGCAGGCCTCCGTCCTTCTTGGTCCCACCACATCTCGAATTCTCTTCCCAGGCACTAAGTCTCCATGAACTCTACTTTAGTCTTTGATACATGTTTATTTTACCTTAAGACAAAATGAAGGCAGGAGCAGAAAAGAGAAGCTAAGGTAGAGAAACGTTAACTCCCACATGCTGATGCTGTTGGTATCCCTGCAGTGATCCAGATGCTCTCATGCCAGCCAAGCAGCCTCTGCATTGCCTGCAATGACATCTTAGATTGCGGCAGAGGCAAAAGGATGGATTTAATCAATGACAGCAGCACTGCAGTCTGTCCTTACCCTATGAAACACAGGCTCCCAGCCCTGGTTTGCATGTATTCACTGCTAGCCAGGAGATTTAGAAGTGTGAAAATTGAGGGCTACTAAAAATCCACCTTGTGTGTCCTGAACAACCTCCCTGATTACTGTTTTTCCCCTGAACATTGGAATATTCTATTTCCCTAACTACAGTTTTGCTCCAGGCTTTTTCATTTAAATGGCTGTAGTCTTATGTTACTTGTCAGCTTCAGAAGACAATCACATGTTCAACATTTTTGTCCTGTCAGCTGGTAGTGGTTTTCAAAACAGGATGCCTATTTTTCCCCCCATTATTTGCAACAGTGAGACACAGAAGTCTGAGCTTTTGTTTTCAGTTGGTTATACAGGTTCAACCTGGTGAATCATTCTTCCTGCAGCTACATTTCCAGGAAAAGACAAAGGCCTGGCTCTTCTCCAAGTTATCCAAGTCGGATCAGAAAGCACTCCTTCTCCCACAGCTGGGACACTTTCTAAGAAGGGAGAAATTGATAAAACACATCCCAGAGCTGGTGTCATCACCCTGCAGATAGGCAAGGAGACGCGTGGCCTTGGAAAGGCCTGTGTAGCACTAAGACAGGGTGAAGATAATAGCAGAGTTTACTGGATTTAAGATTCTTGGCCCTGTGAAACACAACCAAGCATGTGCAAGGAGCCCTTCTCCATTTCTGAGACTGATGGTTACTGTGAAGCTGGACGGTTTACGGAAAATCCTACAATTTAATTTCAAGCATTTTAGACTCTTATCTTGTTGCAGTTGGTGTGGACAAGAACGTAGCCGTGGAGTTGGGAATTTTTCAAGAGCTGTTATTCAGACAGAAGCTGGTAACTATGGTTTCAGACGTCTCCTCTCAGGGATACTGCTACGCGCAGATGAAGGGAGCCCTGGTTTTTCATCATGAGGCAAAGGGCTGCGGGGTTGTGTGGTTGTGAATGCAAGCACTGAGCTTTCAGAGAGGGAGTTAAATAAAAACATGCACAAATCTGCCCACAAGTAACCATTGCAGGAAATGTGAAGACTTGTCTGAGAAGTGGAGTTCCTTTGAACACATGCAGGCAGTGGCTCACTGGGCAAATGGGCCAAGTGAAGAGACAGAATTACCTTCTCTTTAAGCCCACAAGCCAAAACACAGCTGGTAGCACTAATATTAGTCCTGTCAAGCCTGGCTGTCTTCATTTGTTATGCATCCTGCAAATAATTATACATATAGTTAAGCTTACAGCTCAGAAGCTGCATTCAGTAGTTGGCAGGGCATGTTCCTCGCTAGTATTGCTCCTCTGACCGCATTAGACATGAGGAATGAATCTTTTTAATCTCTGCATATTGGGAATTGCTACTCCTTTGGCCGTCACTGAAATCTGAGTTAGGCTTTGTTTCAGGATCCTGCCTGGCCTTCCTTAAAGGTTGTGTGGATTTCTCCTGGAGGTTAGAGCAACTTCCCCAGAGGGCTTGAATTAGAATTCACTTCCCACATTTTGGAAAGTTGCTTTCCCTTTGGTGAAAATTAAAGCACCTGTGAGCGAGGGGGGGTTGCTGCCCACTGGCTGCCCTGCTCAGAGAGAAGGGATGGTAACTGAGGCTCCCATGGCACAGACCTTTCTTCCTGGAGCAGGAGGAAAAGGGCTTGGATCCCAACAGTCTGTAGTAAGCTATTTTCAGCTCATGCATTCATTATTGCCAAGATCCACCATCCAATATGCCTACTTCTGTAAAATGTGGAACTAGGTACGTGCTGCCCATTGTACATCAAAGTAATTGATTTTTTTAATAATGGAAACTGTCTGATGATTCACTGGGGTAAATCAAGTGAAACAGTAGAAAGATGAGACAGAAAATAGGAAGAGAACCAGGACCAGTATTAAATCATGATAGATGGTATTCAGTATATTGCTGTAGCAGTAAGTCAATAGAATGCCAAGCTGCATAAATAAAAGATAATGTGTTTCATCTCTGCGGGGTGTTGCTTAGGCTACACCTATTAACAGGATCGCCTGGTTCTGCAGAAAATACACACAGCAACAGGTTTTGCCATATTATCCTGATAAATCAGATCTGTATTAAGATTTTAAGAGTTACTTTGCCAAAATGGGAGGGGGAGATGAATATTCCTCATTAAGGCAGCTAAAGAAAAACATGCACAGATATGGAAAATTACTCTTTACTGGTGTACTGAGGTATGTGGAAGCGGAAGCTTAACTTCTCCTGGAATGACGCGGAGGTGGGAGAGTTTGCTGTTTCTGTGATTTCCAGGGATTAAAGTCAGCTTCCTCTTGCTTAAGACCTACAGGAATAAGGCTACACAGGGAAACAGACTACTGATTTCTTTCCTCCCTCTGCATGTTTGTATAAATCCTGATACTCCACGACAGCACTAGCACGGGTCAAGAACGGCCTTCATCTCTTCCCCTTTGCAGCATTACACACCAAGTGCAAGTATGAGACCCATGGGAAACTTCAGGCAGAGGAACCACAACCTTCACACCCAAACAGCAGTGAGACACATCACAAACTCCAGCTCCTCCAAGTTCCCAGCATCTTTTATCTATCAGCATATTTGTGCCGATATGTGGGGTTTTGGCTGTTGCCCTCAATGGCTGAGCTGCTCTTGCTCACTTCCTCACTCTTCAACAAGGATTTTCCACTGCCCAAAACCGCAGCTTAGACAAAGGACTCCCTTGAGGCTGCTCCAAAGCTGAGAGTTAGCAGAGGTCCCAGCTTGCTGCTAGGATCCCACCAGGCACTTGCTGTGGCTGACCCTCCCTGCACTGAATCCAGGCAGCCCCACTGCACATGCTGACATGGCTGCAAGGAACAGGACAGACTTTTTTTTTAGGCATGGACACTCAGCATGGCAGCTGTCTGGCTGAGATGTGCAGGTTTGCCTGTGACTCCCACCACTGCTCTGGATGGAGCAGCTTGCCTCTGCTGGTGCTGAGTCACTGGAAGGGGCTCAGCAGTGCAGCTGGAGTACAGCTTTCTCAGCCACTGCTGCTTTTTAAAATAGTCAGTGAGGTGCAAAAAAGGGAGGGTATTGCTCTTCTGGTGCAAGACTAAATTATGCCAGTTTTCATAGTAAATAGTGCAGATGCAAGCCAGCCTTTATTCTTGCTTGGGCATTAACTTCACTAAACCACACCAACCCTCTAGCGTCTTCTCTTCCCCACCATCCTCACCAAAAATGAGTGGATGCAATGCCAGAGGGAAGAAAACACTTAGTTGTGAATGGCTATTTTGTGTGAAGCCCCTTTTTCCCTTCCTGACTCAGGTCAGTCTCCTGTTCCACCCAATGGTTAGCCCCTGGTCCTTCCCAAAACTGAGAGCAGAACCCACCATCCTACAGTTTTCCAAGCAGAGTGCAGAGGCTGTAGAAGGATGTTGGGCTGAAATGGTTCATAAAGAGCTGAAAGCAAATCTTTCCCAAGGCCCTTCTGTAATCCACAGCGAGGTCAGATTTCTCTGGAGTAACAGGGCTTTACAAACTGTCAGTAGCGTGTAGAGAGGCTTAGCTAACACAGTTTAGAGAACTTGCTGGCGAGTGAAAAGGTGTAATTCATCAATTTGAGGGAATAATCCTCATATAAGACTATAAATCGTTTGGTTCGTCCCTTTATTGTGCCTGGGATTAAGTGGCACAGGTTCTGGAAACACAGCATCTATGATTTCCTCTCTTCAAAGGAACTAGGCATGGTTTGCCTGAAAATTCTGTGTCTGTGATCACATGGGAGAGCCAACATTAGGATTTGTTCTACAAAATGGAGTAAAATCCTAAGCCTGCCTATGTTTGGAATACCTGCCAGTGTGATAGCAGCGTTTTGTAATACTTTTGTGTGTTCTTAAGTCTTCTGCAGAGCCACTCTTCTTATCGGGGCAAAGTTAAATTTTTGTAGCGATAGTGAGGTGATGCATTGCAGAACGGTGCATGTTTTGTGTTTATCGGGGACTCTGACTGCTGTGGGTATCTCGCCCTCTAATCCATCTTCCCTGGAGTGTATTTGAACATTCCAGTCCTCTGAGAAGCTCTCAGGTAGCTGAGAGTCACCAGGCTAAAACCGGCTTCTGAGGACTCTCCGTACAGTCCCTGGGAATCTCAGCAGCCATGTGGAATGCCTTCTTCCCAGTCTGCCCGGAGGTAACGCGCACCGCAGCACACGGTGAGCCCTGAGCAGCGCTTGTGCGGCGCTGCGCGAGGGGCAGAACCGCCCAAACCCCTTAAGAGGGGCGGCGCGGAGCCCGCACAGCGCGGGGCAGACTCGCAGGGGCAGCGCCGGCGCTGCCCACGGCCCGGACACGGCTGCGCGGGGGCAGCGCGAGGCAGCCGCCGGCACAGCAGTCCCGTTATCACTCCTGTTCCTGCAGTCCGCAGCCGCTCCCCGTGCAGTCCCGTCCCTGTGTCGTGTCACTGTGTCACCGTTCCCGTCCCGCCGCTCCCGCCGCACGTGCCCGGACGGCCACCACCAGCACCCCCCGCGGGGGGCGGGGCCAAGCGCGCGGCGCTGCGGAGGGGGCGGGGCCGGGGGCGGGGCCGCGGCCGGCGCTGCGTGTGCGGGTGCGCGTGGGGCAGGCGTGGGGAGCAGGGCCGGAGGGGGCGCGGCGGCGGCGGAGGGCGCGTGATGATCCCCGCGCCCATTAGCGGAG
>JAWWLV010000183.1:27094749-27110642 GCA_035041135.1 Platyrinchus mystaceus
TCTTATATAATTTCATCTTCAAGCATGTGGGTGGAGGGTTTTTTTCCTGTTGGTTTTTTTTTTTTTTTTAGTTTGGGGGTTTTTGTTGGTTGGATTTTTTTTTTTCAATCCTAGTTAAAATGTTAGTAAGTTAAAACACTTTGGTGCAAGGAATCAGCTTTTTGATGCCAGCAGTTTTCATCACAGGAAAGGCTTAGCCATCTTGTGTTGTTTTTTGTGCCTCTGTATTTGAAGGTCTTTAGCTGCATAGGCTGACAAATACCACTGTCTAGTATGAAGTTGGGAGCGAAACCCAAATGATGCTCTGGTGCCTTTTCTAGTGTTCCCTCTTTTTTCCTTGTGAAAGGAAAACTCACTGAGTTTTTCTCATAACTCACACTCGTTCTTCTTTCCCCATAACTGTCAACATCTCTTTTCTAAAACTGGCTAGACATTAATTATAAAGGTATTTGTAGCAGTTACAGATAGTCTGTGATCTTGACAAATGTGAAATAATTGACTTCTGTAAGCCTGAAACACCTTTCATGTTGTTGTCTTAAGCAACCTGATGTCATGGCCTTTAGAAATGATCTGTGAAGTACCTGTAGTGAAAATGACTGAATCACTAAGTCATCCAGAAACAGTGATGAATTGATCTACAAATTTGGAAATTGGAAATAAAATAATTCATTGCTGTACTATAGTATGTGTGTTTCTGTTCTTGAACTTGGATACTGCTGGCAACTAAAGAGTCCTCTACCCTTTTCTCTCTTCACTAATTCTTGGAGGCTTCTGCAGCAAGTAAGTTTCTGTAAGTGTTAGGTTTTTAAGAAAACTTGATATGGAATATTCATGCATGAAGCTTATATGGAGAGAGACTGATTTGTTTTTCTAGTGTGTTTCTTCAGGCTTCCAGCATAACAGCTATTATAACAGAGAGATTTTCATAAAATGGAAAATATTGAAAGGAAATATATGGCTAACCTGAGGGTTTTGATGAAACTTACAGAACTAAGGAAACTGAATTAATTTTCATCTTGACTTTTTTTTTTTTTTTTACCTGTTTCCATGTAACTTATCTCTAGGATCCTTTTCCTCTTCTGGCTTTCTTTAGGAGATTTGCTGTTTTCCCTCCTACCTGTCAGGGTGGATGTTGTAGAACAATAGAAGTTCTGTGGCTAGACATATCTGTTCTCTCAAGTGTGTCACTGGTGAGGTCATACCAAAAAGCTGACTAACAGAGGAATGAACTCTTGCACAGCCAACAAAACACGAAAACCTACTCCTCCCAGATTCACATTACACATTAAATTAACATTTCTAGCAGTGTTTCTTCCACATACAAGGAGAAGGAAGAAGTTACTGTGGGTGGCAGAAGGAAAATTCTACCAAACATTAAGAACCCAGACCTTGCATCTGTAGATCCTTCCCAGCAAGCTCATGTTGAGATTTATAGATCTATTTCTTTTTAATTAATTACAGTTAAAGTTTGAATGTGCGCTTTTATTTCACTCACTAGAAGAATAATGTTTTCAGAAGAAAACTCTGAATGTTTTGATTTCAAGAGACAAGGAGGATGCTACTGACTTAAAAGAAGCTCAGTGCTATTTATTTAAATGTGTAGTAAAGCCAGATGAATAAAATTGAAGATCATACTTGCAGGTGATGCAAATACCAGGGGTACCTTAACAGCTTACACACCACCCCCCCCCAGTCAGCCAGGTAGCATTCTGCAGTGTTTGATGAGCAGTGTGTGTATAGCAGAGCTTTGCTTCTGTTTGGAGTTCTGAAAGGGTCTTGAGGCATTGCAGTAATCAAACACAGTTGTTGATTTTTTTCTGGTGTGAAAACTAACACTGGCTTGCCATCAAATGTGTCAGTCAGGCTCAGATTATAAACTGTTGAATGCAGATATTTTTCAAAGACCAAAAAAAGCTTTTCTGAAAAACTTTTGGACATGTTTTGTTATGCAGATAGTTATTTTTCTTTTATAGAAAAAACTGCAGGTAAGCTGAGAGTCCCAAAAGCCACTGTAAAGAGTGACTGTGTTTGAGCTTGTGCCTAAAATGGCACAAAACTTGTTGACACTATTAACTTTCATAAAAGCCCAGACTTCACTTGAAGTTTGTAAATGTGAGCAATTGGAAGAGGAGAAGAAACTTAACATGTGTCAGTCCATCCAGTGGCGTACGACACCTGGCACGCAGTACAGGGCATCATATTTTGGTTACCTGCAGCTGCCAAGTGAGACTGGAGTTTCTGGTACTCACCTGTTTTTCTTTCTGAACCAAGTCTTGTAATTAAGGCAGAGAACGTGAGGAATTGTTAGGGGAAGGCTTTCCTTACACTTGCTGTTGTCAGCATGGATCTAGGATTCTAAAATTTGGTTGCCCCTTAATGTGTACAGTTGGAAATCTTTGTTTTGGCTTATCAATTAGAAAATTAGAGCTGTGGAGTTCTACTTTAGCTTCTGATGGCAATGTATTGTATTATGTGTGAAAGTCAGTTTGGAGAACAGAAGGTAGAACCAGTTCTTTCTCCTTGTCCTTTCGATGGCCCTACATTAAATGGAGTACAGGAACATGTCTCTAACAAAGTGTTAGTTGCTTCCAAGATCTAGCTTGTGAGCTACTGTTTTCCTTCTAGTTCCAAGATAAAATCCTAGGGGCATCTTGTTTACCACTGTTTTAATTTGTCCTGCTTTCAATGTGGAATTTGGGGCACTCCTGACACCCTGCCTTGCTAAAATCTGTGGAAGTGCTTATAACCCTGGCAAGTACATCACAAAACACATGGAAGCCTCCTTAACACCGGTCCCAGCAAGGCTGGGTGTTGTGTTGAGTGGAACAAATCTCTTGGCCATGTTTCCCCAGCAGGGACTGGGGACAGGGTGCAATAGGATCATTCTGGAATGTCCTCTGGAGGCCAAATATAGTGGTGTGGATCCTCCTGCACTTCTAGAAATGAAAGATCACATATTAATACTGTATTGATTTTTTTTTTAAACCACAGAAATTAAGGTAGTTCACAGTATTTAATAGGTGGTCTGCAGTTTTGTTTTCTAAATTCTTCTGATTTTAGTAGCAAATTTGAAATATTTGCTGTGGCAGTTTCTCATTGAATCAGTCCAGCTCTGGAGTGTGGTGTACAGAAGCAAATAATTCCTTTTTAATTAAGAGTGCTTGTTGTATATTGACATAATTTCTGTATCCTTTTAAAATATCAGAGTGCACTTAGATATGTGCTGGGTATTGGTGACAATATTACTGTTCCTGTAATAGTGCCATAAAGATCAACTGACAGATTTTAAATAGCTTTAAAACATCCTTCTCTGTGTATTGTGTAAACTCACGATATTTAGAAACAGTCTTTTACCAGTGCGAGTGGTCACACACTGGCACAGGTTGCCCAGCGAGGTGGTGAAGTCTCAGTGGAGATATTCAGAAGCTGGCTGACACATCCCAGACACTCAGCTCTGGCTGACCCTGCCCGAGCTGGGGCTTGGACTCAGCTGATCTCAAGAGGTCCCGTCCCACCTCAGCACTTCTGTCTTTCTGTGAACAATGGCCAGCTGTGTGTGTTATTTCTGTTTGCTTTCCTTTTTACATAGTTGATTTCCTCTGGGCAGTTAGGAGTGTTTTTAAGGGACCTATGCATACGCAAGTGTTGGTTTCTCCTACATTTTGTCTCACAATTGAGCTCCTTTCTGAAAACTGGCTGTGTTTGAAAGCACTTCGTTGTACAACTGATCCAGTCCTTTATGTTTTCAAATTTGCTCTTATTACTTATGAAAACAGCAGGTTTTGTATCTTTTGAGTCCATTCCACTGTGGAAGAGAGATGTATTCTGTTGAAGATGAATAATCAGGAGATCAAAGTGCTTTCATTCAGTCCAGATCTGTGGAAGGAGCCATCCATGGAGGGTTAAAAGTATAGACTAATGTATGTGTAACTGAGGACATAACAGAAGAAGGAAAATGGAAAACAACATATGTGTGCTGATTTCTGTGGTGTGTTTGGTGTGGCTGGGACAAATAAACAAATCAGGTTGAATTTAGAAACTGGAGTTGTATCTTTTCTAAAAGTTTTTGGGAATAGAATTAGAATAACATAATTTGAAGGACAAATAATTTTAATGAAGTTATTGTTAGGAGTAACAGACTTTCTGAAATGGATTGGCAAATTTGCTAGTCTGATATAATTTTTACATCTTTATTGGGAGTGTTAAGTGACGTGCATATTTCACACTGTAAGGTAATGAGATACAAACTCAAGCATCAGTCAAAGCTAGTAACCTATGGAACAAGTGAAGAAGCTTCAGCTTACAGCAAAGAGATGATTTTATCACTTAATTCTTTAAATATGTGCTGTAACAAAATGTTACTGCTCTCTGGTAAAGCAGAAGATGGAGCTAAAACTATTAAAGGAAACACAGTAGTTTACTGTTCTAAAGTAGTGCAATTGTCAAAGGGCTGCTGTCTAGTGACATATTTGATTGTCTATTCATGGGATAATATATGTAGCACAATGCAATGTGTAAAATGTGTTTGTAATAGTTAGAAGTCACCTGTGGCGGTGTGTAAACCAGTAGACAAGTAGCTGACATTATAAATTCCTAAACCCCTCACACGTTCTTACAGGGCACAGATGAGTAAAAGTAAAGTCTTATGCAGATTTTCTTGAGGAAAGGACATAAGATCTTGAGCTGGGGACAGACAATTACTTTTAAAAGTAATGTGATCTGCCCCGTGCGGGCACTCACAGCACATGGTGCACACGGCAGCAGCAGAGGCGGCCGAGACTGTCAGAAGGGCAAGCAAGCTGCAGAGAGTTTCCTCAAAGGGAGAATGGTGGCAGAGGGAAGCAAGTTGAGGCTTCTCTCTGCTCCAGTTGGAGACAGGGTTGATCTGACAAGCTTGGTAGTACACCTGAGTAAATGGCACTGAGAGATGCAGGTTTGAATACACTATTCTCAGAGAGGTGGAGGGCCCTTGTGTGGTAACATCACTGTGCTGCTCCCATGGACTTAATTTCTGGTGGGCATCTTCCCTTCTCACATCTTTATCATTAGTAAGAAGGTCAGGTAGAAAGTGTGTTTTGACTTGTATTGAGTTGATAGCCTCTAGAACAAAAATGTTCTGGAGTTGTTTTCATGGCCTTTTTTAAAATCCAGTTGCTTCTCTCACTTCTCTCATTCTTGTTTCTGAATGTTTTAATGATTATTTCTGTTTATCCTGTGGCATAAATGCTTCTTTCTTTTTCTGCTAACTTTCTGTGAACCTTGAGCTTTCTGTCATACACATTGTGATGCAGCTCCTAATCAAGATTTACCCTTATTTTCAGGACTAGATATTTTAGTTTTGGACTTGTAAGTGCTACCAGGATGAAGTATTGGGAGTTACACTTGGTTGTGAGCAAATCATTTGCAGATAGATTTATCTCTTCCTCTGTCTTTTCTTTTGCTGTTTCTCATTACATTTTACCCCCGCTCATATTCTTACCTGTCTCTTGCCTTGTGCTTCCTTCATCAGCTGTATTGCTGTTGCTTTTTAGTATTTCATGAGCAACACTGGCAGTTTAGGATGAGCAAATCCCATGGCAAATCTTCTCATTGCTTAGAAAAAAGCATTGGCCAAGGATAACGGCATGGACAGGATGGTTAAAATGTCTGCTTAGAAGGGGAAAGCTACAAGGAGTGATCTACTAAATGCATCTTTCTTTCTTTGCAGTCTCTTGCAAGACAAAACAGTTGCACTGTTTCTGCTAGTACTGTATTATTCTGGGATAAGAAGGCCAGCTACAGTTGGTCTTGATCAGTTCTGGTGGGGTTCTATACCAGGGGCTGTGCAATGTGTCTTGGACTTTATTAGTGCCTTAACTCTGTTGTATTATCTATGTTGTGGATTTAATGTGCTGTGGGTGCTGATACACCTGACTTTGTCCAGCAGAAAGCACCTTGTGTCTGGCAGCACCACCAGGAATTGGAGTCAGTAAAGTCTATTATCCTTTCAGTGCTGTTTCTCTCCTTAGAGATGTGTGGGTCTGCTTGGTTCGGGGGGCACATTTGACTTGTGTCACTCAATGCAAGCTGCAGTGCCATGGATCTTCTTGTCTGGAATAAAAGTTGGTTATATTAATTCTTACATTTAGACCTTATATTCTTATATTCAGACCTGGTTTCTAACATATAAGAAGCATGGATATAGGGACTGGCAGAACACAAGATCAGGCAAAAACAGTTAAGAAGTGAGCCTTTACAAGTCATATGGTTTCAAAGTAAATCAAAACCTTAGGGAAGTGAAGATACTAGTGTTTTAGGGTTTTTTATGAGGTGAGGGAGGACAAGTGTTATCCTGTACTGTCTTTCCTTGGAAAAAAAAAGCGTCTGTGCTGTTCAACATTTATCAGTGACCTGGAGGAAGCAATGGAGTACACCCAAATTGCAGATGACAGCCAATTGGGCAACAGTCAATATGCTGGAGGCTGCTCATTCCGAGGGATCTGGACAGGCTGGAGAATTGGGCCAACACCAACCCTCTGAAATTCATCAAGGAGAAACAGGGATTTCTGTTAGGAGTTACTGAATTCTCTAGCCCTTTTCCCTCTCTTATCCTATGCTTGTTCCTTCACAATCTTCCTTTCTGCCTTCTCCTAAATATGACACAAATCTTGCACAGTCCTACATGCTCTTTCCTACCATTCCATAGTGAGTCTCATAGCCCTGTAGGCATTAGTTCCCCTGGGTGGGAAAGGTGGTCTAGGCTCTGTGGATCCTCATTGGAGGCTTTCAAGGCTCAACTCGGTAAAGCCTTGAGCAGCCTCGTGTTCTACCTAAAGCTTATTCTGTTTTCACAAGAGGTTGAACTGCTGGAGACCTCTGAGGTCCTTTTTAACCTGACTTAGCCAGTTATTCTAAAAGTTGTTGCTGAACTGTAAGTAAAAAACCTGAGTTGTTTGCATTATAACTTACTGATAATAGTCTATATTTTAAGTCTGCCTGTTGCATATCTCGTTCTGCCTGTTGATACTTCAGTTACTTGGTAGACTAGCAGAATATTTCCATTTCTGGAACACTGTTGGGGTTTTGTTTTTGTTAATGCAATGCTAGCATTAGAAACTATGTACTGTCTCTTAAAAGTGAGTTTGCTAAGTCAGTGTTAGGAACTTATCAAACTTGTAACATTTTAAATAAGTTACTGTTTTGTTGAGATGTTGCAAATGGTACTTAAAATGTGCCAGTATGGAAACGCTATTGTGTGCTGGAGCTTTTTTTTCAGATAATCACATGTGTATTTAGTAGTACTCGAGGTATGAGCTGTAAGGCAAATTCTGCTCTAGGGCTTCTAAGCCAGGACTTCTTACATTTTAACTGCATGATTAAATTCAGGTATCTATTCACTGTGTGCTGTGAATGAGCATGGTAAGGTAAGAATAGAAATACTGGTTTTGTAAATTAGCTTTTAAAAACTTCACAAAATGAGTCTGCTTTCATGGCTGACTCTGACCCTTTTTGAGAGGAGGGGGAAATTCCTGACTGAACAGTCTTTGTGCTCCTAAACACACGTGGCTGCCTTAGTTATACAGTAGAGATCCAGAATTACAGTGGTCTGCATCCTGGACCAGTGTTAGAGCGGTACTGTTGGAAATAAAGTCAGTGATGTAAGCCAAGGACTGGGAAAACATGGAGGTCTGGGTACCAATGCTATGCACCAGTGGGAATCTGGAATGAGAAGTCTTGGGAAGGTGTACTTTTGCAATCCCTTTTGCTCGCTGACGCAGGAGGGCTGTGGCTGTGCTGAGGGGTAGGTGCAGTAGCAGATACATTCTTAGTTAAGACTTTCAGCACCCAGACAGTTTGTACCTACTTTGGCTACTGTTTAACCAGAGTTCTGTTGGTTGGGTGCATAAAAGATTGTGGGGTTTTTTTTAATTGAAAGTTGATGGTAATTCCTAGATGACTGTTTTTAGGGGTGTGGCAGCTGTGTTGGCATTCCACCTTGGACACTGATGTGCAAGTATGTGAGCCCTGTATGGTTGGCGTGGCATAAGTAGCACACAGGAAGATCAGAATGACAAATGTAAATGGATGCAAAATTGCTCTTTCCAGGGCTTACAGGATCACAGTACTAGACTGTTGTGTTCACGTGTTCACATAAGTCAGTGTGTCTGGAGCATGACTTCCTCAGAACAGCTAACGCAGCTCAGAATTTCATCATGATGTTCACAGTGTCATCAACAAACTTCTGTGATCACTTCCATCCTAATCTAAGGCAGTAATATATCCTCTTCTAATGCCATCGCTGGTTTATTGTGGCAAAGGATTAAAGTAATTTTGTTCTTCAGTAAAGGTATATTAGCTGTACATGGTTTAACTTGAAATTCCAAAAGGACAGAATAGTGTAAGTTCCATGTTTTGATATTTATCAGCACAGTAAACGTTACCTATTAGGTTCATTTGTAAGGCCATGGATATTGTTTCCTGCTGTATTTGGTGCATAAAGCACTGCTGAAAGATCAGCAGTGTTATTTTTTTTGTTGTTTTGGTGGGGCATTTTTAATTATTGTCTTGGTAAAGTCAAGAAACGTTTTGTGCCTGCTACTGAGCACAGGCCCCACACCCAGCTACTCAAACACACAGGGGCACAGATTGATTTTTGAAGATACTTGTTGTTTTTTGAGATCTCCCTTTCCAGATTTTGTTTTCATGGAAACCATAAGCTAATTCACAGTTCATGGCAGTAGGAATAAGTCCACAGGGTTTTTTTCAGAGGGAAAAATACCAGGTTTTTATTCGTCTTGGCAAAAGTAAGATTTTGCTTCAGAGACAGAGCCCATTCTGTATGGTTTTGATCTCGTCTCCATCACTTATGCTTGAGCGTTTTAGGGCTGGGTGGGAATTGTTGCAATAATCATCATCTTTTTTTAAAGGTATCTCCTTTTTTTGGTCCTTTCTGTTTCAGATTTAGCCTTGGAATCTAATCCATCTGATCATCCCAGAGCAAGCACAATTTTCCTGAGCAAGTCACAAACAGATGGTAAGCTAAGTTTTTTCCAATTTAACAAAAGGCAGAAGAAAAACTGGAAAAATGATGGCCTATTTTAATTATACAGCTTGAGAACACTGTGCTTCCATTCTTTCAAGCATAGGGATTAGTAATTTGCGTATTTACACAGAAATATGTTTATAGGCCATTTTACTTAACCCTGACAATGACTTGTTCTTCAAAATGCTTAAATATCAGATTTTGCAGTGCAGATCCCAGTAGTCTGAAGGAGCATGGCTTTCTTCACTAGTGTAATTCAAGCTTCCAGCAGTGGTGGGTTTTTTTAAGACCAAGGGCTGTTTTAAAAGTTGTTTTAAATTATTTAAAAAAGGACAGTGTTTTGTGAGAAATAATAAGCCTAAGCCATCAATCTATATCAGTTGCTTTTTTGTTGTTTTAAACTGTTTGAATAGTTTCAGAGGATAATTATTCTTGAATCCTTGTTTTAATAATAAGTATGTACTGGTATTTTCAGTTTCTTTGCAGAGCCCATGTTTACTTAATAAAAGTCAATTTTGAACAATTACTATAATTTGTGCATTCCAAAATGCTGCTAAATAGTGGAGGTGCACGAATAAAACCGAATTCTGACAACAGCACCTTTTGAAATTGCAACTAATACAAAGTTTAAGATAGTCTTTCTAAAATGCTTCTGTTTCTTTCATAGCTGGTTCCTGTTTGAAGCACTGCTTTTCTGAGAAAGTGTTGCAGTTGAGGTTGGATGTGTTGATGGAAAACTGCAGTGTGTCTTTTACCTTGGCATAGCTTTGCCACAGAGAAGTAGAATAATTTTGACAGGTCTGTCAGTTGCTGTCCCGCTATTCAGAGTCTTATGACAAGTGGTAAAATTGTCAGTTGTATCAACTTTGCAGTGCTCAGTTAGTCTGTGAGCAGTGGAAACAAGCACTGCATGGTTCTCCAGAAGGGATGATACCAAGGAAATGTAGAAACCTCTTTCCTCGGGGCCTCTAAGGTCAGTCTTCAACCAGCCAGAGGCTCTGACCTGCACACTTCAAACACCTCTTAGATGAGGGATGCTGAAGTTGCAACTCACAAGTTGAACAGTTCTTGAACACCGTTGTGCAGTTTCACTGTGCAGCCTTTCAGCCTGGCTGCACATGTTCAAACTACATGAACATGTTTCCTGGGGGTAGTACTGCTTTTAAACATGATTTGGTTTTCTTCAAATGTCATATATTGAATTGTGTGGACTTGTGTCCATGTAGAAAAATGGTCTGCTAGGTGAGGTAGTAACTATTAAACTATTTTCTGAAGTTTGTATTAGTTAGATGAATTGATTTTTATGGAGAAGATCACCAGAGGAATTTATTTCCTAAATTCCTGGTTCTTCTTTAATTAATTCTACTAATTGTATGGAAGGTTAATATCCATAACTTCTCTTTCATTGAGATGTTATCAGGATTATGAGTTTGATTTATGCTAAAGGACAACAAAAATGTGGATACCCTTTTCCATTTGTCAGTTTTTCTAAATAGGTAAGAGAATGGGTCCTGCTAAAGAGTGGTAATGATCTGAGGTTAAAATTTTGGAGAAGTCACCTGTTCAGGCTGGTCACGTTTGTATACTTCGTGCATGTGTGCAACTCTCAGCTCTCCTCTACGAGCACTGCTGTACTGCTGCTGTCACAGCTGGGAGTTAAACCTTGCAATCTGTTTTGAAAGACCGACACAGTTTAAAATGATCAAATAACATGGCTGCAGTTATATCATAAATAGGTGCATAGCTTGTGTCAGCATCTTCTGTGTAGTGAAATACCTTCTGCTGTCTAATAGGAGAAGAGGGAACATGTAAATAATGCTGGTCACCTCACTTGCTCCTTGTGTCTTTGGCAGGTTCAGTGTGTCCTGGTTTTGCTTCTGGTTGTTGTTGGATATTGGACATTGTTTGTTTGAACTGTCTGAAATCATTCCATTTTTCATGATACACAGCATCTTTTCAAAGCTGAGACATTTTTCCCCTTAGTGTGATGGAAAGAAGTAGTTTCTAAATGTACATGTGGGTAGTTGGAAGTAGGATGTAGCTTACTAGCCTGATAAAACTTGACATTTTTTCCACAAACTACTTTTCCAGATGCTTAAAGTAAAATTTGAAAATTGTAATATTCACGTACTTTAGAAAACTAGGTTAATAGAATGACTTTATTGAATGTAAATTGGGATTGGTTTTTAGAAACCTTTCAGTTCACATTCTTTTTCCCTCTTTCTAGTGCGAGAGAAGAGGAAGAGTAACCATATCAATCATGTAAGTAAACCATGTTCTATATAGATAATATTAGCATATTGGGACAAAGACAAATTCAGGGAAACAACTGTAGTAGTTCTAGGTATATAGTCCTACACATGTTTGAAATCCTCCTTAGCCAAGATAAAACTGAATTATTTTTGCCTGTCTCTAAAAAATAAACAGGCACAGTATCACAGAGCGTAGAATGGCTGATGTCAAAAGAATAAGAATTTTTTTATTGTATCAGTCTTAAGCATTTCAGACCAGTAAAGAAGAAAATAAAAGCCAAACTATGTGTTTTTTTAACAGAAATAAAACTACATTAATTTTTCATTGAGTCCTGGATGACTCTCTTGAGTATTGCTACAGGATTTATTGTAAGAAGTATATCCAGTATGAAAACAGAATGATGAACAAAAATCAGCAGCATGATAAACAAGTGATAATCTATTAGTTTTAATATCTGAAAATATGCTCTGAGCTTTTTCTGCAAATGTTAGTTGGACACTTGACCTACCAAAAAGAAACCAAAACAAAAAGAGATGCAATATGTCATTAATAAGTGGATAAAAAAACTATTGACTAGTAAAGTAAGAATGGAAGTTAGTAATACAAAGCTTAAAAAATACGATCTATCAAAAGTGTAACTTATAAGGTATTGGTAAGATAATGGTATTTCAAGTCTGTTGTATTTAGTGTGATTATGCAGGGAGTGGGGTGATTCTTTTTTTTTTTTTCTTCTTTTGTCACAGTTCCAGCTTTAGTCTGCCAGCACCAAGGTGAAGTGTGATTGGATTGGTTTTGCTGGCAAACTTCAGCTGGAATGGGAGATATTCACAGGCAGCCATGGAGTTGTGAAGGGTGCCAACATATTCACATGGAGGACTTCCAAGTTTTAGACAAGGCATTTAAAACATTTTTGGCAAAAACTAATGAATCTTGAATTGTTTGATTAAAATTCCTCCCTCAGTTATGATGTCCTGTCTCTAGTGCAAGGCATTCTGTAAAAGTACTCAGGGAAGCCTGGCTGTGGGTTATATAGGAAGACTCCTTACAGTATATAATGTACAGGGTTAGGATGGATGATAGAGCATATTGCTAGGTCAAAATAATAATAGTAAAAGTCAGAGCAATAGCAGTACTCTATTTCATGATTTCAGATGCTAACCAAGATGTGTGTGAAGTGAGCAATGTCAGGAAGAGATTTCTTTTTTTCTAAACTAATAACAAAAACCCCAAATGCCAAATTCTCTTTACAGGAAGCAATACTGGATAACCACAAAAGGGAGATGATGATTAATAAAGTACATCACAGAGAGGAAAGACTGAATCACAAACTGGCAAGAATGGAATGGGAGAGAACTGAGAAAATCAGAGGACTTGCTGCTTTAGCTGCAGCTATTTCTGATGAAAATTATTTATCTAAAACCACCATGTTGTATATTACAAGGGATGATTTATAAACCTGTCTTACACAAAGGAACTAGATGGGTACAGAGTAGGTTACATTGCAGCAGCAATCATCTACAGAGACCTCCTGTGTATTTAAGTTCTTTTGTTCTTTTCTTTTCCCCACCAAGGTTTCTCCTGGGCAGCTTACGAAAAAATACAGTTCATGCTCAACAATATTTATAGATGACAGCACTGTCAGTCAGCCTAACCTTAGAAGCACAATAAAGTGGTAAGAAACATTTGTCATCAACGAGGGGCTCAGTGGCATCGTAAGGTTTATTTGGGATTTTTGGGGGTCTTGTCTGTTCCAGAACCACTTGCACACTTGAATGAGAGAAGCACAGCGCTGCTTCTTCAGGTCGATCATGGAAGGGATGTGGAGGTCTGGTAATTATGACTGCTGGACTGAGCTTTTGGTTCAGTACTGTCGTATTTCAAAGTTCTCATCATGCACTTGAGGCAGTGCAGAAGTGTGTCAGCATTTTGAGTTTAAAAGTATGTGTTGGGGTGGGGAGTTCAATTCACATTGAAAGCCAAATCCAGAAATTCTTCATATGGGAAAACTTGAAGTGGGTTTTGTATGGAGTTGCAGGAAAAGTTGCAGGACTGTGTTTGCTACTTGCTAGTGGAGTTAGTCTGCCCTCTAGTTGTGGAAAACAGCATGTTGCTGACTTGGGTTTTAGTTCTAGCCTTTCTCCTTCTTCTTCAGGTATTTGTTACTGTAGGTAGGCGATGATTATGTAGTTTCCTCGGTTCTCCAGTGTAAATGGCTGTTCAACCTATTTTTCCACATACCAGAAAGACAGTTGTTAGCACTTAGACCATACCAGGTGAGAGCTGAGAAGAGTTTACTGTGCTTGAGGGGAAAGGAGGGCTGACCAGATAGAGTCCCAGAAGGCTTCACTGTTTTAACAGTGTAGTAGAGTTTGAAATGTCAAAGTTGATTCATCGCTTTAAAATTTGGTTTCAAACAAAGTGTGTCACTTCTTTTCTAGAGAAGCAAAAACCTAAAAATTTATGCTTGTGACATTTTGAAGTGGTGTACAGTTTACAACAGATCAGAGCTTTCTTGTGATAGATTCCTGTGATGGCAGTTATGTTGTAAAAAACCTGAAATTTGGCCACAGTAGATTAGCATTAATATGTGAAACCTATTGCCACACAAATCTGTTCTTGTCCACTTCTTGGATTATGCTGGCATAGTATCATCTTTATTACTCTCTTTTTTTTAGACAGGTCCTAAATTACACAGCCAGGCATACAGACTTAAGACATCAGCAGAATCTTTACAACAGTATATGTAACATCAAGTAGAACTTACATT
The DNA here is from genome assembly GCA_035041135.1 of Platyrinchus mystaceus. Lineage (NCBI taxonomy): Eukaryota > Metazoa > Chordata > Aves > Passeriformes > Tyrannidae > Platyrinchus > Platyrinchus mystaceus. The sequence goes on from JAWWLV010000183.1 coordinate 27,108,792, forward strand.
TTATTTGGGAATACCCCACGTTTCCACTTATATTACCTAATCAGGAAATTAAAGTATATATTTAAAATGTCACTTAACATTTATTTTGTTGCACAAATATCTATACAGTGAATGTAAAAGTAGTTTAGCTAGCAAATTTGATTTGGCCAATTTCTTTTCAGACAGTTAAACATCAGAAATGAGACACAGAGTACTTGAGAATGTGAAAGGAAGCCTGTTCAAAATAGATTTGTAATATTTTGCCCTGAATGACAGCTTTTGCAGTGGAATAGTGTGCAAGGAATATGCTTTGTTAAATCTTTTTTTTTTTTATTCTTTCTCTTTTTTAGTGTAACATTAGCAATATTCTACCATATAAAGAACAGGTGAGTGAACTCTTTGCTGAAATGTAACAACTTTCTTTTTGAGCCAGGGATACAAAATCATGGAATCATTAAGGCTGGAAAAAACCTCCTAGATCATTGTGTCAAATATGGTCTTGGTCACTTCAGTAACAACTGGTGAAACTTAAAGGAGCTGAAAAAAACTGGCATTTTATGCTGTATCTGCTTCCTCTTTGTCCCATCTTGAGCTGCTGTGGAAGGGTCAGTAATACACCCATCCAAACATCAAAACAGGCAGCGAGGAAAACACACTTAACTCACCAAAAATCAGTCCTTGGCCTCTGTTTAGCTCTTCCTCAATACAGAGGTACAGATTAGTTTTGATGGGTGAAGGAAGACTGTCCCATGTACAAATAACCCTTGCCATTATAGCTAGTTACAGCATGTGCTCCAGAATTATAGCTGACTTTTTGAAGTAAATGCTATTAATGAGACAGTTCCACATTTTAAAGGAGAACTGTACTAAGCATAATACAAGAACATGGATAGCTGTTCTTTGTTTAGCATCTTGAATATTCAGTTGTAAGGTCTCATCATTAAAGGCTTTGCAAAAATATGGTATTTGCAAAAATATCTCATTCTAGGAAAAGCTGAACTATAAAATATGTCCCTTTATCCTCTTTGAAGAACAATAATTTTTAGTAGGGCATAGCATTACCAATTAACTCTTGTTGCTAAACCAGAGATTTTTGTTTTGTAGAGATTCTGACAGATCATTGGATATTTTTGATGAAAAGTCTCATCCTCTCACAGTAAGTGTAACTTTCTGATCCTCTGAATGTGTATCAATATACACCTTGATTTGTATTGTATAAGTTAGAAAAATGTACTAACAATCAAATTGATCTTAAATTGTGCCTTTATATATAATACACAGTGGAAATAGTGACTTTTGATATCAGCTAGATCACGAACAGAACCCAGTCTTTCTAAATGTTGCAAAGTAAGTTTGGTTTTCTATGCTTTGACTATAAAGAGAAAGCAGCATGTGCCCAGTTCTTCCATGTTCCATATCTGAAGTTTCTTGTCTCTCTCTTTTCTTCCCTTCTTTAATACTACTTTAATTACAAGTATCTCCTATTATTTAGGAAGACATGGTTAGTAGGTATGTGCCTACCCTTTTAAATGACTGCAAATGGGGGAACGTAATATGTGAAGCATCACATGAAGTAGATGACAGCGAGTTTGGTCCTTAAACCTGAAGGGCAACATTTTAAAGCAAATATGTTTAAGGCTGCTCGCAATAACAGCTAAATAGCAATTCAGCATGCAATTTTAATGTGACTGATCCTGGTACACCTTTTTAGACAATCTCTAAGATGCAAAGCCTCAGAGTGCAGGCAAGTTCAAGATTGGAGTGTGTGTTTTTCACATCCAATTTGAGCACTCCTAGCTTAATGTCTTACAGAACCACTTCCCTTGTTTTTCATTTGAAATTAATTTAGCAAAGCTCTAGTGGCTTTAACAA
>JAWWLV010000183.1:27110863-27131381 GCA_035041135.1 Platyrinchus mystaceus
AGCTTAATGTCTTACAGAACCACTTCCCTTGTTTTTCATTTGAAATTAATTTAGCAAAGCTCTAGTGGCTTTAACAATTCAGTTTGCTCTGGGACATACCTGAGTGAACACAGTTCAACCTATCTGACAGATTTGGCTTGTTAATAAAGTTTCTAATGAACGATTTAATATTTAAAATCTGTTAGTGTTTCATCCCTAAGACTGACCCATTGTGCTAGGAATTGTACAGTTGAATAAATAGAACTATTTAATCAATTAAAAAAAACCCAAACAACTTCAGGACAAGAGCTGTATCGTAGATTTCTTGTATGGACTGTAGCACTTCAAAAGGAAAAGTGTGGTCCAGAACTACTTTAAATGCCCAAATCCGTTGTTTTCCATTGAAAATTATTTATGTAAGATGAACTTCATCAGACAATTTCTTTATTTAACAACCTGACATCCTTTGATCTTTTCATATAGCCTAGCTCCTACTTAATGAGAGGAAAATCATTGTGTCCTTTAGGGAGCACTTAAAGGTCTTTTCTATCTTGCTGCAGCATACAGACAGAAATAGAGTTATGGCTGATTGTCATACTTCTGAGGGGAAAGGCACAGATGGCTTGTTAGTTTCTATAGCAATGGCGTTTTGCCTGGGTACCTACTGTTCCTTTAAAAAGGTTAATTAGCTGGAAGAAATCTCTGAACACCTTGTCTTCCAAAGACGCAGTCACAAGGAGTCCAAATCCAGGCTCTGTTGACCCTAATGTGACCCAGTTAGCAGTATAACGGGGTTTTGTCACAAATACCAGTCTCAGTGCCTTCCTCCTCAGTTCCAGTCAGCAGAACTGTACTTCCAGATGTGCTTTGGTACTGCTTGTAGTGCAGGAGGGATCCTGCTCATGTTATTCCTAACGTTGCATGCCCACCCTGCAGAGGTAACCGCCATTGGTTAGTGGTGCATTTGAAGGCTGTGTGGAGAGTACAAAGGTGACTTACCTCTGCAGTTTACTGGACACTGCTACCTGGCTTTTTGAAACTACAATACACAGGAAAATGCTTGCTGCTTTGCTTACCTTACAACTGCTTGTTTAATGTCAGGCAGGTGTGATGCTCTCAGTTACTGTCTTTACCATACTATAGATCTAACTTGGACTGTAGATAGAAATCAGTATCGGTCTTGCAGAACCAGTGTGCACAGTTGGAGCTCTTGAAGCCTTATAGAACAAAGATACCAGCTACAGCTATTGTGTTTTGTTTGGAATATTTGTAATATCGCAGGGCTGCTTCTTTCAGTATAATTTTGTTCTGTCTCTGTGACAGGAAAGGGTTGTGTACACTTTGGTGAGAAGAAATAACCATGTGTGGCTGTTCTTTAGAGTCACTATTAAGTAAGACAGATTTTGAGTAATTCAGAGAACTTTCTTTCAGCGGGAAGAAGTTCCAGATGACTACTACAAGCATGACCCTGATCACAAGCACATCTACCGGTTTGTCCGGACGCTTTTCAGTGCTGCACAGCTGACGGCTGAATGTGCAATAGTGACACTGGTAAGAGACACCACATTTCTGAAACTTGAGCTTTTGGAACACTTTCCCTCCCCTCCTCAAGAAGTGAACTGGGCTGACATTTAAATAGTTACAGTATCTCATGAAACCCTGTTAATCAAGACACAAAACAAGTGAGTTCATTAGAGATCTCTAAGTAGTCACAGAATTGATTAACTAAAAAGAAACTTACCTTTTCTATATATGTATATGTAATGCTTAATTACTTGTCCAATTAAAAACTGTTTGTTCCATAACACATAACTCGCTGAAGAAGCTTGAGAAGAGCAGAATGGCAGGGCACTATAAACAGTGGGGTATAATAAGATCAGACACAAAGACATCTTTTATTTCAGTTGTATGGAGGAGAAAGTGTGAGTTTTGAGATCGTATTAACCAGAACAGTGCAAGTAACACCACTTTAAGGGGTCAGGGATTAATCCTGTAGGACCTCTAGGAGATGACCTTCCTCATTATGTCCTTCAATCATTGTCACCTATCAAACTTTTTTTTTAATTAAACTAAAGAGGCGACCACTTTTGTCCCCAGGTGACATGGAGATACTCAGAACTTAAAAACAATATTAAGATAATAATCTCATAACAGTTTGTTGTTTGATTTCAGAAAGCATGATGGATATAAAAAATTGTCAACAGTAGTGATTTTATATGTATATATGTATATGAAGGGAAATAAAAAACCCCACAACTTATATAATTGCTACATTAGACAGTCTCTCAAACTGCTCTTTTTTGCACACTAGATTTCAGTGTTCATTGTGTCTTCTTTCTGAAAAACAGTGTGAAAGGAGAACAGAGCTGTCACCAAAAGACAATGTAGCAATTAAGCAAACTTAGCTCGAAGGACTCACTTTTATATGAAAATGAGTAATTAAAAAGACTGGATAGTTAGAGCTATTGAAACTCGAGGTTTTTGCTTTTCCAAAGACAGGCAAGCAACTTTGACAGAACAAGATGACAGCTAACCCTGGGCAAACTAGCTGAAGTATTTACAAAAAATGGAGTTAATTTTTAAAGTTCATTTTACCACTAGATGGCCCTGTTATTATAGGAACACCTTTAGGCTATTTGAGCGCTATAAGCAAAGGATGGGAAGAAAGTGTGAGGAGATCCCAGTCACAAAGATTAATCCTGCCCTTGGACCTTAGTAGCTGCAGCTTCCTGTACCCACTAGTTAATCTGAGGTTTCATTAGAACCTTAGACTTAGGTGAGGGAATAGAACATTAAAAACTATCTGTATTCAACTTTGAAAGTGCAAATTACTTGTTACTTGGATCATTATAGGAGCGTGAAATTGTGGAAGATTTTAAAGGAAGAGACAGATTTGACATCCTACAGTTGGTTTGAGATTTCATGGGAGGAATGAGTAAAAGACCAAGACACATCTTTGGACTTGTGTATCTTTCACTATCTAACCAGTTGTTGATGTAGATGAAGGGACTGAAGACTGTTCTTTACAGGGTACAACAGAAATAACACTAGAACACCTTTCCTTGTGGAAAGATAGCAATTAATGCATCTTTGTCCCATCACTAGAGAAAACAGCACAGGTTTTAGCACTTCCTGTTCAGATACAAGTGCTGAACTTTAACCATGATGAAAGGCTAAAGTGATGTTGAGTGATTTGCTGTCCCACATAGGCTCTAATGAGAACCTGTCTGTGATGTTTGACTCTGTGACAGAACGAGCTGTAGCAGTGTTTCCCTGAAACAGCAATTGCTGATAGAAAGGAACAGAACTGATACTTCACTATCTTTATTGTATACCCTGGTGGTCCAGTTCTTGTGTTTATAATAAAAAAGGAACCTGTAACTCCTGAAAATTTGGATTCTTAAATGTAAGTAGTAATCATTAATACTTATTTTGACACACTTAATGGTAATAAGTAGTCATATTGGACTTGCATGTTTGCTCCTCAGAACTCAGCTCTAGGTCTTACTTACACACACATAAAAAACCCCAGCTGTTGGAGTTTTGTTGTTTGTTTTTTTAACTTCTTCTTTCTATAGGTTTATTTGGAAAGGCTTTTAACCTATGCAGAGATTGACATATGCCCTAGTAACTGGAAGAGGATAGTCCTAGGAGCTATTCTGCTAGCTTCTAAAGTCTGGGATGATCAGGCTGTGTGGAATGTGGATTATTGCCAAATACTGAAGGACATTACTGTTGAGGACATGTAAGTTGCAAGGTTTGGCTAATCTACAGTGGTGGGTTTATTTTTTGGGGGGAGGGGGTTTTGTTGTGATTTTTTGTTTGTTGGTGGGCTTTTTTAATGGCACTTTGTGTGATCATACTGAAAAATGTCTGTCTCTGTTGCTATGATATGTACATGGTGTATATCTGCTGTCTGGCCTAATTCCCTTTTTTAACTCAAGAGACTTTGGATGATTACCCTACTTTGAGACAAGTCTGTATTAATAATTCTAATGACTTGGGTGAGTAACTTCACAGTTAGTTTTCTTTACCTTCTTTCTCACAGTGATGAGACATGGAACTAAAGTGCCCAATTTATAGTCTTATCAAAAGATTTGTTTTGGAAGAAAAAAAACTTAATTTGTTCCCTGCCTTTTCTGTTTTAGAACTTGAAAAATGGCAAGGTAAACCATAACTTGTGTCTTATGTGTGTGCTCGTGTATCCAGCTAAGGCCTAGATATCTCAAGGTCTGAATTTCTTGCTGCTGCTGCTGGCAGGTGCTGTCTGTGTGGGTATCTATGGTTGCTTGTGTTACACACAGCTGCTGCTACAGCTTATCCTCTTCGGCTGAGTTCTTAGACATGCCTACAGTGCTGAGAGCGAAATCCTCAGTCTTACTACTGCTTGTTTATGTAAGGCTGTTCCTTGGATATATTTTTGTCTTAGATGTAGATTTCAGTTTTTCAGAAATTTTTAATCTGCTGTCTTTCCTTGGTGCACTCAGCTTTAATCCCTACAGATTCCACAGTTCTGGAAGACGTTCATCCTTGTGGCTCCAGGCTTATGCCATAGGCTGGAAGTGTGTTTATGTGGAGTGTATTTGGCCCATTAGTTTTTCTGTTAAATTCCTTCTCGTAAAGTTCTATCTAAGAGCTTTGAAATGTCAACATTATTGTTTTAATTCTATTTGGCAGCTTGTTCCCCTATTTCCCTTATTATCACAGTGGTAGAAATGCTACAAGGCCAGCTTAAAACACCCAGCTTTCTGGCTGTAGTAAACTTCATGCCATGCTTTGTGTGTGTTTGTTTGAGTTTTATCACACTGCTGTGCCCTGAGCATGTGTCCAGGGCTGTGTAGTAAGAGCCAGTCCTAGCACAGGAGCAGACTGAGGTGGTAGAGTTTTGCACACAGCAGTGGGAGGCTGCCTGTGTGATGGGAGAGTCTGCTCTTGCCCCAAGCTCTTTTCACTGGATTCAGACCAAAGCTAATGTTTAAAATACAGTAAGTAATTATTCATTTGGGATTCTTTAGAAGGAGGAATATCTAGTTTTATTCCTTTTAGGTTGGGGGTGGCATTTCTAAAACTGAGGGAGTTTTCTCCACCAAAACAATTTTTATTATTTAAGTTATTTCACATCTCAAACAACAACAGTGAACGCAGTTATTTTTTTTATACATACCCCTTGCCTGGGAGTTCTTTGTCTCAAATGCAGGGCTGTGCCAGCCCTGCTTTCAGGAAAGCATAATTAGTGATTTTATACAATGTACATCTTCACTCAATCTGGCCTGGAGTGCTCATCTATCTGAGGAACATACTTGAAGCATTGCTGCAAATAACTCTGAGATGGCTGAAGTGGGGTCAGTGAAGAAAGGAGTGCTGGAGTATACATCTTGCTCTTTTTGATGTCTCCTCTTCTAGCCCTATTTGGGACAAATCAAATTGATAGCACTGAAAATATCCGTAACAAGCAGGATGTTTACTCTCTATTGCCAATGCTGGGTCTCCTGAAATTGTCAGTACTTGCATTTTCAAAGCAGTGATGATGGTAAGGAAAATAGATGGAATTTAGGTATATTTTTTCCTCCAATTTGAAGATGGGATTTTTGTGATTCCATCTCATTTGAAATGACTTAGACCTAAGATACAGGCAGAAACTGTACAACCCCTTTCTGACAGTGGTTGAGGGTGCTCATCCCAGTCCCTGCGCTGCTGCAGCTTGGCAGACTTCAGTGCTCCTTGGTTGGATAACATCACCATAATAGGGACCTTGGGAAACTGCCTAAAATAGTCAGGAAAATTATTTTAAGTTTAGAAGTTTACTTTCAGTTAATAGTTGCTGCTATAGTTAATTGTCAGATTTAGTAGTTGCAGTATTTTTTTAAACCAGTTACTTGATAGTGAGTATTAGCTATTCAAAATACAAGTGTTAGTGAGAGATAAAAATCAGCAAAGGATTTCAGGCACAACTGCATTCTAATGTCGGTGATGGCCGGTGATGCTGCCAAAAAATCCACCCAAAATTCCAGCAGCTCCCCAGCTAAAGATTGCTTGGCAGGACTCTACCAAGTATCGCTCCCTGGGTGGGCCATTCTTGTGCAGTAAAGGCCTATCTACAAGAACTGGTGGCAAGTTTAGTTTGTGTACTTTTTCTGTGAATTTTCCTCTTGGCTGCGTGGATCTAGAACAGCCTCACTAACCTGACAGATACCCTTGTTGAGCCACTGAAAGCCAAGCAAGGGAGCTACTCTGCTCTGGAACTGGCAAGATGTCTTATGTCTGATTTAGTGCACCCAATTTGCAAATCTCATGTGTGTGTTTGTGAGTGTGTGTGTGTGTGTGTGTACAAGCCAGGCACCTCTTCTGAAGGCAGAGTAGGTGCATCTCCTCCCCAGCAAACACCCCTTACTGCTCCAGACATGTGCTGGCAGCCCCAACCCACAGCTCCATTGGCAGCAGGAGCTGGGTGGCTCTTCCAGAAAGAAAGCCCTTTTTCATGTGACCAAAACACAGGTGGTTATTTTTACTGAAAAGAGTTTTTTTGGGGGGGGTTTGGGAAGTCGGGTTGTTTTGTTTTACTTATTTTTAATGGGGAAAAAAAATCAAAGGAAATTAAATTGATATTTGGAAGTCATCCTTTGTCAGAACTTGCTTGCTTTGATGAGAGCAAATCCATAATCGCTGAAAAATTAACTGTGCAGCTGCTAATCTTGCCATGATTGTTTGTAAGGGGACACATGCTGTTCACTCTTTAGGCTACATGTATTTGTAAATAAGGCACAGAAAACACATGGGCATTATCCTTTCCCAGGTTTTAAACCACTGTTAATAGACTTGTTAATCCAATGAAGGATTGTATTTTTACAGAATTAAAATGTATTAGCCTAGTGACTACAAAAGGGGAAGTGAAGAGCATTTATTCACAGGGTAAATCAAGCTCTGATCAGCTGATCATCAAAACATTATCTGATTTACATTTCTATAGGCTTATGACCATATGAACAGGAAATTAATTTTGGCACTAGGTTCAATGATACTCAAGTCTACTATGCCAGAAACAAGCACAATGCTCCTATTCATATTGAGACCCACCATCCAGTACAGGACAACCTGGATGATTCCTTGATTTATTTGCCCCGCTCTGATAGGTAGAGTGTCCATTTTGAAAGCTCCCAAAAAGCAGTAACAACCTTGGCACTGACTTTGTGCAGCTTACCTTATGGTGTAATCACAGTTGGCCTACACAGCTGCTAAAGTCTCTTGAGACAGGTCTGCTGCCAGTAGGAACAATTGTTGAGTTAGTGTTGAACTGAATTGCTTGTTTTGGGTACCACCAGTTTCTTTTTAGGTTAATTTGTAAAACGTTGTTTTTTCTCTATAGAACATCTCTGCTTCAGCTGACCACAGTACAGTACAGCCTTTTTCATGTCATGGCACTCTTCCTGCTTTCCTCCAAGTACTTTGCCCAGTGAAAACAGACAAGAGAGTAAAAACTGGACAGTGCCCTTTGACACAGTACTTTTGTTATCCTGCCTAATGCTATTGAGGAGAAAATTCCTTCTCCCACCTAATGCTGCTTATTTATTTATTTATTGGAGATGAATCCATGTTGCTTCAAGAGGCTTTTTTCTGTGAGATAATAGCAGCAGCTCTTCATAGATCCATTTGTTGCCGTGGTGATCTGCCTACTCCTTTTGTTAGTCCGCCTCTACTTCAATAAACCCCCTTCCTGTTATCAGCCTGGTGAAAATGTCTGCAAGTTCTTCAGAGCTAATAAACAGCATACATCATTCCTTTCATCTGATCACTATAGTGTGGGGCCGTATGAGAGTGAGAATGGCACATGAATTGTACAGCTGCACTAATGGAACTCCGAAGAATGAACCTCCCCAGTCAGCCGAGCGAGTGCACAACAGGGCACTACCTTCCTCTCCGAGCCGGAGGTGCCAGGACTCAAAAGCTGCACCTTGTTTTGAGCACCAGGGAATGACCTGTCTCTCAAAACTAATAATGCAGAGCTCTCGATGACTATTTCAGAGTTGCTGGTTTTAAAACAAGCTTGAGGTCTCTTCAGTGTTTTCAGCCAGCTAAAACAATCTTTTTTTTCCTTTGTCTTCTGTCCCTTATGCCTCCTAGGAACGAGATGGAAAGACATTTCTTGGAGCTACTGCAGTTTAATATCAATGTTCCTGCCAGTGTTTACGCCAAATACTACTTTGATCTTCGCTCCCTAGCAGATGACAATAACCTGAGCTTTCTGCTGGAGCCTCTCAGTAAAGAGAGAGCACAGAAGCTGGAGGTAATGCTCTGAGAGTGGCTGAGCAGGGGACTCTGTCTGTATGTGTAGTAAGAGCATCTGTTGCTAATCATGTTAAGTGGTGGTTAGAAAAACTAAAAAGCTTTTAGATTAGTGTATTACAGGGTAATTTAACCCCTTTATAACTACAGTTAGCACGTCTAAAACCATGCCTAGGCTAAGCTAGTATTCCGAGGAAAGGAATGGTTTCAGAAAAGATTACAGAAGTCCAGCAGATCGCAAAATAAAATGGATATTATTTTGGGAACCGTAGCTCAGCTAGGCTACTTAAGATTGAAAGGATTAGTGTCATATGTAATGGATTGTCTCTCCTTCCCTGGTCACAGTCTGTATTCCAAGCACCTAGAGACAGTCACACTCAGCCCTTTCTAAATACTACCAGCTGAAGGTTTCCCACTGCATCCCACTGCACAGCTGCTTTTAGAGGGAGCACTCTTACTGCTCTCATGGTTTAATAAACCATTTGTCTGGGGACAGCTGCAGAAATAATATGCTTCTTTTCATAACTTGTAGAACTTCACCTTTCCAAAGAAATGTTGCTTTAAGATAAACTTGTGGAATAGCCTCTTCTTGGGAATCCTTCAGAATGCCCAGAGGAATGTAAATGCAGATTACTGGCCCTTTCTGCTCGATGGGAAAGGCTGCCCTTCTGTGAGTCCCTGCAGCCTTCTTGATGCGAAGGCGCATTTTAAAAAACTTGAACTTTTGCAGAGTCAGTCTTCCTGGTTGATGGTGATATGTAAGACATTTTGAAAACTACCTGGGTTCCCAGGGAAATTTTCTTGTTGGATCAGTGCAACCTTTCATCTGTCCAGGTTTAATTGATGACTCTGCGTGTTATTTTGTTGACCTTTCAACAAAGGCATTACCACAGGCCCTGTGTACACTGATACCATAGCCCCTTTCAAGAGGGGTGTGCTATGGTATTCTTGGCTTATATTGTTCTGCTGTCCCACCCCCAATAATTCTGCCAAGTCCTAGGGTTTTTTATTTTGTCCCAGAAGTGGCTGAACTTCGGGAATAAGTGTGATCCCTCATGGTCCTTCAGAATGATAGGTATGATATGCCTATGAATTCCTCTATTTAAAGTTAAGCAATGCAACTCTTCTGCTTTGTCTCACCCTTGTTACTTGCACTTTAAGCTAACACTGTCACTAATTGTAAATGTGGTTGTAGGGCAGTTCATAGTCCACAGGAAATTGTTTACTGAACTGCTCAGTGCCCAGGCATAAGTGGATGATTTACAGATTGTGAGCCTGTTTTGTTTCTTCCTTCTTAGCATCTGGTGGCTTGGTATTTAAAACCAGAGTAATTTTCAGTACAGTATGTAATTTGCCCTAATGTACTTACTAATGCATCTATATAGGACATTTTGGGATTTGATTCTAAAATTTGATAAATATTTAAACCATTTGCTAATTTTTTTTATTCCACGTTTCGGTTTGAAGCGCATTGAGCAGTTGATATATAAATCAGTGAATTACTGAATTCCAGGGATTGAAAACTGATTTACACCATATGGGCGACTGGGGCTAAATATGTCGACACAGGTTGCTTTATGATTGATGTGCCAGCATTAAAGCAGGATGGAGAGTCTGTCTGGTCTTGCAGCAGGAGCTCATGCCGCCAGTGTCTCAAAAGAATGCCACTCTTGAGCCAAATGCATGCCTCCAGAAGGTCGGCAGGAATAAATGTAAATAATTATTTTAAAACACACTTAGAACTTTATTCATGCTCAGAGTGCTTTTCACCTTTTGAACTTCCAGAACACAGGGCTGTGCTGAATGGGTGCTGCCTTAAAGGGAAGGTGTAGGCTTGTAGCTGATCGCAGGACTCTGAGAGTTCATCTGGTGATAGGTAATAAATTATTAATGGAAGTAAATGTTCAGGACTGAAATTCAGTTTAGCCTTTTAATACAGGTATCCTTATTAGTTTGCATTGATAATGCCTGAAGGCTCCAATCAGAAATAGGCCTTGCAGGGGAGGACCCACAGTGTTTTTTGGACAATTGTGTTATTAGGATTTTAAATAAAAATTTGGTACTAGAATAGCTGCTCCAGAATAAAGGCTTCTTGACTAGCTAGATGAGCAGGGCAGAGGCAAGCCAATAAATGGATGAAAAAGCAGCTTAGCAGTTAACACTAGGTTGTCCACATGTGCTAGTATTTATTTGCTGTAATAAAGTGCCATGGCTGCCCTTTCTTCTCAGACCTCTTCTGGGACATGATCATGTGGGTGATCCTGGGAAGACCATGTTGGGGTAAGGGTATAGAGAAAGTAAAGGCAAAACAGACATCATAGTAGAACTTCATTTCCTGGGCTCACTTGCACTGAGTGGCCAAAGGCAAGATGCTGAAGGGAGTGCAGAAACGTTTTTAGGTTGAACCTTTTTCTCATAGAAATGCCTGTGCACACACCTGCACTGTTAAAATAGAGGGTTTTGTGCTGCTGTGTGCATCAGACCCAGCTACCAGGTGCAGTTTTCAACATAACTTCCTCAAGCCTTTAAGTCTGAAATGGATCCAAGTTTTCCATTAGATAGTGAGACTAGTAAAGGAAAAAAGATACTTGGTTACGGAAACCACTCCCCTTCTTTAGGTCTTACTTTCTGATGGCTGGGGTTCACGTTAGCATGGGACAGACCCCTTCAATATTTTCCCTCCAAAGTAGTTCTTTGCAGCATCACTGCTGCAGAGCACCTGTGCTGTTGGTATTATACTTGTAAAACTTCCCTTGAAATGTTTGAGCTTTTCTAATGTGTACTTTTCATTTTGTCTCTGAATGTGGTATCCAGGCTATCTCCCGGCTGTGTGAAGACAAATACAAAGACTTGTCAAAAGCTGCTATGAGACGATCTTTCAGTGCTGATAACTTAGTTGGTATCCGCCGTTCTAATGCCATCCTCTCCTGAGGAGAGAGAAAAGTGCAGCACCATGAACCAGCATCCATATGACTCGGAGGAATACCACCACTCCATGCACACAAGCCAGCAGTGATGGTGTCTTCCAGCAAAAGGAGGAGAGGAGGGTAAATTAGCCAAGGGAGCCCAGAGCTTGAGGAGCATACTTGGTGCAAAAATCAAGACCTTTGTCAAACCAACTCTCTCCTCCTTCTAATGTATCCAGAGGTGCAAAAACAAACTTATCTCCTTCTGTCCCCCACAGATGTTTGCTTACTATGTAGGCCTATAGCTGTGAACTCTTGAGGTTTTTAATAATAAGTAGTTTTAAATTTTAGAATTTAAACACTAACCACACGACTATAGTTACAATGTTCTTCCCTCCTCTCCCCTGTCATCCAGAGTCTCACTGCATTTGTATTTCAGGTCAATGCAGTGTTAACAAAAAAACAACACAAAACATGGGACTCTTAAAGTATAAAGCCACTCTGGAGCTGAAAACAGTAGCATAGACACGTGTTGATGGTTTTTCCCTGGTTTGGCTACTAAAAGCTGCTATTATTGGTGATGTGTTCATGCCAAGAAGCTGCCCAGCAGGAAGGAATTCCAACTCTGCACCCACAACTTCACTCCAGTAGAGATTGTCAAAAGACTTTGAATGTTTTGACTGGGGGCAGAGATATGGTTTTATGTATTGTTAAAATGTATAGGGTCCATGCTGCATTTCTTGTGAATTATGGTGCTTCTCTCATTTTCTAATACTTATATTGCTCTGGAAGAGATGTAATCTGTGTATTTTTCTGAGGCATTGAATGAAAAAGTTGGTCTGGAAACATCATCACCATCCCAAACAGTGTAGCAATCCAGTGGTGAATGGCGTGTGTGCAGCACTGCTTCTCTGAATTCTACTGCAGATCTCTTGTGCTATATACAGTGGAGTTCCTAAAGCTGATATTGTGCATCCATCTGGCTCTCCTTGGATTTCAGTTTCCTGGGAGGGATTTACATTCATAATGAGACAATAATGAGTTTGAGAATCCTGGACTACCTAAGGAGGTAGATGAAAAAATATTGTGTTCAATTGAGAATTATCAAAAAGCTTTCTATAAACCCTATTTTTTTTCCCAAAGTGAATTTTATCTTGTGCAACTGCTCTAGAGGCTTGGGGTTTGCTCTTTCTGAGACTTTGGAACAGCGCTTACTTTCAGGCTCTGAAACTGAACTCTTAACAGGATAAGTATTATTAGACTCTTCCTGTTACAAGTCTTTGTAGTATTTTCCCTTCTTGGATCCAAATAGGTTCTAGGCAGTGTGTCCTAGGGGCAGATCTCCCTCCAAATGGCATGGGTTTTGTGCACTTCCTCATACAGCCAAGGCCCAGAAACTTACACTGAATAACAAGTCCATGTGCCTTTGGGAGTGGGGCTGTCTGAGTGCCATCATCAGTTTGGCTGCACTCAGCTATTAAAATGATGCATACAGCCTTTTGCAGTATGCAAATATGCCAGGCCCTGGCTCCCAAATCCATGGAACTTGGCACTTCAGGTATTGATCACAGTTCAATTTTGAAAATAACACTACATCTTCAGGTGGTTTTCCTTTCTCATGTTTGTATTAAAAGAAAAGCTAATAAACTCTATTTTAATTAAAGTTAAATGTGAAGGGTGTGTTCTGTACAGGTGTTGTATTCCATTGCCCCTCATGAGTATTTGGTGCTGTGCAGCTTCTCTCAAGTAGGAAAAGAAAGAAAAACCCCAGTGGTGTGTGTTAAGCCCCCCTGTTCCCCATACCAGCCCCTCACCTTCATTTTATCCCAGTGATTTGGGAATGTCTGGGAGCAGGCAGCAGGGCTCATGTGGCAGCTGTGAGTGGTGCTCGGGTAGCCGGAGGCCTGGTGGGTGCAGTCCTGCATGGCTGCCCAGCTGTTCCCACATGGCGTTTGGGCTGCTCAAATAACCACTCACTAACAGTTTCTTTGCACTTAAATGGCCTTTAAGGAGGGCCAGTCTCGCTGGAGGCCACTTGATGTTTTCTAAGTCCTTCCTTGAGGAGCAGTAAATTGGAAGCTACAAGTGACCACCTCCTGGATTGACTTGTGACCTAATTGCTAATGAGCTTTGCTTCCCTCAGCCCCGCCAGGTGCCTTCAGCTGTGTGGGATCGGTCTGGTGCACTTGGCTGTGGGCTGGTGTGCTCACTGTGAGGGCTCAGCAGAGATGGGGGCACTCACCTTTTTTTGCCAAATGTCAGGTGAATGACAACTCAAGCTGATGGCTGCTTCTGCAATACATCCTGCAGGAGACTGCTGCTCCAGACTTAATTTTGCTTCAAATCTTACCTGGCTTTAGTTTTACTGTAGCCCAGAGCACATTCCCAATGGGATTTTGATCAGCAGATGCTAAACAGGCCTGAACTACAACTTGACTCAAGAGAGGAAAAAGTCACAATTCTATTTAACATTTTGGTCGCCCTGAAAGAGTTACACTCTGGAAAACACAGCTAGTGTATTTCTTAGCTTAACAATAAAAAGTAAACCATACAGCTCCCCTTTGCAGGAATAAGTAGATAGTGTTTCAGAAGGAATTACGTTTAGGTAGTTCTGCTGGACAATGAACTGTGGGAGGGGGGTACCCTCCAACTTGAACTATTCTTAATATGTTGGCAGCACTTCTCTCAAAGAGGCAAAAGAAAAATTACCATCATGGTTAGAAAACTGAAATTACAGAGACTGTTACCTATCTCTGCTGCCAGGGAAGGGCAACCAGCTACAGAATCAATGTACCTTGTTTTTCTTAACCCAGCAGCTGAATAATATTTAATCTGTGTTGAGGTGACCGCTGCCTGCTTTCAGTTCCAGGGCAGCACTCCCCATCTGGCACGAAATGCTGTTTGCAGAGACAATAGCTGTGCTGTGCCCCAGCAGGAGAAACGTGAGCACCAACAAGAATAACAGGAGCAACATGCTGGCGGTCAGCAGGGGCAGGAAGCCATGGAGGTGTTTGTGGGCTACATGATGCCCTTGGGCTTCAGCAGCCCTTTCCTTTTGTGTACAGGGACTGTGTATTTTGTTTCCAAGGGAATTTTATGAGAACTACTTCACCATGGGTTTGGCAATTAAGAGGACAGGCACTTGAGGGAGGGAATAAATGTCAAGACCATTGCTTCTGGATAAGAGTAGAGGCATCAAGCATAACCTGAGCAAGCAGAAGAGGACAGAAGAGCAATTGAGGCAAGAGCTTGCACAAGGGGTTGGCAGGCGTGCCCGGGGCAGGGTGAACTACTGAGTTCAGAGCTCAGCACTGGGCAGGCTGCAGTCCCCATCCTGCACTGGGATTTCCCACAGCACAGTAATGCAAGAGCATTACACAGGACTGGCATTCCATATTGTTATCTGGGAAAACTACACTTGCACCAAATAAGTTGTTTGACAACATACAGTGAATTACAGGGTGCTGCCAAAGTGACTGTAGTGCTCACACCTCTCAATTGACTAGCTAGCAAAAGAGCACTTACCTGACTGAGCATGGGCCTGTTTGTTTTAGAATTAGAAAAGTCAGGTTGCCTTCATGGACAAGGCATTTTCTAGGTGAAATAACTACTTAGACTTCTGCTTTATGATATTAAAACCTATTTGAAAAGCCACGTGGTCCTCATGCCATCGGACACAGTCATTCCCCACGCCACCCCAGCCTGAAATTGTGCTAAATTTGCACTGCTGAAACACAGGGAAGGCAGTGACTACCTCGAGGCTGGCCTAAGTTGACCAAGTGGAACATGGAGAGCACAGGAGAGACACAGCAGCACAAGCATTAGGCCGGGCTGTGCGTGATCACACAGGTGCTCACAGGAACAGAGTCCTGCAGGTGAGTCACGCGGCTCCCTGCAGGAAAGGCCCTTCCCTTGCTCGGAAACCGTGGCTTGAGGTAGGTGGTGCATGGCAGTGCTGCCAAACTCCTGTTTACTGAGGAGCTGAGGACACAACAGCTTCCTGGGAGGCAGCAAGGACAACAAGGCTGCCAGCAAGGTGATGGAAGCAGGCAGCGAACTGTCCACAGCATGTAGGGAAGAACCTGATGCTGAAATGGTGCATGTCCCTTCCACACCCCAAAACTGTTTCCCTTGAAGTGATAGGATTAGCCTGAACAGTATGTTTTGCCTGTACTTGAGCACAGGGGAGGCAGATCCCTGAGGAAGCAGGTGAGTCAAGCTGTGGGGCTGCTTCCAGTAAGAGATCCTATCTAGTGGGACCTGGTGTGTGCCTACACACCTAACTAGATAGCAGAGTCCTGCACCATTAGTCACTGTGGAGCCAGCCTTAACCCCTTGCTGTCCCTCCTCAAGTGCTCCTCCCAACAGGAGGGATCACACAGCAGATGGCAACAAGAACACCCAAATTGGCGTGCAGCATCCTGCTTGGCTAAGAGCTGTCATCTGCTTGGCCTCAAGAGTATCAAAGGGCACCTCTTCAGGGCCTGATCTCAGCACAGGGTGAGGGACTGATACTGTGCAAACTGCAGAACGCCAATAAAAGTTGATAGTTAATCCTCTTTTACTTACCAGCAAGGCATGACCTTGGCCTGTCAGGGAAAGGCGCTGTCAGCGAGGTCACGGGCACAGCCAGCAGCACAGCCAGCACAGCCCCCCTGGGGATGAGCCCGGCTCAGTGCAGATCCAGGCTGGGACGGCGGTGCTGTGGTGGGCCACAGCATGCCAGCAGTGAGGGCACGGGTGTGTGACATCCTCTGTGCCAAGGGCAGCCGTGCGTGGGGTTTGTGCACATGAAACATGCTATTCCTGTGCCACTCAAGTGTAGTTGCCTCACCAGTTCCCCAAGATCCCCAGTAATAAGAGCCCTGCACAGCCCTCCACCATATGCCTCCCAGTTCCCCCCCCCAGCTAAGTTTTTAAGGTCATTAATATTCTAACAGAAGCAGAAGGAAAGAAAACAACACAAGCTGATTTTTTTTTGTCCTCATAAATAACTAATCTTGATACTTCTCTTTGAATAAAATTTCTTCAGCTTTTCACAAAATATAGTACAGTAATTTAAACATTGAACAGCATCAGTAATGAAAGAGGCAAAACCCAACATATAAATTGGCTACAAGAGACAGGGCACACAGCAACGGCTCCTTCCCCCCTCCTGACACTTGTTGCTGAGAAGCCAGGCTCGGACACGAGTTGATTGTATTACCCTACCATAGGATCAAAGCTGAAATGCTCTTGCATTTTTCAACAGGCAACGGTTTGTAGCTAATCTTGGATTTCTTTACACAGTCAGTTGCACTTCAGAAAAAACAAAAACAACAAAATACCACCTTTGACATGGTTTTGTTCATTGTATTGCATGATGTGTGTTTACCTGTATCTACAAAAGGCACTATAGAAAGAGAGGAGTCCAGCGAGGTGGACTGAAGCAGGTTGGAATCATTTAATGCCCTGGATTACAACACGAGACTACCCACAGCATCTCTGTACCTGACCTGCCTCACTGCAGAGAGCACACCTGTCCCTAACCCGTATCAAAGGTCACTACAGCTTCTCTATGTACAAGCTAGGCTATAATACAACTATTTACAGTCTGTATCACAACATGGTGCAATTCTATCTGCGATAAAGTACTGCAACACACTGGAGGGAGCGAGCCCTGTCACAAGAGTGCAGATATGTGCGGCTGAACAGTCCCTGCTGAGCCTTCAGTCCCCGCACCACTGGCTCCTCTGGCCTGGACACCCCAGAGACACTCACATGGTACCTTGGCAGTACCTTTATCAAGAGATGTGCCATTTGAGTGTCTCCTCACTTCACAGGCTTTGGTTTTAAAGTGAAGTGGAAACCTTTTTGACTGAAATGGTCCAAGGGTGTTGGTAACAGCCTCAGATCCTTGCAGTCCTGCGGGAGCAAAGCCAGCGTTGTTCTCCAGTGCTTGAGCAGCCGGGTCACAGTGCCACGCTTGAAGGAGGGCAAAAAGGATTTGAGTAATGGCTGGACAGTTACACACGTGATCATTACTTAGGGCAGGGAAAAAAGAAATAAATTAAAAGCCAGGTGCTTTCACGAGTGGCCTGAAGCCAGAAGCAGCCACTTCTTGCCAGCTGTGCCTTATCCCGTGCCACAGCTGGAGCCTCTTGTCCTTGCTATGTTCGGTGACATTGATAACAGGGCCCCCCCGGCCATCATTCTACTTATCAACACCCAGCTGTCACCACCACTTCATGCCGGGCACTGGTTCTGTCAGTGCTCAGATGTTGCCTGATCTGGGAAGGGAAAAAGGCTTGGGAAGTTGGAAGTAAAGAAGTACGAGCGCTTAGCTAAATTTTCCCAAATTAACTGCTCACTCTCAAACCTGGCAGTGTTTCCAGCAGACGCACAGCTTTGAAAAAAGCAGCAAGAAGTACTGAAGCTGACTGGCTGGAAAACCCAGCTGCTGCTCAGGAGAGACAGCCTGGCTCAGAAACCCCAACGTGCAGACACTACTCTCTGCAGGGATGCAACCCCCCTCTTAGGGTTGGTTGTGCCATGCTCAGCTGCTGCGCCACAAGCCACAGCTGGTAGGCTGGCAGGCAGGGCACCAGGCCTGCTCACCTAGCCCCATGTAACCCACACAGCACGAGGGAGACATGAGAAACTCACCCCGCTGCAGAGGCGAGAGGTGCAGAGCAGCACCAGGCCCTTCCCAGAGCACACAGCAGCTCATGAGAACTCTGCTCTTGGAGCCAGAGCCGACACTGCCCAGGGCTCCTTGTGAGCCTCATGCTGGGACAGCAGCCTCATCACCGGCACAGCCCCACGGCTCTCCGGGGCTGCTCCATGGGCAGTGGAGCTGCCCATCACAGGGGATGAGCAGGGAGTCACTTCTGCCAAGCTCTCCACCAGCACCAGCTCCTGCCCAGCCCTGAGCCCCTTGCACGGAGGGGAGCCGGCACATGCTTGCCCAGGGCAGAAGGGACCATGAGGGGTCACCTGGTCCCCGCCTCTGCTGCAGACAATTGGGACCTTGTCCCTGCCTGCCTTTAGGGCCAGGTGACTGATCCTCTCCACGGCCCCTTCCTCCTGCACTGCCACCACCTGCGCAGTCCCCAGCCCGCACAGCTCCTTTGCTCCTGCTCAGCGTGAGCTGCTGCCCGAGTGGGACCAGCGGCTGCCTCACACCAGGGGCCCTCAGCCCTCTCCTCCAAAGCACACAGCTGTGCCTGGGGGCTCCAGGGGCCCTGGGGGCACCGCCCTGGCGGCCCAGGAAGGCAGCCCCCCTGCCAGCTCTCCCTGGCCCCCTCACACCCTCCAGGCTCTGGTGAGCAGCTCAGTGCCAGTGCCAGCACCACCTGGGGTCGTGGGCCACCATCCACCCTGCCTGCTGCAGCTCTGCACCTCACCCAGGCACTGGCAAGACCTGCCCAGAGGCTTGTTGTGGGATACAAATTAATGCTTGAGGGATATCTGCCACTTGATTGGCCCACAGGCAGCAGCACCCCAGGACCCCAGCCAGGGTGTTGGACCCTCAAATGGTGCATACATGGCGGTGTCAGGCTCCAGGCCTCCCTGTCCCTCTGCTCCCACATCACTGGCAGCACCTCTCCCTGCCCTGCCTGGGGCCACGGCTGGTCCGTGCCCCATGGGCACACGGTCCCAGGCAGCACCGCCACAGTGGGGCTGGGGGTGCCAGGGGTGGCCCAGCTCTCACCCCCTCTTCTGTGGCCCAGGGTCTTTGCAACCCTCTCCTCCATGTGGCTGGGGTCACTGAGGCTCCCTCCGGTCACACATGGGACAGCGGGACCTGCTTGTGGTAGGAGGCCATGCTGGGCAGCACCGTCCTGCCAGCCAGCGCTGGGCTGGCCTCACCATACACGGAGGCGCCCGCGGGCTTCCTGGCCCGGCAGCACCGGGCGGTGAAGCGCCTCCAGGACTCGAGTGTCTTGCCAGACCAGATCCAAACACCAGAGGTGATGCCCACCACAAGGCACATGAAGTACTTGAGCATGAAGACGGCATAGTCAGGCTTGGGGCGGTGAGGGTCCCCCGGGCAGGAGCAGTTCTGCGCCTGCTCCCATGCCTCCCGGTTGTGCTGCTCGTAGATGTAGCAGGCGATGACGATGGTGGCGGGCACAGTGTAGAGCACGGTGAAGATGCCGATGCGGATCATCAGCTTCTCCAGCTTATCAGTTTTGGTGCCGCCCTGCTTGATCACACTGCGGATGCGGAAGAGTGAGACAAAACCAGCCAACAGGAAAAGGCTGCCGGTGAAGAGATAAACCACTAGTGGTGCCAACACAAAGCCCCGCAGGTTCTCCAGGCTCTGGTTGCCCACATAGCAAACCCCAGCCACCGGGTCACCATCCACAGAGCTGAGTGCCAGTACAGCAATGGATTTGGCGCTGGGGATGAGCCAGGCAGCCAGGTGGAAGTACTGTGAGTAGCCAGCAATGGCCTCATTGCCCCACTTCATGCCGGCTGCCAGGAACCAGGTGAGGGACAGGATGACCCACCAGATAGAGCTGGCCATGCCAAAAAAGTAGAGAAGAAGGAAAACCACGGTGCAGAGAGCAGGGCCAGTGGTCTCATAATGGATGTGGTGGTGCTCCGGGTTGCAAGCCACGTTGGCATGTCCTGCCACCAGCCGCACGATGTAGCCCACGGAGACGAAGAGGTAGCAAGCAGAGAGGAAGATGATGGGGCGCTCGGGGTACTTGAAGCGCTCCATGTCAATGAGGAAGGTGGCCACGGTGGTAGAGGTGGAGAGGAAGCAGAGGATGGACCAGAGGCCGATCCAGAAGGTAGCAAAGGTCTTCTCATCCTGGGTAAAGTAGGGCTGGTAGCAGGGGATGGCACAATTGAGTACTTTCCCAGTCCTGATGCGGTTGTACAGTGGATGGGACTCCTTGGAGATGGGGATCAGGGGCGCTTTGCACTTGCAAGTCTGACCACAGTCCAGCCCCGAGGGCCGCTGCCCATCGAGCGGTGTCAGATTTTTGGCCACGTCCTTGGCAGGACGCGTGGGCTTCCCAAAGAAAGGCGGCAGGGTGGTGGCTTCCGTGTGGTTGTATCCCATGCAGAGCACCTCGGAGTCCCCCAGAACAGGCAGGCTGTCGCAGCTCATCCTCTCGGGCCAGGCGAAGCCGTACTGCTGCATGATGGGCGAGCAGCCGGCCTTGGCCCGCTCGCAGACGGAGCGGCAGGGAGGCAGCGGCTTGGTGTAGTCGGACAGGCAGATGGGGGTGTACATGCTGCAGAGAAAGAAGCGTAGGTCCGGGGAGCACTGGATCTCCACCAGCGGCCAGAACTGGTGCACCTCCAGCCCGGCCTCGTCCTGCGTGTCGTGGTTGAACTGGTTGGGCATGTAGGTG
>JAWWLV010000183.1:27131481-27215631 GCA_035041135.1 Platyrinchus mystaceus
CCAGCGGCCAGAACTGGTGCACCTCCAGCCCGGCCTCGTCCTGCGTGTCGTGGTTGAACTGGTTGGGCATGTAGGTGAGGTTGTATCCGATGCCCTTGCACATCGGCACCGTGATCTCCTGGCACACCAGCGCCTTGGAGGCGGCGCGCCCCGCCGCCGGCAGCCCCAGCAGCAGCGGCAGCCCCAGCAGCAGCGGCACCGGCAGCCGCCGGCCGCCCATCGCCGCCGCGCGTCCTACCGCCGCCGCATGTCCTGGCACTGCCGCCGCCGCGCCGGGAGCGGGGCCCGCCGGGACCGCGACCGGCACCGCCGCCGCCACGGCCGCCACCTGCGCTCTGGGGCGGGCGGGCTGCTCCGCGCCGCGCCGCGCCCGAGCCCCGCCCCGGGAACGCCTCGGGAACGCCCCGGGAACGCCTCGGGAACGCCCCCGCCGCTGGCCCCGCCCCGCCGGGGCTCCCCGGGGCCGCCCCCGCCCGGGGCACCGAGTGCGAGGGCGGCGGAACGGGGCGTCCCGCCGGACACTGCTCTGCCCCGGCCCCCCCGTCCCGCCTGCTGGGCGCGTCCCTCCATCCCCGCCCGCCGGCGCTCGCAGTCCCGCGGCGGCCCGGGAGCGGGCGGCGATGTGAGAAGGTGGCGGTGCTGCCAAACCCGTGACCGCTCCGCCCCCGGCTCCGTGTCTGTGCAGGGATCCCAACTCCTTCCCCTCTTGTCTGCCAGGCCGCTCCCGAGGCCCGGGACCCCCTGCCCGCCCCAGCGGCTTTCCCAGGTGGGCGCGAAGAGCCGCGGGCAGCGGCGGGAGGAGGAGGGCAGGCGGTGCCCGAGCTGCCGCTGCCGCTTCGCCCCCTTCCTCCTCGGGCCCTTCAGACCCTCTCCGCGGGAGGGGGCCGCGGTCGTGGCCCCGCCACAACGGGATGGGGACGGACGGGGGCAAACTCTGGGCAGAGGAAGGGAAACGTGAAGAGGTCCTGCCCGCGTTTGCTTTGCTCCGGCAATGGTACATCAAGCCGGGTTCAAGTGGGGCATGGCAGCATCTACCGCTGCCGCCTCCCGCCGCTGCCCGCTCCCAGCTGCTCGGCGGGGCAGCGCTCCCGGAAAGCTGAGCCTCGGCAGGAAAGGAAACTGTCCCTGCCCGGGTGCAGCAGCTGTGCTGCCACATTCCCGGCCGGGACTCCGGTCGCCCGCCGCTCCGCCTCGGAGCTGCGGGAGCCGCGTTCCCAGCCCCTTCCTTCCCTCCCGGGCGGGGGCAGGCGCTGGGACGCAGCGCGACCGAACGACGAGACCGTGCCGGGGCAGAGGTCCCGGCCCGGCGCCCTGGGGACCGCGGGCTCCTGCCAGGACCACCGCGGTGGTCACGCTCAGCTGCCTGACTGCGAGGAATTCCAATCCTCCGATCCACGCATTCGCAAACACCTAAATTACCAGCCCGGTTTTCAGCGGCTTCTCCGAAAGCCCTGAAGCCCACAGCACGTTCAGGGCACACAGGAGAACAGATCCACTTCAAAAGCCAGATTTGGGAGTCAGAGGCTGCAGCTGCTGTGGCAGAGTCCGTTTTCTGGCCAAGGTGGAAGGCTGCTGCCAAGCCCTTGCACAGGAGCTCCTCACTCCTTCTCAGTGGATATGGATGGAAGGGCAATGTGAACCAAAAGTACTTCGCATCCAGCGCTTGCTGTGCTAGTCAAGACATACCCACAGCACATCACAGACAGCTTGCATTTACATGCTAAGGAACACCAACATTTCATGCATCCAAAATACCTCTAACTGCATCCAGAGCCCGCAAATCAAAGACTCAAAACAAGACTTAGCTCCTGCCTTCCTCCCAGAGGTAAAATCTGGCTTGCCCGTTGCTCTATGGACAGAGCAGTGACAGTATGGTATGCTGCTACCATTCACCAGTTGTCAGGGATTTTAAGGCCATCCCTGAGATCCTTTGTGTCCACACATCCACCCATCCTAGGCAAGCATATAATTTGGCACTGTCAACCTTGATGCATAACAACTTGAAAAATTTAGAGCTTCACACTCTTAAGTTTTACATGTAATAAAGCTATACATAAGAGAATTACAAGTCACATGTTCCTTTGGAAGACACTGGCATATCCATGTAGCAGGAGTCATAACTTTTAATTCTCCCCAACAATGAGTTTCTGTGAACTAGCAGCCCAGCAGAAGGCAATCACAGACAGTTTCATTATGGCTTTCAGTTGATTATCCAAATTATAGCTGAGAGCAGAGGGCAGCCTTTTTATTATCATCATTGCTGTACAATTAGAAAATGCTGATGAAGCTCCACAAGAGCAGAAATTCACTTTTTGATGGCATTTTTCATTTTCATAAGCGTTCCTCTGGGCAATATCTTGGTTTGATTTGACACACAATGGGGAACAGGTACATAGGTGGGAAGGGAGAAGATGAGAAGAGGAAAATGGGGCAGCTCTTCAGCTCATAATCTATCAGCTCCTGTAGCCTGGTTCAGGTTTTGCCACTCCTCCAGATGTATCTAATTCTTAGAGCCTGGCTGTAAATAAGCTGTATTTGCTACACTGGGGACGCATGAAATCCAATTAAGAGCCAGGTAGACATCTGTTGGCTTGCTCTGTGCTTCTGTTTCCTTTTTGTTTTTTTATGAATACGTAGCAGAGCAACCAGAACAGGACTAAATACGGTGTAAGTGCAAGTACAATTGATAGGCTTGTTACTCATCTTTTCGGTACAGTATGAGAATACAGTGCACTATGTGCATCCAGCACTATTAGTGATAGAAGCTGTGTCTGCACAAAATTTACTTTGCCAGACCCTGGGCACAAGAAAAAAAAAGTGTTTCCTGCCCCTAAGAAAATACTTTTGTTGTTGAGAAACTCTTAAATTACTAGAAATCACTTTACCTTTAATCCATGTGCAGAAGCATCCATGAAGCTCCACCATACCAGACAGGTCTGCTTGGGAGTTCAGCTAATCCCTGATCCTGGCTCCAGCCCAGAGGATACAGGCCCGGGCTGACAATATGTGTGTCCTTGCAGACATACCCTCCACCTGTTGAGGCATTTTCAGCTGGGATGCAATGGTTCCTGGTAGGAGCAGAAAGTAAAAAGTTGATAAATATTTCTGTATTTGGTTCTTTCACTGCTGATTGTCAGTGTACACTGTTTACCTGGACAAACTGCCTTTGTGAAGGATACTGTGACTTTTAAAAGACTTTAGAAAAGGACTGAGTTTCCTTTGTAAAGACTGGCTGTTGCCCTTGCCCTTGTTAGAGGACTCGGCAGACTTTTGCAAAGAGCTTTTCAGCTCAGGCTTGGGCAGGACAAAGCCAGAGAGCACTGATCTCACTCTTGGCTTTGCCGGTACCAAAGCAGGGCAGGAACCTCCTGCCCCTCTTGTTACAGGACCAGCACACCACCCTGGCCCTCGACCCTTCTTGCTTGAAGCAGCAAATCTCAGTTTTGTCTGCACTGCTGACAAGTCTCCAGCTCCCAGGAAGGGAGTGGTGGGGGCCCAGCACAGGTGACTCTGATCTCCTGATGCTGGTGGGCAGCCTGCCAATTACCCCAGCTGGAGGTTGTGCTACCTCAGGCACTGCCCAAATTAGCAGTGACCCCTATAACAAACTGCTTGAGTGAAGGGATGCTGGGGACCACAAGGTGGTTTGCAGCAGCACAAGACTGTGCCTTACTACCTGTCACAAGTGCAGAGACAGACAGCCACCACATTTGGCATCATGACTCAGCCCCCATCCAGCTCCAGCACAGCAGACCCACTGTATACTGCTACAAAAGGAGATCAATGTTTCCCCCACACAGAGGACAGAGCTGCACTGAGACAAGTGTGCTTCTGCTTCCACTTGCCATGCAAGTGTTTGCCTTCCCACCTGAGAGTTGCAAGGCTGCAGGCTGCCCACACTGCAAACCCCAGCACCAACACTGACCTCGTGATACAGGACCTGGAGGGGAGGGGTCCTAAATAAGAGACCAAGGTCCTTGCTGACACACAGGAAGGAGGGATCCAGCAGGTAGGGAGACAGAGGGGCTCTTAGCCCTTTGTGAGCAGGCATCTGTAGAGGGACCCTGACACCAAAACCCTACCGAAGTGCAACAGCAGCAGGGGCAAACATTTTCTCTTGTGCCCACATGATTTAAAGGCTGGGGACAGGAATTCAGATTTAAATCACTTGAATACTTTTCACCATATTGAAATTCCCTTCAAAATCCTAGCTTACATCAATACAATGTGGGTTTATATTTACCTGTACAATTACACACCTTAACATATTGCAGGAAGACAAAGCCATGCCAAACTCTAGTCATATCCAAATTGCTGCATGGAATTAGACAACTTCTGAGTGAATTAATCCAAAACAGTGACACAGACTTTAGCAACACCTGACAGAAGTGCTGCAGTTTGTAGAGTGCTACCAGAAGTTGAGGTAAGACCAAAGTAAAATCAGGAAGAGTGTCTGCATTTAAAACTTTGCTTGCCAGACTCATCAGTTATTACTTAACAATATTTGCACATAAAATGTACATAATTACTTTTCTTTGGTGTCCCCAGGCACTGGGCCCCCTTTCCATGAGGCATGGTTGGTAGACCAAAGGGATGTTCCTGCCCGGAGGTGCCACTACCACAGCATGCAAAGACAGGATCAGGGCCCTGGCCCAAAAGTGCAAGAGAGTTGTGGGGGGATAAGGACAGGTTTCTGCCATGCCACAGCCATGGATGATCTTCAGATCTCCTTGCTGTGATTCATACAATGCTGAGATAATGAGAAAGCAGTGAAATTCCTTATATTTTATTTTCTTGGGGGGTATAGCACAGCCTAAAATGTCTGAAACATTTCAGATACGTAGTTTTTGAAACATCACATTATGCTTTTTCTTTTCTTTTCCTTTTTTTTTTTTTTTTCCCCCACAGGCCCTTGAAAAGAAAACAGTCCCCATAGCGATGTTGACATGATAAATTAGTATGGCCCTGGCAAAGCCCTCACTCTTCATTGGGCAAATACTTATTTATGGACTTTCAAATTGGGGCTTATGTAACAACAGGGTGAGTGACTTTCAAAAAACCTCCACCATGTATTGACCTGATAGAGCCTAATGGGTCCTTCAGAGCAATTAGGATTTATTGTGTTAGCATCTATTGTGTATAGAGACCATTTTGAAAACATGTGTTATTTACCCAGAAAGCAGTAATGACTGTTTAAATACAGTTCAGATTGTTTCTGAAACTCTTGCTGCTCTATACATTGCAAAGAAGTTACTCCAAGCATTTTTCAGAGTTAAATACTTCGCTCCACTGGGATTTCCAAGCAGGGTAACTGTATCATCGCACATATATTTGTATGCTTGTAGCTGTAAGTGAAACAAGCTCTCGGGAAAGCTGCAAAATGAGCAGTCTCAAAGCATGGAATCTGAGATTTTTTCTTGCCACTCTAGTGGTCTGAGCAATTTAGCCCTCTTCCTAGCTGAGAAAGCAGGGCATTTTCCATGAATCCCACAAGTTTTGCTCTGTCTGATCTGAAACTCCAGCAAAAGTGACCTTAACAGCCAGGAAGCAGTGATTTGCCACACAGCACATCTAACCCTCTACATGCACTGAGGTGGGACCATCACCACTTCCCTCTAACCTCCTGGGGGCCAGCACACAAAGATAGAAGTGTTGGCTTCTGAAGAAGACTTGAGAAGCCTAACCCCTAGCCAGGCTCCTGACTTCACCAGCTCTGACTCTGAACTTACAACTAAAACAAAACCCCAACTCATACATGGGAGCTATCAAGTGTCTCTATGAGATAGTAAGAATATAGACCAATTACTGCTTGATTAATCTTCAGACCAATGCTGTTCTGATCAACACTATCTCTCAGTAGGTATTTCCTTTTTCTGCCCTTTTCCTGCACTCTGCTTTGCTGCGAGAGACCTTCAGGGTGAAACTGCTGAAAGCAGTTCAGCTTCGGCAAAATGCTTTCCCTGCCCTGCTTCAGGTCACAACCTCTGGAAGCTTGTTTCTATTTGCTTGTTTTACACCCAAATTAAAATATTATCTCTTACAATTGCATTACTTTATTTCCAGAGACAGAAGTACTACAGTTTTCCATTCCAGCAAAAAGAGGAACAGTTTACAGGAATCTCTGGCTGAAAAGGCTGAGGCAAATATTTCAAAGTTAAGATGCAAGTTTGTAATGGCCAATGTGCAAAATCCTCTGGAGAACAGAGTCAAGCAGCCTGGATTGAAGCTGGCTGAAAGTTGCAATTTCTGTTTTATGGAAAATTCAAGCATTTAAAACCAAAAAATACAAAATAAAAAATAAAATTAAAAAACACACCAGTTTGTTCCAAACAGGCAAGCTGCCCATTCTTCTGAGAAATCCTGAAGAGCTAGGAGGTTTCTTGTCACAACGTGTGCAAGTCCTAGAAGCCCCCTGCACAGGGAGGCCTTGGGAGCACAAGGATGGGGGAGATTCTGGGACATGGAAATCCTGGGGTGTCAGGATCTTTCTGGGAAACCGGTCACAATTCAGCCAGGAATCTGCCAGCTGAGCATTTGTTCCTTAGGTCCTGCCTGGCTTTCAGAAAAAGTTGGTCAGTCAAAACAGAAATGTTTCCAAGAAACTTTCTGTCTCTGCTGAACTGGCACTTTACAAAGAAACTGCTCTCAGTTTGAACATCTGCAGTTATGGGTGGTCTCTCCTGGCCTTAAAATTCTATGAATTGGTGCAAAACATATGATAACAACTGTTGTTGTTAAAAGCAACTTCACTCTGTGTTCAGAATAGTTCAAATTCAGTCTGGCCTTTCCTGAAAATACAGAGTTTCATATAATCAAAACAAGTTTCAAACACATAAGCCCATTTGACTGCGTTTCTTCACTAACCTCTCAAGATGTTGTGATCAAGATTTTTCAGATGCAGTGACTCTGGACTCTCTTGAGGCAACCTTAAGGGATCCTTATTTCCAGAGACTGGACTCCTTTACAACATGCCACATTGCTCACTCAAGATCCAAATCAATTAAAAATCACACATTTGAAACTTTATCCTGTATGTGTACTTACCTATAGTACCCTGAAGGAGAATGCTCATACACAATACACAGCCTGTGTTTTCATGTTTCCATGAACCAGAAAGTATCAAAGCCAGAGACCTCCTGAAACAATGTCCTCTCCCTGACCTTTTAGGCATGCTTGCTAAGATCAGGCACTTCAGATTTTCCCTATCTGCTTCTGACATCCTTGAAGTGCTTGACACAGGGCTGGAGGAATATTTGGAGCTAAGATTTAGCGAGTCATGTCAATCACATGAAATGAACCAAATTATGTTGAAATACACATTTAAATCCCTGCATAATCAACATTTATTGGACACAAATAAAAAGAGTCAGAAACAGATGGAAAGGCAGTTAGCACTAGCTGGGACTACACACATTTTGATTACTTCCTTCTGCAAGTCATTCATAGGCTAAGGTAATACACAGGTCAAAGTGATTTTGGAAAGGATGTTGTTAGCAACATTCACATTCAGGTATTAGTTAGATGTGAAGAATTAACACATGCAAGTGACCCTTATGTGCTCTAGCGGAACGGAAACAGGGAGCAGCATTTGCAGCAGGAGCCAGATTGGTCTTTTTCCAGGTCAAGACTGAGGGGTTGATTTTCCAGCTCTCCGTGGCCATAAGAGCAGGGACTAGTGTCATCGAATTGGAGTGCATCAAGAGATTTGCTGGGCAAATGAAGGAATCCATCCTCTAAATCCTGTACCACACTGCCATGTGCAGCAACCTCAAGGACGCAGTGACATTACCTTGCTTGGGATATGTCCCGGTGATGCAAGAAAGTGCTCCAAAATATTCCACAAGTGAGTTGCCAAAAATATTTGATGTCCAGGTTGTGAAGTCCTCTTACAGACCCTTTTTACCAAACTGATACAATCAAACTGATCTTGTATAAGCAGCAAACTGACAAAAAACTGGCACAACTGCTGCAAAGATGGGGTTCACACAGGCCAGCATCTTCATTATGGCACGAAAACAGTGGAGTAGCTTGGTTCAGCCTTTTGGTCAGAGAAGCCTGTCAAGCTGCAGGAGAATTCATGCTGTATGTATTTCCCTTATGCCAGTGAATTTAATTGTTCCACTATTTGGGACAAAGGAGCAGCTGAACCCTTCTCCAGGCCTCCAACAGACTGGCACTGCTAGACCCCCAGCCATTACACTGTCACGAGGCAGACAGGATTCCACTGAGTGCACTGAGAGAAACTATTCTGCAAGCTTCCACCTGTGCCAGGTGCTGAATGTACCTGCAGTACAAACTGCTCTTGGGCTGAGCAGCCAAGGAACACAAACAGTGGGAGAAAGGGTAGGTAATTCTCCTTGGTTTTGCAGACAGCAGAGCTCTGTGATTTGCCCTTATGGCCACAGAAAGATGGGAAATCGACCACTCAGTCCTGAACTGGAAAAAGACCATTCTGGCTCCTACTGCAGATGCTGCTCCCTGTTTCTGTTCCACTAGAGCATGAGACTGACAGTCTCTGGCACTATGCTACAGGGATGCAAGGCTGCAGGCACCTTCAGTCAGGGCCAGACTGATTGTCCTGGCAACAAAATCTCCTTCTGATAGACAGGCAGTCTGGAGGGGAACAAGGCAGATTCCTTACCTGGGCTAGCCAGGCTGCATCCTGACAGGACTAAACATCCCTCTTTGGAGGAGGAAGGGAGAATGCAAGGTGAGAAGACAGTGTAATCCTTTCAGCTGAGACTCTGCCAGGGGTGTTGCTAATTAGCAGAGAGAGGATGTGTTGTGGCTGGTGAGAGACAGACACGTTCTGTGTTGCGAGACAGTGCCTTCAACCAGCTCTGTCTGTGAGACACATACACTGAGAGCTCCCTGGTAGTGTTTGTATTGTGGGAGCCATCCCAGCAACACCAGCTGAGTCCTTGATGCCCGCTGTGCTGCCCACAGCCTCGTGTGAAACCCGTGATGGGATTCTGAACAGACAGAAAGTCTTGGTTGTGAACCTTATTTTCACTGTTCTAATACAGTCAAACCTATTTTGTACAGACATACAGAGTGGCTATGGCTTCCAGGTCATGGAAAAAGACTGGTGCTGCAGCAGCATCTGCATTTCCTAAGCTTGCTCAGGTATCTAAGAGATAGGAGACTGTTGTAGCTAACAGAGGAAATAAGGAGGTATTTTCAATCTCTACCAGAAGTAAGATCGTGGCCCAGAACTCTATGTGTGCATTTATATGTACCTTATGCACTGCAGATTGGAAACATTTCCAGCTGAGACTACTACATTTGGTCAGTTGGTGTCTGATCTAATTTATACTGAGCTGAATCTGCAAGAGCCCAGTCTAAGTTTTTGGGATTATGTGTGGTTTGCTTGAGATGAGCATCTGTTCCAGCACCCCTGTATTTAAGGATAGCTGAAATGCACATCCATTATCTGAGAAGAACCAACAAACTAATGATCAAGCCCTGCAGCTTTCTTCCATAGATTTTATTTAGATTCCCTGACAACTTAAAAGGAATGATTCCTAATTTTGTGTCTCTGTGTACTTTCCATTTGGGCTAAGATGTTCTCAATATTTAAGGATGTTTATGTGAGGTCAAACCTGACTTATGGCTCTTTTAACTTTGTATATTCCCAAGACATAGCTGACTCTGTTGGGCACATGGGCTCCTGACTAAGCCTAGTATGGGCAGTTCAGGAGATGATCTGAGACTGATAACAGCAACAAGCTGATCTCTACAGAAGTGGAGATTAAACATATTCAGCTGCACACTAATGCAGCTACCCAAGACAATCCTAAGGTGTGTTGCGCCAAAATGTGCTTTAAGAACTTCTGTATATATCAATGAAGGCCTTAGTCTGACTGAGAGCTGGCATAGACATGAGGGGAGAGAGGTGGAGGCAAGTGTTTGCACTGTGCAGACTGCAGGGGAGAAGGGTGGGCAAGGTTTAGTCTTCACCCTGAGCAGCTTCCTCACCCTTACTAAGCTGACAGAGTTGCAGGTGACTATTTTATGAGCAAAGAGGGAAACAGAAGCAAGAGAACAACAGCAGTGACCTCCAAGTCTCTGCTGAGGGAAGAGGAACAGACCACAGACAAACACAGCCCAGCCTCAAGGTATGTCGTGCCAGGCTGCAAAAAGGGACAGGGCTGCTTTAAAGGTCCTTGACAAGGGCACGGTGCTGACTCCAAAACCGTACCCTGTCCTGGCTGCAAAGTACCTCCTGTAATTGGCTACGAGCTTTAGAAAATGAAATCCAATTTACCTGCCACAAAGAAAAGCTGGATGAGGCCTCCCCAGAGCCGGTGGGTAAAGGAAGGCTGCCAGTTCCCACCCCCGAGCTGCTCCCCTCCCAGCCAGACCGGAGGGAAGGGGGAAGGGGCAGCGATGGCAGTAAGTGCAGGAACAATTCACTGGAGAGCCACGGTGCTCTTTGCAGTTTGCCCACTAATTACTATTAAGCCCTGGTTCCTTTTTGTGTTCCAAGGGGCGGCTTCAATGTGGCACTGCTTCTTGGGCCTTTCATGCTGCTGGGCTAACCCCTGAATAGCAGACTCACCCCCCTCGCTGCCTCTCTCTCTCTTTATTCCCCCCTTTTGCTTTTCTGATAGTATTTTCTGTCCATGTTGTGTAAGGTCCTAAATGAATCTTGACTGCCCCTACAGCCGACTGGAGACGCACAAAAGCGGCCCATTCCAGTGGCCACAGCGCCATTGTGTGCCCTAACAATGCACTAATTGGCGGTGACAATTGTGCGGCTGGGGAAGAAGAGGGGGCTGGGGGGGGGAGCGGAGGGGGGGGCTGGAGGTGGAACACGGGACATGGGTTCTTTCCAATCACTGAGGCGGGTCAATGAAAAAAAAGAGAAGCGTGAGGAGCGAGAAACACGCTCTGCTCTGCATTTCTCCTGCCTGCACGTCCCTGCCAGTCCCAAGCAGTTTGCCCCAAGGGCCCCTGCAAATTCCTACAGAGAAGGGCAAAGCGAGTAATTTTAAATGCGTGGGTCTGCAGAGAAAGATGTGAAAACTAGAAGGGTCATCTCAATCTCCCAGGCTGTCTTACCATCCCAGAGGCTGAAGAGCTCATGTGATGAGGACACCACTGAGATATTCATGGGAAAAGATCACACAAAAAGCCAAGAAGATGCTGGTGCTGCAGCATTCTGCTATGGGTACACGTGGGAGAGAGACTACTCACCTCTTACTGAATGGAGCTCAACATACCTTTGTTTTGCACAAGGACAGGACAGGGTGTCCTGCAGCACTCTGCGGGTGTAGGTGGTGGCCCTGTGGAGTAGGAGCCTGTGGTGCTGTTGAAAGTAAGGGAATGAACCTGGGCCACATCTCCAGCAGCAGGGAATCTAAGGACTGGAGGAAAGAAAGGAACCAACAGGTGCCATGGGGCTGAGGTGTTTATTGCCACTGTGACACCTCCCAGTAGGGACCAACCCAGCCTCACGCTGAAATTTGGCAGGAGTGAGTTCAGGGACTCTGAGAGCTGCCCCAGTATGAAGTTAACCGTCGAGTTTGGAAGCTGATGTATCTGACAAGTGAGGGACAGATTTCAACTTTATTCATTAGCTTTTAAGATAAAATCTGGGACAGAAAATGGCATGGACAATGCTTTTGAGAAAGAAGCACGGAAGGCTCATCCCATTTCCTAGACTCTAAATTAATTCAGACGGTTAACGGACACGGGGTCAGATGCTGAAGTGCTCAACAACTACCCATGTGTTTTCCAAACAGCTCATATCAGCTCCCTCAGAGAACAGTGAAGACCAGAAGGTGTGGAGCACTCTGGTTCATGACAGGGAAAGCAAAACAACCCAGACAGAAGCAACAGACAGGTTTATGAAGGGCTTTGAAATATTCTTTCTCACAGAGATACTTCTCTTACTTGAAGCTGACTGATTTTTGAGAAACATTGTCCAGAGCAGGGTCAGGAAGCAGGAATTATACTCCTTGCAGGACAGCTGTGGGACTGCTATGATGGGGAATGCTTCTGTTAAACACCTTGATGAAAAAGAATTACCTCCTGCATTTGGAAAGAAGTGGGAAAACACTTTCCCATACAGTGGCATCTAACCAGGGAACAACTACATAGGAACCACCTCTAGTGGAAGACCAATACTTTTCCACAAGACTAGCAAGTCCCATGTATTGGCATGGCTTGGAGATGAAGAGCAGAGATAAAGAGCAGGGAGGACAAACTGGAGACCCAGGGACAGGCAGGCACCGTGACTGGATCTAAACTCCTAGTGCTCTGACTGAGATTGGCATTTCAGTTTGGTCCACTACATATAAACACTGAGCTCAGCTGAGAAGTCTGGTCCTGCAGCCAGAATGTGGAGAGGAAGCCTATTGTGAGCCCAGTATGAGAAGCAGACCTGCAACAGCCTAGAGCTGGCAGTCTGCAGAGTCCAGGGTATGCTGTGTAGAAACTGGACTTGACCTTTTTGCCTCCTGGCCACCCTGAACACAGTATTTTTCTTAATGTAATCTCTCAGATTTTATGGGTCCTTGTCAGCATTTCTATGGAACAACACAGGACATCCCTGCTGCTGGGAAGAACCCCCACCTCTCTCCCCTCATTGCAAGGTGGACTTATCAGCTGTGTTAAGCTCCTATAATGTGGTGGTGGCAATATCCTCCCCAAGACAAAATCACTAGTTACCTGCTTTCAACACAGTAAATGTGCTTCTGCTTGCCCTCCCCTAGCAAGCCTCCACACCACTCCTGCCAACAGCTATGGAAACATTCCCATGGATTACCACGGATGCTGGAGGAGGGCCTTATACAGTGAGACCTCTCTACCTCCCCTTTGCCCTAAACCCTTCACAGAAGTACTTTATTGTTTTATGACAGCGCAGTAACACTTGACATAAATCTCTAAGCACAGCTAACAATGTCAATACTATGTAAATACCTACAGTAGAGACCTGTATTTTATTATGTTTTTGCCCTCTTTTACCTGTTATCACCAGGGTTAACTCTGTGCTAGATGCACGTGTATTTCACAAGGAATCTGCTGATTTTATACACTGCCACAGCTTATGTCTCTGAACACTGAGATCCCAGCTCTGGTTCTTTCACAAACTGCAGCTTTCATTGGAGTCATCAGAGTTTGGATCTGCTTAAAGGATTGATCATACTGTCTGTTAAATCAGAGACAAGTTCTCCTCAGAAGTGCAGAGTCCAACCCAGAGCAGGACATTTTGCAATATGTACACAACAAACAATATTCACCAGCGTCACAGGCAATTGCGTGCCAATGTCTGATGACAAATGGTGCTGGGGACTGTTTTCCATCCTGTCCTTGCTCCCATGAGAGTATGTGCTCCCTGCTCTTAGAAATCAGTTGGATCACTTGCAGGTGGAGGTACAAGTCAGTGGAGAGACATTCCTCATGTTTCATGACTTAGTTGCTGCACTTCAGGTATTTGCCTGCAGTGTCAGTCAGAAATGAGATTAATTTATAATCTTTAGTGCTCGGAAAGCACTTTGGACTGAAATGCTCCATGCACACTGATTACATCTATTACTTTCCTACACAGATTCAGTAATTTGCACTTTATTTTTAAGCAATACCTAAATTCACTAACAATTCCTTCTTAGTCCCCTCTAAATACATAATAATGCACCTGCATGCTAAATACCTCTGAACTTTCAAATCAATGAAAGCTCAGCCCTTAACACAATCTCTTACCTGACTTCTCTTGCTTTCCAGATGAGCCACACAACTTCTTTGTAAGTATCTAAATGAGTGCCAATACCTTGTACTCAATTATAGAGAAAATCCAAAGTCACTTACTATAAACAAGGGATTGACTTTTTAGCATGTTTACAGCCTCAATGCCAAGTTTTAT
Source organism: Platyrinchus mystaceus (assembly GCA_035041135.1). Classification (NCBI taxonomy): domain Eukaryota; kingdom Metazoa; phylum Chordata; class Aves; order Passeriformes; family Tyrannidae; genus Platyrinchus; species Platyrinchus mystaceus. The sequence goes on from JAWWLV010000183.1 coordinate 27,145,349, forward strand.
ATTTGGATGGAATTTACTCCTGCTTGCCTTGTAGACTTTGTCTGGTTTTAATTGCGACACTTAATTATCTGAGATGCTTTTCACCACCTTCTCCTACTGGTAATACTCAGGCCTCTAAATGGGACCACTATTATGGAGAGTATTTAGATAAACAAGAACTCTTTTAACGAGACAGTCCAGAGCCATGTACACACACTCCCAGAATATTTTCATTTGCCCTCAGTGTGCTTTCACTGAAAAAGTATGGTAAGCCTCAGATCTGGAAGATCCCTCTCAGCCCCTAAAGAAAGAAGGAGGATACTAGCTCCACTTGGGTTATTCTATTACTGTACTGTAATCAGGATTGTATCATACATGGATACAGGCATGATGTTATGGAAAAGATTAAAGAAAAAAGGATTTGTTTCCTGGAGCCTAGAGCAAAATTCTGGTCAAGGAGCTGGTACTATTTCATTTATTTTAGACAGTGTCCTCAGGACTTCATAAACTTGCGGACACTGTCACTTATTCCCAAAAGAAGAGCTGCATTCCAGTTCCATCACCTTTTAGAAAACCAGTCAACTTCACGTATTAAACCAAAAACTATTAATTTTGGTCCAAGAGCTCGAAGGGTAGCTTTTAAAAAATGAACTGCCCTGACCTTTCAGAGAAGAGTTGGAGCTGCAATTGGCATGCTCTTCCCAGGGCTCCCTAGTCCCCACGGTCTCTGCTCTGTGTGGATGCTTTTTCCCACCACCTCTTACAGGGTGAAGTGAGGAGGGAAGGTGGCAGTGAAAGGGGAAGGAGATGTCATAACAAAATTTGCTCACCTTATAAACCAAATAAGGAGGAAGAGAAGGCTTTGCACATGGTTTTCTTGTGCAGCTTGTGTGATCTTCATAAAACATTAACTCCCTGCTTGTAGCTGATTTCATCACAGGGATGAAGTCCAAAGGTTCCTGCAGGAGAGAGGACTGACATTCCTGATGGACCCCTGGTCTTTCTGAGGAGGGGCAGGAGGACAGTGAGGGAGTGGATATATCCTCCTCTTTGAAAGCTGCCAGAGCATAGGCCTGGGAGTGGATTTCTCTGGGGGATCTTGGGTAGGGGGTTTAGGCCGGTAAGCTCCACCATGGCTCAGCGCTGCAATCCTCAGCCAACAAATCCACAGCTTCAGGGAGCTGTAGAAGCAACTGAGAAGAACAGGAATCATGGCTGCTCCTACATCCATTAGTGGGAAAACCCTTACAACATGGGCAAAATCCTACCCTTCCAGGCCCCCAGTGGTCCCATCAGTCCAGCTGGGAGTAGCCTCCCTTACTTAGGATTTAAAGCCCTGAGCTCGGACCCTTTTGGCAGAAGTCCATGTGACAGCCATGCAGTGGGGAGCTGCCACCTGCATGCCTCCCAGGAACTCTGTATCCAAAGGTGCTTGAAAGCCACAGCTCCCAATAAGCTCCCCTGGAAGCTTTTGAGGGGGTCAGCACCATTAAAAATCGAGGAATTTGTGGATTTCCAAAAACACTTAAAATTAACTGGGAATCCAAACCCACAGAGCCCAATACAGACATCGATGGTAATTCCAGAGACCTGGCTGAGACACAGGAACAGTGAGCATCATAATTTTCTTAGATTTGGAAGACTCGCACTGGCAGATGAGCCTTCTTAAGAAAACCATCACTCTTTCAAAGCTTGCTCTACCCCTGGTACAGTGCCCACCGGAAGGCAAATTAAAAAGGACGAGTAACTTTTTTTGGTGTTTATTGAGAGTTGCCTTTATACACGAGGGACTGGTGCTCTGATGCTGTCATAAGTGAACCCAAATAAACCCTGCTCAAGTGTCAACAAGCAATTCAACTCAGTGAATTTATAATATAACATTTTTACACATCAATAATAAATTAAGACTATTGCCTAGAAGTTGCAGATAATTTAAAAAAATCCTTGTCAAAAGTAAAAAAACCCAAAACAACCAATGCAAACAACAAGAACAACGGAACACACACAACAATGTTGCAAATAAGTTAACAGAGCAGCACACACACATAATGGTTTTCAAAAAACTCAGGGTGCACTGCCAGCAATGATAAAACTCGCTGCAAGTGCTGCAGGTGAGCTGGTGCTCTGGCAGGAAGGAAAGCCCAGACTGCCAGGGACCACATCAGCCACTGCGCTCTGCTGCTCATGCCTGGCTTTCCCTGGCTTTTATCTGCCTCGACTGAACGAAAGTTGATTTGGGAGCTGCCTTTATCACTTAATACCTGTCAAACACACATTTTGCTCATGACTTACTTTTGCTTAGCTCAAGTATAGCAGGAACTGGTATAAGCTAAGTTGGTATCACAGGTTTTGATGCCATTAAAAATCAGCCTGAAAGCACACTTTAGTTTAAGCAAAATCAACTTGGTAGACAAGTGCTTAAGCAAAACTAAACCAAATCCTTTTTCCACCAAAACAATGCTGTGTATTCAAGGATTTACATTGGTTTAACGTGTGGATTAGACAGGAATAAATAAATAATTGAGCCACTGACAGCTGTGCACATAGACAAAGTCTACTACACTTTGGTCCTAGACAGCTTAGATAGCTCTCCAGGCCTGGATACCTCTGATGCTGACCACATGTGGCACCTTTGCAATTTGGATTAATGACCACCCTAACTGGCATTTTAAGATATGAATCAGGTCAGCATGGGCACAACACAGTTTTCAAGTAAAGAAGGACTTTGCACATTATCATCCAGGCCGTGTCCTCACTGTACTGCTACAATGCAGTGACAGCACTGCCGTTGTCAAACGGGATTCGGGCCACTGGCATCAAATGCGGACTTGTAAGATCACAGTCAGTATGGACCTGTGCCCCAGGCTGACACATGCCACATACTTTAGCAAATAATGCTAAAATTTGAACAGGTTAACCCTCTCTCTAAGGTAAGGCTGACCAAACCCTCACCGGGTTAGCCTTCAGAGAACCAGGCTGCATTAAAATTGACCTTTGAGGAAATGTCTTCGCTCCCACAGCACTAGATCTAGCTGTGCATGTGAGTAGGGAGTGCCATATGGGAGTCCCTCACCATGTGGTATGGACTGGCCAGTGGTTCCAGGAGGAATTGCATGTGACCTGACCCTGTTTTAATTCCCAGTACTTGCCACTGGTATATATGCACCTCTTCTGAAGGTCTCACAAAAGCACAACTGCATTTCTGGCTGAGAAGTCCAGGTAGTCTCAAAAATATAGATAATAAAAACCAACACCATCTCCATGCTACCCTCTCTCATACTGTCCTCTCAAAGCATAGACAGTAAACAAATTTTATGGTTACCATTCCTAGCAAGATGGAAACTGTCATGAGCAAGGGTTTCAAGCTCCAATGCAAACACACTGCATGATGGCAGAGCATTTCTAACAAAATTATTCACTTTTGAAAATTTAAGGCACCAAAAATGACCAAAAGTGAGGAGTTCCCATGCAGCTTGGTGTCTTCAGAGCTGGTGTATGTAGCCTGTAGAGCTCACTTCATGAGGGCAGAACAACCAAACTGAATTACTCAGCTACTCCTGCAAAAGAGCAGGCACAGCCATGGGAGAGTTTCAGTTTAAGCCTACAAGTTAATTGAACAGCAGATGCAATCAGGAAATCCAAACCAGGAAGATAGAGGCTAATATACAGTACTGTAAGGCACTCCTACTGGGAAGGGGAAAATTGAAAGGCAAATTACGAAGGAGAGAATGATTGGACTCAACTGGTTGAAAAACAACACGACGAGCTATGAAGCTCCAAGTCTGGCTGTAGACTCAGCACTGAGAGTAGGGACAGGGACAGAGACAGTGAGAGAAAGAGAGGAGAGACTGGCTTGCAGCTGAGCAGCAGAAAAAAAGAAGTGAGGAGATTGTTATGATTATTTAATTTCTTTTATACAGATCAACAGTAAGCTGCAATCCAGGTAGTGACCTTGGGAAGCCTGGGAAACTTGGTTGCTACAGAGAAAAAGCAAAATTCAACTGTGCAGCTTCCCCATTTCATTGTAAACAGACATCCTCTGCTTTTTTAAAAAAAATGTTTTAGACATTATTATCAATCCTTTATAATACACACACCATCCTGATTTTAAGAGAAGCCTTGACAAGAGGAGCTCTACAAGTACCCTGATGATTTGCTCCTAACAGGGCCATTAGAGCCTGTGGAGTACTGTGAAAAACTTGAGTTTCTCACCAAAAAGTACCTTCCCTCACAACTACCAATTCCTATCATCCCAGCAGTGAGCCCACATTGGTATGTGCCAGCCAGGATATTTGTCACATCACAAACCCATCATTTTCCACAACCTAAGAAAAAAAAAAAGGCAAGAGAAAGATTTCTACACAAAAAATATAAGTTTCTCTCTTTATAGGTTGATAATATAAAAAAGCTGCAGTTTGCATACCCTTCTTCCCACTAAAGGAAAGGCAGATGGTCAGGGTAAAGAGGAAAAGAAACTTGAATAAGGATCTCTACAGTGTCCTAGATTAAAATAATCTCAGACTAACAAATATAAGTACCTGTAGAGTGTGAAGCTATAGTCCACTGCAGTGAAGCATCCTATTTCTACACTGATTACAAGTTCTGTACAAAGCAAAAGCAGTAACTGGATTACAGATCAATTCCTCCTCAGTCAGCTATGAAAGCATCTTCTCTTTGAAGGAGAAACACGCCACATTTTATTCATGACTCACAATGAAATGGCATTGTTCAAATTTATTTCATGCATGGGTAGGACAATACTAGAAGTACCAATACATAATTTCACCTGTGTGTGGGGGGGAAAGAGAGTAGTGCAATCTGCAAAGAACCCCAGGAACTTTTCCAGCTGATGCTTATCCAGAAGTCTGCAGAGCAGACCATGTGTAGAGTAGCAGTGGGGACCAGCACACAGCACTGTTAGCACAGCAGAGACAACTGTGCACAGGTACAGCATCGTCTGAAACCCAAACCACCTACAGAACCCCAGGCTGAGTCTCCTGCTTGCAGATGGCTCTTGCAAGAAAATGTCCCTTTTAGAGCTGGGTCTTTTGAGAGTTAATAATGTGAGCAGTAATTTCAATTTATTCTTTTGCCTTGCAGTCCTGAAAAATTAATAGGGTTTCTTCCTACTGCATCAGCACCTTCTAAGGGCAGGATCAAGCCTTAGAAGTTACAAAAGACTTTGTCTTGCCCATTCATATGGAATAATATTTTTTGGATAGGAGCTGGGCATCCCTGAGAGGACAGCATCTTCCATATTATGGTCTGCTCCTATAGCTACCATGAAGCCATATTATTTTTCCAAAGTAGAAATGAATTGTGTATTCATTTTAGGATCTAGCTGGTTTACAATAACATTGGATTTTAAAGCAATTAATCTAGTCTGTATTGTACAGTATCCTTTTACATAGTGCTCTGGGCACTGACAGCATATTGCAACAACATGCTTTTGCTCTTTGTCATTAGTAATGGCAGTGGTTTCAGATCCATGACTAATTCAAGCAGTTTTGCCAACATCATACTATTTTTTTAATTCTCTGTAACTCTCTGTTAGCAAATAAACTGTTCTGTAATACCTGTACAAACCCAGAGCAACTTCAATGCTGTCTATGTTGTTATTCCAGAATTCAATTCCAATATCTAAGCATGCACACAGCTGGTACTTTAGAGATCAGGACATCTCTCAAAGTAAGTAATAGTTTGTAATTAGTTTTAAATAGTCTGAACCTTGATTCCTTGACTCCATATGGTTTTTGACAGTGTGCACAAGCAGCCTCCTCCAAACTGAGCTGGACGTGAACCAGCAATGTAAGGGATCTTAAACACCAGAGCATGATGACAATTCAAAATAGTACCTGACAGTTTCAGAGCTACTGGCTTTGCCACAGGACTAGTTGCAGTGACACATGCTGAAAAACATGGGAGCGTACTGTTTATTCAGCCAGTACCAGTGCAGTTCCTGTTTGCATGACTAATTCCACAATACTTCCCCAGTGTTTGCATTTCTGAACACGCCGGGAATTCTTCATGTGGGAATGGATTTGCAAGGAACATTATACCTTTAAAGGTGATAGCCAAAAGCAACTCACTTCACATGAGGAACAGTGAGCCCAGACAAGACCCCACTGTGTAGGGGAAGTATTAATTTTAGTGACAAAGGTGCATGATTCACCAGGTTTATTAAACATGGGGATCCCTACAGTACTTTGCCAAGAACACAGAAAACCCCTCACTTCCTTCCAAAGAATCCCACTGAGAGAAGGACTTCTGGAAAAGAAAGGCACTGGTTGTCTAATGTATACAAGATATAAACATGCTTCTATATATATAGTAGTTGCACTCAAATTTGAAAAAGCTCAGATTCAGTTACTTTTTCTGTGACTGGAGGCTGAAAAAGGTAACCACTTATACTCCAGTACAAGGCAACTCACCGTAGCATTTTACTTTTTAATGTAAGCATGATGTACCCTGTTCTTTTATTTAAAATACTTCAGCAATTAGTGAGATGCTTCGATGATCAAGACTGCTTTCTGTCTTGAATACAACAGTCAGAAGATTATATAGGAAGCAAAGATCAGTATTCCACACTTTCACAAACCTGTGTGAGAGGAAAAATACATGCAACTGGCTTTTTTCCCCTGAAACTGTATTTGCTTTCTGTATATAGATGTGTGTGTGTGTGTATATATATATATGTGACTGCTTTCATATGTATATAATACACACATCACTGCAGGGTGTGGAAAAAAGAGTTAAGAACATGGACTGGAGGGAAGACAAACTCTAACTGTTCACTGCAGGTGAACTCACAATGAATTAAACATACTGCCAGTGATGACACACATCTCCCCAGTTAAATCCATCATGTACTTCCCTTTCACAATAGAATTCACTGTAGTTAATACTTCCTGTGTTCCAGGTGTGTGGAGTAGAATCATACCTTGAGGAACTTTGCTCTCCACCACTGAACTCATTACAGAAGTATAAAATGCCTTGAAGCTCAAAGAGAATGCAGGACACAAGTTGCATATGAAAACAGCAAAGTAGTGTTTCACAATTTTGGAGGTATTGTCTAACTAAAATGGGCAAGATGACTTTCCTGACTATCAGTTTATCAGGTTCAGGTTAGAAAACCATTTAAAATAAACTTCATGAAATAAAACAAAAACCAATGTGGGCACTTAAAATGCTTTAAAGTGTGAAACCAGACGGAGGTCAGAGCCAACATCATGGTACTGGAGATGAGGACATGGCCTTTCACAGATCAAGAATAACAAGCATAAAACTCCATGGACTTCAGTGACTGAGCTGAACCAATATATCCAGCCTGAACAAAAAGAGTAGGAAGTCCCCTGCTTATCTGAATATGGAATAGTTCACTGGGGTGGTTATGAATATATAAACATAAATTAAGGAATTCTGCATCTTCTGTTTGTAAGCACCTCCAATAAGTTTGGTGGGAGATCCTTTTCTTTCCTCGGCAAGCAGATCCTTTAAAATGTAAATGCACTGGCCCTTCAAAATAGTTCTCTGAAAACATGAGGAAATGGAACCACATGTCCGTATCAGGAGACAGTGGATTTAAAATAATTCCTGCTCTACTGGGTTCTGTGAAACACCCCATCAGACCCTCTGCCAAGGCTACTAATAAATAAATAATACACATAAATAAGTTGACGATTCAGCAATTATAAATGAAAAACATAAAAAATAATGTGGTCATGGCAGCAAATATTTTCTGCCTTGAGAAAAAGTCTTCTACAGAGGTGGAAAAGAAAGTCAGGTGCTTCATTACCTAGACCTAAAGCATTTCAGGTAAACCACATTTTGTATGAGAGCTAGTGGCTGAACTTCAAGGCAGTTTAGCCATTGGTATTTCAAAGCCAACAAGGCTTTACAGCCAATTTGGCAGCTGTTATTCACAGATGAAGAAGGTCAGATAATACTTTTCAAAAAAATTTCTGCCTGGCTAAGCTGAGAATTTGCTTGAGCTGGCAGCTGGGAAAGGGATTCTCTTCAGGTTGACCCCCAGCCTTAAGGAACTCATGTGTTCTGGTATGACAATTCAAACATGTTGCAAGACTCTTCAAAGTTCTCGTCCATATTCAGTTGTCTCCAGAAGGATTTCTGCTTCTTCTGCAGCTCTTTGCGCACACACCTGGGGCATGGTACAGCCTTCACTTTGCACTCAGAGTGGAAGACAGCATCACAGCTTTCACACCTGCAAACACAAATTAGTGTCAAAATTGAGTCACAAAATGATTGCACAGCATGCAATGGGCTTCATGAGGACTACAGGCAGTAGACATTCCTTGAAACTATTCTGGGAGCTCAAAGAGCATCATGTTTTGAAAGAGTGGCTTTGTGAAAGACACTTTGTATGCCCACACCTCTGCTGGTGTGAAGCTACTCAGGACCACTAAAATAAGTTGACTTGGATCCATTTGCAATTGCTGAGAATCTGTTCCAGCACTTCTGCTTCACAGATAGAAATTTTTAGAAGGATTAATACCTTTCTTCTTAGGAACTAGCATTCAGGTGTATCACAGCATAGACATCACCTTTGTTTTATGAAGCTTGTTGCTTTGGTTTGTAAATGAAGAGTTACAATATTATTTTCCAATAAGATATATTTCAGCAGTTGCAGAAACAGATTATGTGATTTGCAACAGCCACAATATATTTTCCTCATTGAAGTTCCAGTAGTCAGCTGTCCTGGAAAGAGTAAAAAACAGTGCACTTCAACAGCAGGAGAAGTTGTCATTAAACAAAGTAAAAATTGAAACAGAGGTAAGTGATATTGCCTGTGTCCTGTTGAAGACTGGACTAGATCAACACAGTTATAGCTTCTGGCATTCAAAGCTATGTTACTCTGTTCTCAAATGTGACATTGAGACTTCAAACAAATCAGCTGCTCAAACAAGATGACTGGATTACTTTTGGGGCACTGTGAGGTAATGGACATAATGTCACAGCAGATCAAGCCCCAGTTCCACATGGCTGTGGAGCAATGAAACATCTGGCGATCATGAGTGTGTACAACTTATGAGTTGGACATTCTCAGCCTTTCAATGCAAGTAACTATCTGTAGTAATGAGTTAAGTTTCTGCAGATTTGTAGTTGAAGAACAATGCAAGTAACTATCTGTAGTAATGAGTTAAGTTGCTGCAGATTTGTAGTTGAAGAAAAAACTAAAAGGATGACAGCATCAGAGGTAAAAAGTCTTAGATTCCAGTTGGATAATCAAATAATAAAAGCAACCAAACATCCAACTTTAGAGCAATCCTGAAACACAAATGAGGGGTGCTGGCCACCCTAGTGATTCTGTGGGACATCTTGAAATGCCCTGCACTTTTCCTTCTCGCAGCTATTGTAGTCAAATTACTATATGAGAATCTGAGTGTCCATTGTTATAACCTTAGTAGGGTTTTTTGTTTGCTTGCTTTGAACTTATTTCTCACAGAAATAAGATTCTTGTCTTCAAGACTGTGAAGAAAAATTGAAAACTTGAAGAAAAATTGAAAACATGAAGAAACAAACCCCAAATACTGAGAAGCCACAAGGCAAACTGCAGTACTTGGCATGTGGTCTGGCAATAGGGAGGTAAGTCCATGAGCTAACACAACCCGATAGCTGTATCGGCTGTGTCTGCAACTCACCTGGAACTTTTCAAAACCGTTCCTGATCAGGCTGCACTTGAAGTTTTATGCACAAGTCCAAACATGGCCTAAATTTTAGTAACTGCAGAGCTTTGAGAAAGCTATGCAGAGATTTAGAGAGGCACATTTGTAGCTAGCATAAACTGATAAAACTCAAATAACGAGCAAGAAAAGGAAGGTGAAAGAGGCTAAGTATAATGCAGTACATCTATTCGCTTCCATGCTCTCTTGCAGTAAAACTTCACTGTCATATTTCTAAGTACAGCTATGGAGTCTAAATCTGGTTTTGAATCAAGAAACTAGCTTACACAGAGATATTTACAATTTTTGTGCTCAGAGAGTGTGTGTTATGGCCCTGATCCACTGAAGCACATAAACACATGCTTAGGACTCATATCCCAGTGATTTCCTTGAGGTTACTGATTTGCCTCCAACAAAGCATGTGCTTTGCTGGTTTGGGATCTACAGGAACAGACACACTAATGGACAAGGAGGAGACAGAGGACAGCAGTGTTTTTAAAACTTTACACCACTCTGACCTGACAGCAATGGTGATTTTATCAAGCTAATTCTCCCTTGTTAGTCAGCAATTTACAGTACCCTGGAAGTTGCTAGAGGGTAATGATTGATGAGGAGTGTAATTTTGAGCATTGCCACTCCCTGTGCTAGCCCAATATTTCTCCACAGCATGCATGAAAGTGACAAAACCTATCAGAAATTGCTGCTGAAATGGATGGAGCAGGATGAGAGAGGAGCCAGCACACCTGCTCTCTCAAGTCAAAGGCCATCAGCAGAGCAAACAAAGACTGATGGTGTTTAAATTAATATGAATTTGTTTTTCAGAAATGAGCTCAGTGGAAAAATTAACAAACTTCTTTCACATCCCTCAAAATCAAAAGAGAGAAAAAAAATGTATGAACTGTTATTTATCAGAGGCTCTGAGCAGGACCCCATATGGCCAGGCACTCAGCAGAGGCAGCACAAACAGCCAGCCCTGGATCTCACAGTACTGGCAGCCACTGTTGCCATTGTCACTCCATTCTGGTGCCCCACCCCTGACTGCTGCTCTGAAAACCTATTTTCTGCTTTCTCTGGTGAAGGTTGATGTACTCCCAGCCCCAACCAAGGTGTGCAGATGACAACAAAGTAGCAGGCTGGAGGAAAGCTGCACTGAGTTGGAAAACAAAGGTGTCCCTCGCTCTCCATAGGGACGTGTAGAAAGCATACCTGGACCAGCACGCTTGTATCCCCCCCTCACTGCCAAAGGAAGTGAGTCACCAGGGCAGTGGGGCAATGCTGAGCTTGCTCTGCCTTTGTGCAAATGGCAAGCTACTCCCTTTCAAGTGACGGAGCTATGCTACCCTAAGCCATCTACAGCTTTGCTTTTCATCATATCAAACACAGTCAGTCTTAACTGCCCTGGAAAGTCAACTGGTTGACCATTTCCAATCTCACTGGAAGAAATTCTCCAGTGATACCAAAACACTCATCAACTTTATATTCCTTCTTAGAATATTACAAACAGATTGCTTCTTAATCTCCACATTGAGATTCACAGGGGTTTTTTACTGCTGTTTTCAAGCCTCAGTATTCCAAAATTACTTTATTTTCTCTGGAGAAATAAAATATAACCCTTGTTGTTGTCATAGGTAATTCACAGTTCAGGTATTATTTCTGACTCCTGACTTCTTTGTCTGGAGGCCAAAAAGTCCCTAGATCTTTTGTGAGAATTCTATACACCCCTGATAATAAGCTTATGAGCCCATAGCCACTCAGGCCTTTCATGTTTCCTTCTTTAATGAACGATATTGTGATACTGCACATTAACAGCATCTTGCTATTTTTCAAACAGTATTTGAAGAATTAGTGAACATTGCATGTTGTTTTCATACAGACTTGAGTCTTCTAAGAAGGCAGCTGAAATAGATTCCTCTCTATTTTGGTGTTTTCTCTCTGTTTTTTCTCTTTCCTGACCTAACTCAATTTCTGTTGAGACTTATGTTTTAAGGATGTTCTACGTGTTTGAACACCAGAGTAACAAAAATGCAGAGAATCATTCAGTCCTCTAAATAATTTCTATTACACTGGAAAGCATAAGAGAAAGGGCAAAGCTTTCCATAGCCAGACAGGCATTATAATGCTCTTATTATTATCATTACTAGTTACAAAAGAAAAGCCTTTCTACATTAAAAGCATATAATCAGTCCTTGTATGCTGAGGAAGTGCCGATGTTAGTATCTCCCATCAAGTCTGGGAATTTGAAATATATACATAATAATATTTTGTAAATTGAATTCTGGCACGTTCTTTTCATGCTTTCCACATATGTTTCACAGGATTATGGCTCAACTAATTCTAAATGCTACACAACCCATTGATTATACTCATATTTCTCCTCTGTACTGCACCACCATGTAAGTGCCCCCGGGCAGGATCAGATGCCCAAAGAGGGGGGTGCAACACAAAGAAGCTTCAAAGACCTTTCACCTTAAAAAGACATAACAAAGCAAGATGACCAACAGATGGCCCAGGATGTCATCTGAAAGACAGGTTTTTTGTCTCCTAGGAACCTTACCTGTTGACAGACTGACCAGTGTGACCGTGTTTGGATGAAGCTACTGTGTTTATTAGGACACGTTCGGTACCATGCACATGGACTGTACCTGTCTGGTTTCCAAACACCAACTAGGGAATCAAAGCAGCTCATAGTTATGCTGCTCATTCCTGAAATGAGCAAACAGTGAATGGCAAATACAGCACCATTCCTACCTCACAAATGGGAAGCGAGAGGTGAACTGTCTTGCTCAAGGTCAGGCAGGAGCTCTTAGCAGAGCTGAGAAGGGCAAAGAGCTCCCCTGTCTCACTGCAGTGCCATATGCATCCACCACCCTTTTGCTTGTAATTTTATATATTAACTTTAATTTTTTCATTAAAGAAACTCACTTGCTTTGTGCCAGACTTTGCACACATTTGGTCAAGCGAGTAATCCCTTGAAATTAATTTCAGTAATCAAATCCCTTCACTGACTAGAACTCTTAAGTTTTTTCTTTCCCTCCGTGCAGAGTAAAAGCAAGATGAAATGGGGTTGTTCACTACATTTTCCTTAGAGGATGCTAAACATTCATCAAGCATCCAAAATACTGAAATACCTGTAACTTGGCTATTAAAAAAACCCAAAAAGAGCAAACCACAGTAGTTGAAGTAAGCCTTGCCTAGGGATTCCAGCATGATCACCATCCCACACTATGCACATGTGCCTGTCTGCAAGTATTTCTGAATTGCTCAGCTGTGAATATCACAGACATGCCCTTCAAAACTCTCAGAGACTTTAGCAGAACACAAAGAAAAGGAAAATGGACTAGCCTGTGTTCACTTGCAACACAAAAAAAGCCCCAAAGGCAATCAATGCCTGACACACACGTGCAGCAATATTATTCCAGTTGCCTAGGAACCAATGCAAGGAGCCTGCCTAGGGAGGGACGCCCACATAGTAAATGAATGGAAGCAAGTTGGCACTAATATGACATTGATTTGTCCCTATAAGGAGCTTGTTAAGATAACGCCTTGTATGACACATGGTCTTTACCAGACACAGTTGTGGGGGGTTTTTTATATACTATACTTAAAAACTGTTAATACTTCAGACTTGCTTTTGAAAACTTTGCCTCTGAAGATGAAACAAAAAAGGGCCCACTACCCAGTCCCTCAAATTATTATATATCTGAAATTCACTCTAAATTATCAATTCAGTGTTCAAGGAACCAGCAGTGATTCAAAGCACAATCATAGTTTTCCTTTCCATACACCTGTTCATCAGAAGGGTTTACCCTTCATAAACCAGCAAAGCCTCAAGACACTCCTCATTTATAATGGCACGGCTGGGTCCTGGGCTGGCCCTGGAGGATACAGAAACAATGGAAAGAGCTGTAATTGCCAAGCGTTGGCACAGCTCATGTGCTGGGGGAAGCAACGCAGAGGGGTGAGCTGGTTACAGATGGCAGCCAGCAAGAGGTGCACAGTGACCACCAGCCTGCACTGATGGGGCTCCCCAGCTACAGCAGCTATGCCGCTGTACTTGCACTCCCCAGCTACTTGCACTCTAGAACAGCTGCAGGGACCAGCCTAAACGCAGCCTGACACGACATCTATTAACACCACCACTGCTGCTGCTTTAATAATGCCACCCCAGGGTGGCTGAATGACACACTACCCAGTGTCCCTGCATGAAAACTGCTGGACCAGGGTCTGCTCCCTTTTACGCAGCACAGGGTAGACCGAGGTGCTGGAGAAGCGCTCCAGGCAGCAGGGAGGATGAGTGAATAAGCCCTTATCTTGGCTAACCTGTCTGTGCTATCTCTTGCCCCTCATCCCGTCATGCCAGCACCCACTGCTAAGCTCAATTGCATCCAACGGATGTGCAAAGTGGACAGAGATATATTAAAGACTCACAAATGAGGAGAAAAGCAGGCAGCTCACTGGAGGGGAGGGAAAACCACCAGTGCTGCACCAGTGGAGGGGACCTTCAATGCCAACTTCTGCATTGCTACCTCCAGAGAAACCACAGAGCGGGCCTTCATTTTGGGTGCACAAAGAACAATTTGCTACAGGGCAGGGCTGAACAAGAACAGCTTGATTTAACCACATCCTCTCCTCCTGTGACAGTTGTGTACACTGGCTGAGGTACTGCACTGCAGCATGGCAGCAGGGTCAAGCAGGAACAACGGGAACTGCAGCTCCCAGACCCCTCTTCGCAGAGCCACGTCACCCCCGATCAAGGAGGGAAGCGTGACCCCAGCTTCTCCCCAGCTGTGGCTTCTGGGATTTATGCCATACTTATCTACATACATTTCCATATTTTTATCCAAGCAGGAGAACTAAGGACTGACTGTTGACCTCATCACTGTGCTTTGCAAGTTGTTTAAACTCAACGATCCCAAGCCAAGTAATGTGGCCTGTAAAGAGCAGTTCCCAAGAAATCAGTAAAGGGACACAAAAATCAGTATTAAAACTCTTAATCTGAAACTCATGCAATTACACTTCAGTCAGTGAAGCTAACTTACTTTGGAAAGGGGAAAAGCCCTTCATATGATAGATCCATTACCTGTAAACCACTGGAGAGGCTGAAAAGCCACAGAGATTCACACGTTTACATTACTCAGGCATATTCTCTGCCTCTGCTAGCTGCCACATCAAGAACTGGACTTTGCCCCTCTGCCTCTCCTGTTATTAATGAATTCACATTCACAAAGTGGGGATTGAAAAGCACATTACTATTAACAGTAATATTAACATACTGCCCTCAACTATTATAATTTGTTTGCATGATTCTATTATTTTGCATTTTTCTGTCAGTCTCAAGTCTAAAAATCCTGTGAACCAAGCCAGGATTTTGCTTTCAATAAAAGAGAAAGGCAAAGACAGCCAGACTTCATAACTCTGCATTAAAGCTGAAGACATGTCTACGTGGACCCAAGATGGAAAAAAGAAACTTAACATTTAAAGAAATAAATACATAAACAACAAATTCCCAAGCTAATCTGAGAATTTCTGAGCACTTAAGAATTGAGAGTGTTTGCTTTCATGAGCTAAAAAGCAATTGAAAAGTTGTCACCTGGTCTACAAGGAACCATATTTGGGAGATAGAGAAGTCTATGTTAAAAGGAGAGAGAAAGGAGGAGAAAGAATTAAAAGGTCTTGACTGGCAAGATGGAAATACCTGGAGTGAGGAAGAAAGCACAGCAGGGAAGCTGCAAAATAGAAACTATAAACAAGATGGTTGCCGTGTCCAGCCAGGGGAGAAGAGCACAAGGCAGCACTGCAGAGACCTTCTTACTTGAAATAAGTATCTGCCTTTAGACTGAACGTTCTACTTAAAAACACTGACACAAGACAAGAAAAACCAACCCCTAAAGCTAATTCAGTTGCAAAACAGAATGTTTGATGAAAAAGCCAGTATATTTTATCACTTTCTTTTTACATATTCCAGATAACATTACTGTGCTACCCTGCACAAACAAAAATAAGATTATGTGGGCCAGAAAATTTTGACCAGTTTTGACATATTCAGCTGAAATGAAATTATCAAGAGAACTTAACATCTACTTAAATGCCTATGTTTCTTTAAAGAAAGTGCTGAGCAGATCAGAGTGATTTGAACCAACCATCAACATCCAATAAGCTAAAAAATTAGGTACCAAAACCACGAGCACAACTCAGGTGAACTGGGCTTAGGGAAAGGCTTTCTAGCATAAGACAAACTAATCAAAGCAAGAGGGAAAATTATGTACTTTGAGCGATGCCTTTGGCCCGTGCCAAGGTACTTCCTGGAAATGCTCTATTTCAGTCTCTCCACCAAATATCTATCTTTAACATTCTCCCAGTTGCTCAAAGCTGCTTCTGTCCAGTGACAAAGCATCCATAAAACAGTGAGCTGTAACCTTGCAAAGTCTTGGGCATGCACAGCCTCAGAGCCTTTAGTAAGACTTGTCACTATGTACAAAGTTAAGTCCATTCATAGGTCTTATCAGGATGGTGGCCAAAGATTATAGAGGCATCCAAGCTGGTTGATACAGTCAAGACTGTTCTGTGGCACGTCTATTTTAAACTTGGGTCTTCTGGTTTGTATCTTAAAAGGCCTACACGTCTTAACTGATCTGCAGAACAAATTAACTTAGCAAAGTGAAAACAGTTTAGCCTTGATAAATGAATATGAACACAAAAGAGCAACTCTCCATGGTTCACGTACATCGACAGCACATAAAAGGCAAGGAATGGACTAAATTGTTCTTAACCAAGCAAGTAGCTTTACCAGCAAAACACAATAAATTGCCTGTGAAAGTAGTCACTAGGATGACAACGCTCAGGCAAGACCAAAACTATTAACTGGGTAACACATAATAATCTTAATTAGAACTATAATTGCTTAATTATCTAATGGGACAGAAAATGCTTTTTAATGAGCTTTTATTCTCATTCCAAAGATCATTTTCTCAGTATTTTTTAAGATTTAAAACTTGTTTAAAATTGTTCTAAGTTATAAACCAGCCATATATTATAGACAACAGTGCCGCTACACAGATATTGTCTTTTTACTTCAGTTGTTTTGTTTGTTTTAATTTTAGGATGAAGAAACAAAACCTTTTCACCACATTAATAAAGAATAAGCAATATGAGAACAACTTGAGGGGAAGCGCCTCGTTGCTAACTAATGGGCAAGGATAGTTCTAACAAGCCCATTTATAGCCAGGGATATTTAAAGTCATTTCACAACACTTGTAAATATAAAATAACTGATATAATAGGATAATCTTATATGTTTATTCGCTAAATTTAAGTCCAGGGCAAATTTAGTCCAAGAAATAAATAGGAGGTAGATGTTCAGTTCGTTTAAAGTTGCCAGGGCTGCAGCAAAAGCAGAGCTGTGGGAGTTTACATTAGTGGGCAATTTGCTCCGTGAAAGTACAATTAACGCAGGAGGCTTTAAATACAGTTCTCATGATTTAAAGGCTTTCCAAAAGATCGTGAAATTGTGAAATTTAGAAAGCACTCTGATTAAGATTTATATAAATATAGACGGAAAAGAGGGAAATGGGGGACCAAAGAATCAACCTGACTGGCAGAGATATCAAAAACATGGGACAATTTTTAAGAAACTGTTTAACTACCGAGTCACAGCTTTCATTAAGATCTCTACAGAATGGCCACCTCCCAAGAAAAGCCACAGAAAGGAAATATCATTAGAAAGCTTATGACTTTGTGAGCCCACCCGTACATTCAAGGCAGCAAACTGTTGCACTGTATTGTTGAGCAGGATGTAAAGAGCCTGCCAAGCACAGCCCACAGACCCGCTAATTAAGTGAACTGATTGTGTTTGTTTTGGAACCGTTTGCCAACAAAGGAATGTGTCACACTGATTAGTGAGAGAAGGGTATGTAATATATGTGTATTCAAACCCTGAGGAGTGCATAACCCAGGTATTCACTCTGTTTGCCCAAGGACTGACAAAAATGACTCAAGCAAATAACCAGACCAAAGACAAACTCCAGCCCTCAAGAGGGGCCCTCTTTTTCTCTCAGCTGCATCTATCTAAAGAAGACCCATCCTTCATAAATTCCTACTGAAGACTGACCCAGAAACTCCTGAGAATATTTTGGAGAGAAACAATCTCTTCACCTCAAAGCTGACCTAAGAGACCATGAAGATGAAAGGTTAACAGCCAGCTGAGAACCACCTTGGAATTGTACTGACCACTCTGACAGCTGTCACTCTTCTCTCCAAAGGGCAGGAAGGGTCAGGGAGGTACCCAGAAAAATAAATGCCAGCTCAACGCAGACATACACACACACTCTCCACACAAGCAGGCTTCACTTTTCAAACATTCAGCAAAGAGCTGCAAAAGCTGTCATTGCAACCACTTTGAGTATTTCTAACCCTACAGCACAGTTTGCTGGTAGAGTTAACAGCATGCTCAAAAGTGAATAATCATCATCTAAAAGCAAGGAAAAGCTGTCTTCAGAGCTCAACTGCTCTTCCCTCCTTAACTCAGCAGCTTCAGCCGGGGTACCTGGCAGTCTGGTATCGAGCACAAAATGTGAATACTGTGCTGTAGACAGCAATTCCAGAAAACCAGGATGGAGAAAGGGAGTTGTAGTCAATTCTCACTGTACACTTGGGACTCAGAGTACTACAACTAAATCACAAATCTGAGCTGTTTACTCAGAGCTCTGTACGACACTTCATTGACAAGGAAAGCTGACCATGTCACCAGAATTTTCAGGTATAATTGCAAGTCTTCACATGAACCTTTTGCAGCTTGCCATTCCATCTGCCACAGGTTACTCTGTACATTACCTACTTCTAATTAGCCTCCTCACCCTACACCTGTCTTAGGTCAGCACACCTACTTCAGAAACCTCCCTCATCATCAAGAGGCAGAAACAAACACAAAACCCCTTTACCTGGCATTCTCCCTTGCTGCTTTGCAGCTGATGGAGCTGCACAGTAAAACATACAAGCTCCTCTGTTGGCATAACTTGTCTCCAGAGCAAAAACATGGAACAGAAATAATCTGCTTAGTTTCACAGAGGTGCACGTGCACACACGGGTAGTAATGAGATAAGAAAAATAACTAGGAAGGCAAATGGAAAACGCTGGGGAAAAAAACTTACCTAGTGATAAGGAGTACAAAAGGAGTAAAGCAGGATGATCTCTGACAAAATCAGAAAGAGAAATATTGGCAAACCTGTCACGCTGATTGTGTTTTAATTAAAATCATTAACAAAGACTGCTGTCCTTGGCAAGACATGAACCACAACTTCACATTTGTGAAACATGAACAAAAGTCCTTTCTGGCTTCAAATTCACATAAAACCAGGAGCTAGAGCAGCTTCTGTTGGCTTGAACTGCTGACAAACACTATTTGATTCCAGAAGGTTTTAAACTCCGTAATTGCAAGGTATGTCTGATCTCAGCTGAAGGGCAGGACCCAACATTTTTAGGAACAAAAATCCCCCAGACAAATCAAATTTTAAAGTAAAGCTGTCTTCCCAAATATTCTTAACACATTCTCATCAATCTTTTGGGAATATCTTCAATCGCCTTTTATACAGTCTCAACTGACATCTTATGTTTTATGCCATCTTAGTCTCTTCTTTTTTAACTCAGCCTATCTTGCCATGCACCCTAGACACATTCTTTCTTAAAACTGTTTATAGAGCTCAGCTGCACACCTTGTCTAGCTTATGTCCACTGCTTTGTCAATGCATTCTTTAGAACAAGACCCTGGAAATAAAATGTGCAAACAGTCTTTGAAACTCAGATCAGACTGAAAAACCCCTGAAGAGTAGTTCTTGGTTACTTGATTTTAACATCTTTGCACACACAGGGGAATCAGATTCTTAATAAACCCTTTTAACAGGTTGGTCCCGATTGTTTCCAATTTCCCACTGGAAAAAAAATTTTCAATTTTTTTTTTTCCTTCAAATGAATTCTTTGGAGAAAATTACTGTATTTGAAACAGTCAAAAAGCACTTATCTGTGGAGGAATGCTGTGCTGTCAGATACACCGTCTTTCTGTTAAGGGTGAAAAATCCCATCTTTTTTATTCAAAATCCAATACACTATTGAAAAAGAGTAGTAACATTGCTGCTTCCAAGTCTACTTTGGTTTCCTGCATCTTGCTTCTAGGTTTTTCATGTGACTCCTGTCCCTGACCTGGCATCCAGCACTCTACATAATGTGAAATAAAGGTTCTTTTGTATAGTTTAGGACTGGCATACAGTTATACTTACTTTGTAGCCACCTGAGAATAGCAATGTCATTAAAAAAAATAAATCTTGCATACACAGGCACAGAGGAGTAAGCACACGGAGAGAGCAGAGCATTAGTCATAACATTTCATGGGGGAAACACTTCAGAATAGATGATTATTGTTTTATAATGGACAATCCCAGTATGTTATGGGCCCAGTGACACCAGAGACCAGAAAGATGTCTGTGATCACTCCAGAGAAGCCATTAGGCTTTTCAGGACACTTTGCAAACTCAGAAGAGCTTTGGATAAATCGTGCTGCGTGATACTATGGGGGACTCTTCCCTTTTTGAGGAGCTGTTCTGAGACCTACAGGGCTATGGGAAGCAGCTCTTCTCATCTATTTCCAAGTCTGCTCAAGGTGGCCTCCCTGGATGAGTGATCTGCTGTACCTGCCCAGAAATGTGCACCAGTGGAATCCAGTCCCTAGTTATCTAAGTGTGAGGTCAGGAGGCCGAGAATCCGCAAGGGTATGATCCGTAAGGCGAATCAAGTGTATGACTGACACCACTGCAGTAGAGTACCTGCTTGTAGAAATGTCCTCAAAGGGGTAAAGGATTTCTCCATTGTTGCAAATCTCACAGATGAAACCCTTTTGGCTACAAAGGCTGCAGCTGTACACATGAGAGGTGGCAAACTTGATCACCTTCCCCAAGAAAGGAGCCAGCTTTCCTTCAATAACCTGGAATGAGAAGACAGTATTGAATGAACCCCCAAAAATTACTAGAATGCCCTGAAGGACTGAGACAATATTTATTATTATAGAAATGCAACTAAGTGATGCTGGCAAAAACAATAGGAAAGTTACTCCCCAACAATTATAGCCCCATGAAATCACAAGTGATAATAGTAGCCAATGAACCAGCAATGATCTGAACATGAAAACTAATTTACAATCTCTTTGCAAGTCTCTACATGGCAATAACATAAAATATTAGTAGTCATTTTACGTACAACAACAGGCACAAAGAAGTAAATAGGAAAAGAGTTTAAGGCTTCCCCATTATCTCTAACTGACAGCTATGAGAATATTGCCTTACATTTACAATTTGCATTTTTACTTTTTATGCACAGATGGCAGTTTTGTCTTTGTTTCTTCTCCAAAGCACAAGTTTTTTGCCTATATTTTGTGAACAGAACCCCGGCTTTCCTCCTTTAGTAGGACTGTGTTTCCCATTGAAAACCATTCAAATACAATATTCTGCTCCTTGCTAAAAGGAATAAATTCTCAGTCAAAGTCTTGAAGAGAGAGTGGGGTTTTTTTTCCCTTCAGTGTCCAGCTCTTAAATCGAGAAGTCCCTCACTGCCAGAAAATCCTGGCTAGACCATTAGAAGTGATTAGCACTCCCCGTGTTGGTGTGAAAAAAACCAGCCAAGCCATATAGATTAAACTGCTAGCCACAACACTCATCTAAATTTGTGACTTGGTGAGAATGCCTCAATAAGGGGTACTATTCAGGCAAAATACTTTCCATTCAGATCAAACTTCTAGAGACTTTAAGGAATTCTGCAGCTATAGGGAATAATGAAGATGGAATAAGGCCCTAAGTGTATATTCTTCTCTCCTGGGCTTCCTGTGGTCTGAATGGCAGCTTGCCAGATTAGTGATAGAAATGTGTCACTGGATTTGATAGCAAACTCCTGTAAAAAGGAAAAAGAATGCAATAATTGCTGACTGAAGACTTGCACAAGGCTGTGCCTTGAAACCTAAGAGTGGGGAGATTTACACTTAAATGTGTGCCAGATTCAGTTCAGGCACCCCTTCCCTAAATATGGTAACACACCACTTGTAATTTGGATTTAGTGTAAACATATCTAGAGAAAGCACAGAGGTCAAGGCAGAGAAGAACAACAGAGTTTGAAAGCAAACGTAAGATAGCAAGGAAATAAATTTGTGTTCCAGGGAAACTCCCTGCCCGCTACATAAGATAGTCACTGCTAAAGAGTACACCTGGAAAAGGAGGTGCACAAGTAGCACTGATGTTGATGGCATTGAATGGCACTGGCTGAAATGTGCCCCCTCTTTGCCTTCAGCTCCAGCCTGCTAACAACACCTGCAGCAACAGGAAGCAGCAATGTTATTGCTAGTACTGCAGATAGGACATCTGCTCATGTCAGAGGAAAAAGGACATTCCTATTGCATCCTGGTATAGGAAGATCCCCTTCAACCACAGTATAAACAATGCAGAGAAGCTGCAGCATGAAATACGAAAGTGAAGCCATAGTTCAAGGCAGTGGTATTACCAACCTTCTAACAGATGGTCAGAAGCTAATTTAGCTCCCCTACACTGGGTTTTGTTTTTCATTTCGAAGGAAGAAATTTTTTGCTTGCAGACTCCTGAATTACAGAGGGTCTGAAAGCCAAACAAGCTGGGAGCAGGGGAAAGACACGAAAGCTGCCAGTATTCAATAAACAGGAAGAAAGAAACAGTGAAGCCACACAGCTAGTGACACGGCTACAGTCACCCTCCAAAAATCCACTTAGCACTAACAGATGAAATACTCATACAAAGATAATAAATAAACCACAATAAATACATATTTTCCAAAGAATTTTCATGCTACAGCAGACACCTCAGGCCACAAGTGCTCAGCTTAAAATGCCAGACTGAAGACACAGCTGCAAACAAACTCTCTAAGTCTGTACTAATGTCACTGTCAGCAAGGATTTAAAAGTTAAATCACTAAACTGAAATAACATTTTATATAATGTAATAAACAAAATTAACATGATCTATTCCTTCCTAAGCACCGTGGGTGAATTTAAGACTCTGTGAGGCACAAAAGGTTTCCTATGCTGGAGAGTTCACAACCTAAGAAAGATAGATTGAGTGGGCAGCTGCCCTTGAGGAGCTGGTGTTATTTGCCCCTGATTATTTATTTGTATGGCTTGTTCTAGCATTCTAGCGGGTGTGCTTGTAACTCTGGCCACTGCAGACACACAATGAAGATGATACCTTCAAAGAGCTATGCATGCCAATTTTGCAATGTGAATTATAGGCCATTTTACTGTATTATAGAAGGAAGAGAAAATGCAGCATCAAACCAATGTTATCACTGTTTTTAGCATCTGTAAATTTTGTGCTATTTTGTTTCATCAGAGACCTCAAGGCTGTGCACAGGATATGACTTTTCCTTGCAGCCTTCTCTCATTTGTGTTTGCAGCTAATAAGGATAAAATCCTCATCTCCATTGACCCTGGGCAAGCAGAAAGGAAGATATCTACTTGCTGTCCCCAAAAGGAGTTTCATGGTAACAGTTCCGCAGTGAGTGTTCCATGGCTTGGGAAAAGGAGCAAAGGATATGTAATCAAAGCCATCAAAACTTCTCCTGTGACAGCCAGGGGCCCAGGGTCAGTCAGTTCAGACATCCCAGAACCACAATGGAAGAACCCCAGGATGTTCTCCCAGATGTTCTCCAGAATCTGATTTTGAGTTTCAAGGAAACACAAGTGATTAAAAGAAGTGTGTTAATCAGATGTTATGCATTATCTCGATATCAGGGAAATTATCAGAGGGAAAAAAAAAGACCTCAAGAAGCCATCTTGGCAGAGCCAGTAATTTTTATGTAATTCTTTACAGCTGTACCTGTAACTAAAGCCTTTCGAGGTTCCACAGCCCCCATGCAGTCTAATCCAGCACACATCTACTCTCACTGCTGGAGTCACTCCTAAGCTTTGACCTGAACCTTTCCTAAGGACATTTCAGTTTACAAAATAAGCTTACAAAACAAGTTTACAAAATAGAGAAACTGTGAAATCACACACTATGAGCTGCAGAAGAGTACATCACATGTCAGAAGAAATGTGGCAATTTAGGACAAAACTAAGTTAAGAGTATGCCAGAGGAAAAGAAACCAAAAATTTCACCATTGTCTTATCCCTGTAATATAATAAAGCCTCAGCATGCATCTAACAAAGGCTTAAAAATATATTCCTGTTTCTCAAAAAAAAAGGCAGGATGATTAAAACAAATTAAAATTTTGCTGAGTTCAGATTCTCTTCTAGTACAGCACACATGAAGAGCAAGGTCTGTTTTCTAATCCAAAGTCTTTGCAGTGCAAGCAATTGTTTTGTTGTCAAAAATTAAGGATGAGAGGTGATTAATGTGGCATCCTGGTCATCCACTGATGGAGGGTACAACGCAGCTCTCTCTTCCTAAACTGGTCAAGGAACACATACCAACATAATTTTGGACACAGAGCCATGTTCCTACAGTTAGCTTATCACTGCTGCACCTGGAATATATTGGGGTGTGCTACTTGGTGACAACAAAAGGAAAACAGTTGTGTCCAGAGGTCCAAAGCAAGCTGTGACTCTGAATAGCCCCAGTGTTCAAGTCAGAATCATTGTCCATCTCTCTGTACCTGGAAAAACACTTCTCTAAGCTACCACAGGACAGAAAGCCATGGCTTTGCAGCTCCTAATTGCATGTCTCACATTAAGAATTGTATAAAAATACACACCCACATGTACATACATAAAAGCCAGACCCTGCCCTCAAAGCACTTACAATTTAAGCCAACAAAACAAACACCGTTTTTTACAGTAACTGCCACATATCCCACACCTTAAATGGGATAAACTGTGTTTTGGAGGAGCCTCCCATACAGGCTCCCTGCCCACACTGCAGAGAGCATCCATGCCCTGGGCTGCCAGGGAAGGGAGAGGAGAAACCAGGAAACCCAGCAGCAGCCACCTGCCCCACTGCCCAGCCTTCTGCACCTGGCTTGGGAAAGCTGAGGTTGCATTGAGGAGCAAGAGGGGAAGGCAGACTTGTCTGTAGCAGTGGGAGAAACTAAAGGGGTATCTGAAGTAAAGTATCTGAACATGTGCCTAAGGGGTGTTGGGACAATTATTTTACATGATTTCTAGAAGAGAGGCTTTTCATACAAGTCAAAGTTATGAATAAAGGTAAATCAAACTTTCTTCTCTGTACATCTTTGTGCTACTGTTGAGTTGGGGAGTGGTATAATTCCAAAGAACCAATTATGCTCTGAATGAGTGAGGTGTGTGGGGGAAATACAGGGACTGCTGAACACCAGTGGACAAGCCAATGTTAGCAAAGGCTGCAAGAGTCTTGTGCAGTGGGAAGACAGGACACACATGCACCGGGTTATGACTTTCCTGATCCAGCAGGAAGACAGAGAAGCCAAAAGGAAGCAGCAGGAGCTAGGGTACAAGTTGAAAATCCTTTGGATACATGACATTGATATGATTATGAGGGCAATGTGTGATCAGTCAAAGTTTAACTACTTGTCAGGAGGGCTGCTGGCCCCCAGAGGTTTTGTGATCCTTCTATTCAAAGTTACTCATAGTTCCCTTGCTCTGTGAAGGTGATGTTTTCAGAAACAAGCAGGCAGCCAGCTGTCCCCAGAATAAGAACTGGAAAGGCCACAGACCACAGCATTCTCCAAGCCAGGGAAATCCTCCTAAGTGGCCCACTATGCACACAACAGGGCCGTTATTCACAGACTAGCAGGTGTTGCCCAGAAGACTCTCACTAGTATCCCTGTGTCCCACCTTCACAACACATTTCTGAGCCCATGACACTGCCCAGCACTGGAGGAGAGGCAGACCCCTCATCTCCAACACATATTGAGGTACAGCTCTGTCCTGACTCCATCACTCATCCCAGTTCTCCAGGCCAATGCTGATAAAGTCCACCTCTGAAGCCCTCCACTCCCCAGCCCTTGCCTTGCCACTGTGCAGCACAAACTCCCAGCCCATTACACACAGCAGAGAAGTCACTTTGTCTTTTCTTTACAGTCAACAAGGACTCCTTGTATGAGAACCTACTTACCTGCATGAAGGAGGGTTGCACAAACTAGTCCCATGGGAGACCAAGGTAGTGAACATGGTGTTGCAACATATGTTTTTGTATTAAAAACCAAACTAGAAAAGTGGCCAAGGGAACAGTGGCAGAACTTCTCAAGTCTGTTGAGAGTTTTAACCCAGAAAGACAGTAACCTAAACTAAAGGCTTTGGAAAACAGAGCATGATCAAAAACCAGGCATGAAAAAACCTTATTACAGAATTAGTTAGAGTTTGTTCCAGTCCCTGACATTTGTTCAAATTAGAAAGACATTAATAGAAACCTCTGACTGTGTATAACTGAAAAGCAATCAACTATTGATTAGACAAGGTAAACATAGAAGCCCCCTCCAAACTCATACTGTGTCATTTCCAAAGAGATAATATCACATCTTTAGGGGGAACTAGAGGAGAGATATGTAGAAAAAGGACAAATTAGTTAGCTGTAACCCACTATTACTTCAATTAACACCTCCATAGCCTTCTGCCTACCTCTTAGATCAGGTCCACAGAAATACCCAACCTCTGCATCATAGCCACATGAATCAATACTGAAATCTATCAGATGTGATGAACTTTTTGGATAGGAGAGAAAAAAAAACAGTACAGTTTTCAGACATTTCTGAGTAGTGAGTGTTTGTTTTGAGGGCAGGGCTCCTGTCAGTAATGTAAGAAGCAAAAGGTAATGAGTAAGATCTCCATCCCTGCAGGAGTCTATGTTGTGAATTTGAGTGAGAATCATCAAATCTCCTATGCTGTCTGTGCATTTTTACCAACTTCTAAAAGTGCAGTAGATGTTTACATAGCATGAAGATCATAAATACCTTTGATCACCTATATCAGGACTGTCAAGACAGGCAGTAAAGGGAATATGGCTTGCTGAACTTTTGGATACACTGTTCTGCTCAATGTGAGAAACTGCCAAGATTAAGAAGTCTAAATTCTGAACAGTGTCACGGTATATTAAAACCACATAAAGCGTTTCTGGATTAAAATAGCTTTTGGATTAAATTTGTTAGTCTGAGTAATTTGTACCATATAATGAATATAAAATCTGACACAGTTTAAAAAAAACCCTTTATATTAAGATCCAAGAATCAACAGATGAAGGTTATTTTAACAGAAGCTATACAGAGTCTAAGAGAAGGAAGATAAATCTACGCACATCTGTGGGTAGATATTCTGTCAGCTATGGCACAAAGGCCAGTCAGCAACCATAGGCATCATGTAACAGTATGTCTAGAAACACTGTCATTCCACTGTGGCTACATGATCAGGGAATAAACACTGAGATGGGAACTAGAAATGTCCCTGATGCTTCTGAATCCTTAGACTGGGACCTGTACTTTCCTTATGCATCAGCAACACTGGAGGAAAGCCCAGTTATTATCCTCATAAAGGAGCACCTGTTCCTACCGCTCTGCTTAAGAGCCTGGTCACCAGCATTAGGTATTCCAGGTAAAGTGGTGAAAATACTGTAAAACTCAGGTTTTGTATAACTGCCACTGTGAGACAAGCTAAATTTGCCAAATGGCTTTGTGACCCCACCCTTGTAAATCAGCTTGTTAATCATTATCGTCATAGAGGCGATAAAGTTGTTTTATGAGCCAACACTGAAGCAGTAACATTAACTACTTATGCAGGGGCTGGTGTATTTCTCTGCAGATAACATTTATTAGAAGGCACTCTCTTTAAAGACACAGGTTTGCCTCATAACCTTCTTTTGGAGCACTAAGCAACCTGTTCCTCTTATTCCTCCAGTCTGATTTACATGTCAGACACAAGTGACGCCCGGAGGGGATGGGTTAAGTGATACGAAATCCCTGAAACACCTTGAACTACAGGTTCAAATCTCAACTAGATTGGCCCGGCCTCTCCTTCTGACAGAACAAAATTTATGATTATTTCTCAAGGCCAGACGCACACTTGGCTCTATCTGAGAGACAGACACAGACAGAATTTGCCAGGAGGCACTGACGCAATGCAGAAGAGACATGAAAAGGCCAAGAGGCACTGAGAAAATAGAAGGGGTGGTAGACATGAAACTCATTCACCATCCCCAATTATGTACACTGAGGAGATAGAAAGTACTTTAATTATCTGGAATAATGTCACAAGGAATAATGTCTGGCAGAAGGAAGCTATCTGAAGGAGCAGTCAACAATCATGCACAGCTTTCCACCATCCTCTAAAGACAAGGCTTCTGCCTCCTCTCAGTTGTTTTCTTTCTATCTGTCTAGAAACAGCTAGTCTGAATCAGGTCTTTTGCTAACAACTTCAGAAGTAAGCTCCAGGTTCACTTAGACTTCAGAGCACCACAGAAAATATGCTTCCTGGATTGAATGAAAGGGCAAATAAAATATTCTGAACAGACTGTCTTGGATTCACCACTTGGATGCTCACTACCCTCCAAATTCCACTGGTGGAAGCTTTGTGGAGGAGGACTAAATGCCCCATAATCTTTCTTCACCTCCAGGACAGATGAGAAATATGCTTTTGAAGGAACTACCAATGATCTAAGAAAATAGGGCTAGAAAAAACACCTTTAGAAACCTCCAGTTTGTTCCTCACCCTGCAGCATAACCAACCGAGAAATGACTGTCTGACTTAAGAACTTCTCACCACAGAGATCCTACAACAGTCCAGTGCTCAGAACAACTGGAAAGTTGTTCCTAATGCCTTCCTCAGATCTTTTTTTCTGCAGTCAGCTCTCTTTATTTTACACTCAACTTCCTATCCTTACATTGCACTATTTGTTTCAGAAACTATTTTCTGACTAATTCTCTTCTCTGTCACAGGTGATCTGTGTCACAAGCCAGAAAGAGCAAAAGCAGGTTGGGGTGCGTGAAAGATGAAATGGTTGCCTTTACCTATTTGTTCACTGGAGAACAAGCATTTTTTACATTCGTTAAACGTGGAATTTGGGCATTAAAGTGCAAAGAGTAAATGGACTCTCTGCCCCATGACAGATTTCAGCGGGGTCAGGATTTCTGTGATGAAAAAAAGACTTGGAGGCGAGCATGCTACAATATGGTTAGCTAAGGATAATGCAAGTTGCAGAGAAAATAAAGGGAAAACATTCCCTGGCTGGGAAGTTCCTAGTCATTTATATCTAGGGAACAGACAATGCTTGTAGACTGCTGATTTCCTTGAGGATTTTTTCTCTTCCGTTGGCCAGATTCTTAACACCATGAATTCTAGTTATGAATTCAATGCACAATTAATCTTTAGTTCAGAGGAAAAGGAAATGGAAGGAGGAAGGATGATCATGAGGTAAAAGTCCCAGGGAGGCAGATATCAGATCTCAGATCTGCCCCATCTTTTGTGCAATATACTGGTCTGGTC
Source organism: Platyrinchus mystaceus (assembly GCA_035041135.1). Lineage (NCBI taxonomy): Eukaryota > Metazoa > Chordata > Aves > Passeriformes > Tyrannidae > Platyrinchus > Platyrinchus mystaceus. The sequence goes on from JAWWLV010000183.1 coordinate 27,174,452, forward strand.
AGCTTTCCTTGCTCCATTTTGACTCCCAGTCATCCCTTTCAGATTGCCTGTCTTGTTTGTTTAAATTGCAAGTGACTTAATGGAAGAATGTTCTCTTATAACTTGTGTGCACATACACTAACTACAATCAGTCGCTGTGCATTGCTGTAAAACAAGTTAAAAAAGAACAAAGCAGTTAAATTCATAAGAGCTCCACCTTTTGTTGTGATAGGAACGCTATGGGCCACAATCTCAGCTGCCAATAGCAAGGGTGATACCACCCCACCCTCTCTCTCCTCTTCCCTTTACACCCTTTGCAGGTCCCTTTATGTCCCAAAGCCTGTTCAGCCTGTGCTACAGGTGACAGTGGGGTGGGCAGGAGCAGGCGAGGCCAGGGACTCTGCTCACCCTCTGCTGACACCAGCACAGAGTGCTGGCTCTGACTCCACTTGGCCATCACTGCCCTTGGCACAGACAAAGCAACACCACGCAGCCTCACATTGTGCTGTGCTAACTCATCACCCACACAGGGCAGAGAACAACCCGAAAGGAAACCCTGCGGATAAACACTGCAAAGAACGAAAAAACACCCACAAAACCAACGACCAAATAAATCAAACTAAAGCAGAAATGAGTGAGAGTTTGAATAAACAGAAATCAGAAGCTCCCTTTGACTTGTTTGCACCAGGCAGTCTCCACTGATGGCAGAGCCATTTGTTATTCATGGTCCTTCCAAACTAAATCCTTCAATAAGCTGCACTTTAATAGTATTAAACAGATATTCCACAAATTAGACACTAACTACAACAGGCAATGGGAAAAATAAGGTCAAGAGCAAACACTGCTAATCTGTGACAAGCACACATAGGCAGCAAGGTGAAGATGGAGTTTTATATTGGTTGGGGGAGAGGAAAAACAAAGTGGTGACAGTTCAAGTGAATTTATAGCAGGAGACAGAGAGGATGACAAGGTCTCTCCAAGCCCTCCCCCACTCTTTTCACTGAAATGAAGAAATGCCAGAAATTTCAGCAGGTCTCTGGATGCAAGCTGCCACAAGTGAGAAAGAGATGGAATTGTCTCAGTATAAACAACACACCTGGAAATCACCTGTGCCAGCTCCACAGCCCAGCTCTGCAACAGGACTCACACTCACTGTGTTTCAATCGTCTTTCCTCTTTCTCCTTCCCCCAAGGTTTCCAGGCAGCTGCATGTCAATTTTGTCACACCCCGAGTTCTCCTAATCTTGTTGCAGGGATGAATTATAGGTTGTTTTAAGAAAAAGGTATTCAAGCAAAGGTTAAAGGCTGTTTTAATCAAACAAGGTTGAAAGAGTACCAGGAATTTGGCTGGTAGAGAACAGAAAGCACTTAGCTTAAGAACATACGTGACTCTAAATACACACACAAGCAAATATGCATTCAGGCACAGAGTATACATATGCTCTTTTTTTTTAAGATTAGGCAGGCAATTGCATGCAGAGATATTAACTGACTCTACATGCCCACTGAGCAAGATGTTATTTCATGAGAGATAGCACAAAATCAGAAACTTTCCTGCCTTGCACAGGACTGGATCAGAGCACTTTGAGGAGTCCCCTGAAGGATTTTAGAACAAGAAAGTAACGTACCAAGAAAATGGCTATGGTTACTCTGAAAAAAAACTTCTGTGAGTATTAAGTATATTTTTAAAAATTCTAAAAAAAAGTTTTTTTCTCTCATCCAAGCAGGTAGCCCTGAGACTGTATTTTGTTTCTTGGGAAATTTGGTTTCTTGGGATGTTATTCCTTAAGATATATGTAGCTGCCTCTCCTGAATCATGATTTTATGTCAAGTACAGTAACAAGTTTACAACCCAATCTTTCACACTGCTAACCCTCATCTCCAGTACTGGACCTTTCATTCTGCACAGCAAAAATAATAACAAAAGAAACCTCTTTAGCACAAAGCACTAGAAAAGTGGTAACTTATATTGCTACTGCCTCTTCTAGGGGCTGAAAAAATTAAAAGATCTCTGGAGATCTCAACTCAAAAGCTCCTACAAACCACTGACACCACTACTGGGTTGTTTTAAAGAGTTTCACTCTAAAAAACCACACTTACCCCAAGTGGCCCAGACTCCATATGCACATGGAAAAGCACCACATGTATTTAATTTGAAAATTCTGGTATCAAGAAGTGCAAAAACCAGTCCTGCTATTAAAAATACCTACTAACAATCTTGTTAAATCTCTAGACTTTGTCTGCAATACTTTACCACACCTAACTCAGATGAACTTGTCTTCCTGGCTGCCACTTGTCAAAATACCCGTGGCCAGCTCTTCACCCCCGAGCCTGGCTGGCTCTGCATGCTCTCTGCCTGACCATGAGCCAATTCTGAATGACAGCAACTCCCTTCCCCAGCAGAGCTGAGGTAAAAAGGAAACACCAGTAAGATCATTGCCATTAATTGTAACCAGAGCTATCAGCACTTTGGGGAATTACACATACCTGGAATATCAGCAAATCTGAAGTTTCCTGTTCTGTTGAAAGGTAGCTCAGTGTTAGCAAACTCCAGGAAGTGACAGAAATAATTGAAGTGCGATGTGCTCTGGGATGACCCTGTTTGACAGGGAGGTTGGATCAGATGACCCTCTGTGGTCCCTTCCAACCTCACCCATCCTGTGATAAAGGAGCCATAGCCACAGGAAAGCAGACAAGTTAACTGCTGCTTTGCTATCAGATCTTTTTAATATTTATGAAGATGTATATTGTGTGGTTTTCCTATCCTAGAACTATTTTCATATTCTTCTGCTAATATAACTACCACCAATAATCAGGCACAGGTGATAAAGCTGGGACATAAGAATGCCTTTTAGCATTATGTCATGGTCCAAGATGCATCTTTACATAGTTCATGTAGAGAATTATCTGGTATTATTATGCTGGTAGTAACACACTGCAGGACTTGCATCTCTGTCACACATGCTGTGTCAACACTTGCTTGGGAGGCTGGGGATGTAAATCAATGTTCTCATAACGGTGCTGAACTCTGAACTGTGGGAGCTATGGCACAGATGTGCCTGGCATTTTGCTGCCCTTGTTGAGCACAGTGAATTCCCACAGAGAACTGTGACAGACAAATCTTCAGTCATCTCAGCACAATCAGGCTTGCCAAGAACCTAATTCTTCTCATTTGTCACCTCCTGCCCCTCAAGCAAAAAAAGGGCTTGCCTAAAATTAAAAGGATCTGCTGGTGCAGCTACATGGGTAAACCTCTTCAGTAAATACAAGTTTAAGCTGGTACAGCTTATATTGGATCACCGAATGAAACAAATGACAGCAACAGACTTTCCCCTTGATATAACTGAATTTGCACTAATGCTTTTCCAGGCACAGCTATATCCACTAAGAGTAGGGGTGTGTTTGTCATGTACCTAACCCAGTAACGCTGCTAAAACCAGAGCAAGCCCAAAGTATGTTAGCCAAACCCCATTTTTTCCAGTCAGTAGAGCCACATGCACTCTCTACTGGCTTTCACCAGCACAAGCATGTAGGTTAGATGCTACATGCCGTCCTTTCCATGAATGAATAAAAAGGAACTGTTGGGCAAGGCAACCACCACTGATGGGCTCAGAATTCATGAGGATGTATATTATAAATCTAAACTGAGCATTTCTCAGTAATCACATAAGGACTGAGTTACCAGAAAAGAAGTTTTACTTCTGCAAAAAAACAAGTGAAAAGCAAAAGAAGCCCACATCTCCTTGCATTCTTTGCTATTATTGGAGCAGATAAACAACTTGTCTAAATCAACCTAAAGTTTTGCATATACAGAAATACTAGAAACAGCATCTCCAATCTCCTTTATCTCCATCTAGGAGGTGCAGTGAAAGAACAGCATGTGTTAAAAGCCTGGAAGAGCAAAGGAGACCTAACAATTTGTTTGTTCTTGTAAGGCATTCTAACCCTGATCTCACAATATACTAGGCTCAAATTAGGCACAACTTTTTGTTTCATTGAAGTTCATTTTTATTCTCCACATTTTTGTTAGGAAGCCTTTTATGTGCAAGAACTGAACAGAAACATTGAGATTCTCCTATGAGGAATGCTTCTGTTAGACCGACAGTCCACTAGCCCAAAACGCTATCAGATGCTGCAATCAGCGCTATATGTAGTCAGTGCTACAGACGTCAGAGCACGATGAAATCATTCATCTGTCTGTCAATAGGGGAGAGATCTTCCTAATCCCCTCAGTATAATGTCTATTCTGAAATCTTATAATCTCTTGATCTTATGTAGTGTAACTGTGGACATTCTTATTATGGATACTTAATCCTCTCAAAGATTATAAACTTCTGCCCTCGGTGACATTACTGTGGCATTAAGTTCCTCATGCTCGCCATGTTCTGCAAAGAAGCATTTCCATTAAGGTTTTTTATGTGCATCTCATATTCACTATAGGACCAGTGCTACATTATTGTGAGAACAGGGCTCTCCTGTTCATGCTTTCTCTGTGCTGTTCTTCACATTATTTGTGGGCTCATCTGCAGGAAGATAGTCAGGAAAGTTGATCTGAAGTAAATAAATGTTTTAACTAAATTTTAATGGATTAGTTTATCTACAATGTTAAAATGGATAAATTACACTACATTAAATCCCTGTATGGGATTCACATTCAGAATGAAAATGATCTTAATACAATTTACCTCACTTTGCTTCCAAAGTAAATGGAGATAAACCAAATGAAACCACTTATATTTTGAATAACAGTATTTACACAGTGATTCAATGTAATTCAACTCAGCCTTTTAAATTCCCATATTTTGTCACTTCATTATTTTCCCCTGAGTGTTCCTATGTAAACAAGTGTTCAAATCTTTTTAAACCTCCTATCTCGCTCACAATTTCCATCCTTAACATCCACTCATTTTTGCTCTTACGTGGATCCTTTTTATTTTACCGCATCTTTTGGGGTTGGTATAACCAGGATGAAATAATTGCCATGATTAAGAATGTTTCTACATTAAAGACCATCACAGAATCACAGAATGGGTGAGGCTGGAAGGGACCACAGTGGGTCATCTGATCCAACCTCCCTGCTCATGCAGGATCATCCATGAGCACATTGCACAGGATTAAGTCCAGACAGTTCTGGAATATCTCCAATGAGGGAGACTCTACAACTCTCTGAGCAATCTGTTTCAGTGCACAATCACTGCACAGTAAATAAGTTATTCCTCATGTTCAGGTGGAACTTCCTGGTCATCACTGCAATAATTTTTGTACACTCGTATATCTTGCTATTTAACATAAAAATCAGGCAAGACATTAATTAACTCTGTGTGGATGAAACATCTGAATTTTGAAACTGTCACAATAGCCACTTCAAGTCTTTTACTTCAAAAGCTCCCATTAACATGTTACCTGGTAGAAGTAGCAAGAATTACTTTTCCTAAGAAATACAAGAGTATTCCATTTTTCCACTGTACCATATCTGCTAAAACCAGCAAATTCAGGAGTGAATACTTACTTCCTAACAAGCTGCTTAACAGAGCAGTGGCATTCTGGGGGACACAGAGCAGATGACTCTCTGGGCAGATGACACCAGTGAGTGTTGGAAAGAAAAGCAAGTGTAGCCAGCGAGGCATAAGAGGCAAGTTGTCACACTTGGTGTTTCTGCCTGTTAAATCTGAATGCACCTAACTAGTTATCTCCTCTGCTAACACCTCCAACACCACCAGGATTCTAAGAACATGTACCCCACGGGAACGCCTGTAGATAGACTTGTAAACTTTGTTGTAGTCTCTAGGGCCCCTGGTCTACAGTGAAACCTTCTGGGGTACATGGATGCATTTGTGTGCACATAAAGACCATCACTTGCTGCCTCTGGTTAAAGGTCAGGCCTACTCACATCTGCATTACAAGCATTTGTTAATGACCCAAGTACTAGCAACCACTACCTCACCAGGATTTGGTACATTTCCAAAATCAAGGCCATTTTGTTTCAATTTTTAATTTACTCTTCTTTTAACCTCACAGTTGAAGTCTTCCCTACCAGAACCCTACCCAAAAGGAAAAGTGACAACCATTCCCAGACCAGCAGACAGCCCAAGTATAACTCTGCTGCATTCACAATATCTAGGCTCTGTTAAGCTTGGAAAGAGATTTAATTTGGATTTCATTTCAGAACAGTATTATAAGATGCTTCATCTACTGGCAAACAGGCATTTCAACCTTTTTGCCCCTAAGAACAGATACTCATACCACATTTTTGAAACTCAGCTGCTTAGTAGGAAACAACCCATGTTTTCTAGAATCTTTAAAGGGAACTTGGCTAGGAAACAAATCAGAATTGAGCTAGGACTAACCAGGGTAAGGGTTGCTTATATCTGCAGATTACCCCTCTCTGCTTTTCTAATTCACTCACCACGCCTTATCTTTCCATTAATCTTTAATAAACCTTTTAGTTAATTCCCCAAACACACATAATCAACATGACAGCAGGATACAGTGCAAAAGCAGTCCATGGACATGAGGAAATAGGCAGCAGAGGAATCAAAATTCTGCTGAGTTTTGATCAAAACAAAAGAAGGGAAACTTTTAGGATTAAAAATATCCAAACTGCAGGAAAATGATGAGCAATCAGGAGAAAGAAGCAGTAAGGGGAAAGCAGGGAGAAAGAAGGGGGCTGTTTAGTGTTCTAGTATTTATCTGGCTGCTGGATGGGGCAATGTGTACTAGTATTTATCTGGCTATTGGATGCTCAGTGGGGCCCTCCTCTCTTTTCCACTCTGGTTCCACTTTCACAAAAACAGACAATCTGATTTCAAATTTGCGGCCTCTGAAATGTGGAAAACACTCTCCATGCTGACAACAAGATATAGCTAGATTAAAAGGTAAATGTAATTTAACCCACCCCAGCAGAAATGGTAATCAAATTATATTGCCTCTAAATATGATAAGTTTGGGACTGGGGCCCTCAGGGGAAGAGAAGGTGTCTTGCAAACACAAACACAAAGAAACATGTCAAAGGGAACTGCTAAATCAATGCATGAGTTGTGACTTCAGCCCTACCTCCCTCCCCCAGGGTGCTTGATAAGCTGCTGATTGCTTCTGAAATATCTACTACCAATGTTAGGAACTGATTAAGCAGCTTACAAAGCACTGGGGGCTAATAGACAGGCCCACCAGGGAGACTGCAGCTCTGGAGTTAAGTAGCTTGCTTTTTCATGGCTTGATTATTAAAGATGAGATAGCAGAACATGCTGAAAAGATGTGGAAACAGTTTTAGACCTCAGGCAACTGGCCTTTTATTTTATATTTGGCATCATTTCTACCCTGTGACTTCACCATGTATCCTGTTGTTCTTTAGTCTCCATCTCCGAGGGGCACGTGAACTACTTTGAATTAACGTGTCAGCTGAACGTCCAGAACTATGCTACCCTTATCCTGCAGAAAAGGCACCACTAGAGAAGGGAAACATAGGTGAAAGAAGCTTAAAATACTGTGTTTTACGTGTCATTGGCAATAGCATTAGAGTGTGAACACAGCTGTCCCCAGGTCAGCTAGCACATCTCACCTCATTGCTTCCTCCATTGTGCATCAGAGCACTGCAGCACATTCACCTGAGATTCCCTATCCTCTGTTTTCAGCTCTTTTTTCCAAATTCTTCTTTAATCTGCTACATAATAAAATTCTGCCATTCAGACATACTGCAGGGTCCTTGCTTAGTTCAATCAATATCAATGCAGAGACACATTTTGCTGGCACTTTACCTCTTCCATGGTTGCATCTGTCATGGTGATGCTGCATGGCTGAACTTTGTGTAGCAGCCTTGCTGAGGTTTTTGAGGTTCTGGAGGGGAAAGTTGGTTCCCCCCCCCCCAGCCCCCTCTTGTGGCAACACCCAGCACACTTTGTAAATAATCATGTTGCACTTAGGACTGTACTAATTCATAAATTCCCAAATAAGTACTCTTTCAAGCAAAGAAATAAATACTACTTGTCACCTGCAGGCTGAGACTTAGATGAGAATTCATTGATCAGATGAAAATTTCTCAGAGCAAAGCTCTCTTTGCAAACTACAGTCTTCTTTCAGAGTCTCTTCCCAGCCCCATCTGAACACTGATGCTCTAGGCTTTCTCTCTTTCATCCCTAACCAATGCCCTCGTTAACCCATTTTTACACTAAATTATAAACCACAGAGACTTGGAAGTACAGCTGTTTATGCTACAATTAGCTAGAAGAGGAATGTACAAGTAGCACTGAAGGTGAGAACAGGCTTGATGTGTAACAGGTAGAATTAATTGAAGACACTTACCTGCTGAAGGTCTGCAAGAGAGTAAAGATGGATTTGCTGGAGAAGATACTCTCTGGGAAAGATTCTGGAAAACAGAAAAAGGGATGTGTGTCACACCTTTTTGACTGGGAAACTTAAAAGTTTCCTCTCCTCACCAAATAGCTGCAGAACAATGATGCTGGCCAGAGAGCTTGTCAGAAACTGGAATTATGTCACCCTTTAAGCACCAGTTACCATTACAGCATTCCACATGGGCACAACAGTTCCACAACAAGAATGAATGCTGTACCAGTGCCATTCTCCAATTGTCAGGTCATGTACAGTGACCTTTAGAGCCACTGAAAGCTCTTCCTCATCACAGATGGTGTTTCTTTAAACAATTAACCCAGTAATAAAAACAAATAACTCATTTGAAGTACTGAAAGTATTAATTAAAACTATTTTTTATGCGTTTTAGTACAAGATTCCTGGTCTGCTACAGAGCTGTAACAGTTTCAGACATGATTTATGGCTTTGTAACTGAAATAACTATATTGGGAAAAAAGTCATCCAGATACTGTTCTTGCAATGTGAAGATGATTGATATCAATTACCTTTTGCATACAGAAATATATGTATTGGTATAATCTTTGTAATGACTTATTCGAGAAAGCACTATTTACCTTAAAATAAGTCAAGGTTTCAGGCAAGACCATTGCTTATGCACTGACAGACCTGTTCAGTAAAGCTAAATTACAGAAACCTGAACAGGGAAGAGATACCCTAATGAGAGTGACTGGCAGTAAAATGAAAAACTGGGTTAAAGTAACACCATAGAGAAAAAAAAGGACATTGTAAAGGCAAGTGGGTATCAGCTAAAAAAGCTTATGAAAATCTATGTATCTGCCATAAAGATGTCAGGAAGAGAAAAAGTACATCTAATTAAAACATCTATCTTTGTATGCACACACAGAGAAACAACCACCTGACCAGCTTTTATTTTTCCGTCCCCACAGAACAAACAGACCACACTAAGGTATCGTAGAGTCACATCACCCTTGCAAAAAAAGCAACCAAGTATCTCAAGAGGTAAAACTATTTCACACTATATGTGTCTCTCTCTTAGAGCAGAAATTGGAGCTCTGCTCCTACATAACAATCGGGTAGTTGTAACGCAATACAGAAATGAAACTCTTGATATTATTAAATCCATGAATAAAGCTCTGGAAAAGACTGGTTTGTAATGGCAGAACTAAATGGCAGAGAACAGAGAGACCACTGGACATGTTCAAAAAAACCCCCAAAATACTGAAAGGTCAATATGGACTTACATGATCATGATGTGAGACTAATGAGAAAGCACATAGCAAACTCACAGAAGATATTTTAGAAGTTGCAACAACATAATCTGCTGAAACACTGATCAACAGGGCTAAGACTATCAACTGCAATGTTTCCACAGAACACTGAATCTAAGAAATAATGACAACACCTCAGTTCCTTGTATTCCACTAGTTGTCTTAAGCAACTATCTTAAACTGTTGCTTTCAAAGCTGTCTTGAAGGGCCTAGGACTTCCCAGTGCTGTCAAGGTGAGCGGTACAAAGTCTCCTAAGTACTTTTGTACTTTGGAAAAAAAATTAAGCTTTATTGGGGTGGAAGGAGAAAAGTTCTGCAAGCAAGGCAGTGACAACAGAGCACTGCCCATCTTAGGCACTCTTCTGGAGCTGGACTGTGCCCTTGCTCCTTCTCACAGACAGGCACTAAGCAGTGCAGTAGCTTTGCCAGGAACTGCATTATTTGCTGATGCCCTTACAGCACTGCTAAGGAAAACAATTAGCTAATGAAAGATTTCCTTTTTCAGGAAATTGCCTGAATAGCCCATAAAGCAGAAACTGTCAACGACTTAGTATCGATGACTAACATCACATTCCCCTACCTTCAAGGACAGCATTTTATTTCCTGCAAGTTTTAGCTCCTAATAAAAAGTGTGTAGATGAAAAGCAAACTCATGAATTCTTTTGTGAGTCTCAGCCAGCACAGGCCCTGGTGACAAACATCCTATTCCTGTACCTGTCCCCTTCCCTAAGACATGTTTGCAGCAATAGCTCTGCAGAGCAGGCATCTAACACACCTCCTCCTTTCCAAATCTATTTCCAGGAAAATAAGTAGGTACTGCCCTCCCAGTCTTATGCAAGACACATATGTACACACACATACTCGGCACTCAAGTGAGAAGAGTGATTATTTCAATTGCTATGGAAACTGAAGCATAAAAAACCCCTCAGTAAGACTGGTCCAGCTTCAGATTTGCAGTTCTTCTATTGGCTCAAAAAATTAAAACTGGTTGTGGTGGGCCACAGAGAAACAGCTGAGCAGTCAAAGCTCACAAATACAACAACATTTACAAAACTTCTTATGAAGCAATCAGACCAGTTCCTGGATGATTCCCAATACATGTAGTGGTGCAAACCACGCCTTCAACATTTGCCCACATCACCAGAGGTGGAAAGCAAACAGCCCCATGACTGTGAAACCCTGAAACTGCCTAAATGGAGGAAGCTCAGCCCCCAACCATATAAATTGTCTTCACCACACCTGTCGTGAGCTGAGCAACTGCTTCAAAAACACATCTTGCTGTGCTGCATGTCTGCAATTAAGATCTCATCCAGAAAATTTCTATTAGTCACATTTGGAAGGAAAAAACAAAACTCAAGAGCTATCTGAACATAACTGGTGAAGCTACCTCCCAAAACCTCATCTGTTCATTGCTAGTTTTTGTCAGCCTCTAGTGGGTGGGTAACAAGAATATAACAGACACCAAAATATCCAACTTCAACACATTTAAAAAAAAAAATTTATCATAAAATGCAAGCAAATCAGGGGGCAGGACATCCACACAGATCAAGTAGTCTAGTGAGCAAGAAAATCGCTGATGGCCCATTTCCAACATCTTGCTTGCCTGCACAGGTTCTCTGAGCCTAATGAGGTCATAGCTTATATAAAGTCTTTTTCAGTAGCAGGCACACAGGACTAACTCAGAGTCTCTTGCTTCTCAACCTACACACCTCCTCTCATGTAACTAGTAGCAAAGTAGTGTCTCTGCCCTCTCCAACCCTCTGTCATCTGCAACTGAAATAGGCCAGAGGAAAGCAAAGTCAGTTGGGAACAGCAGGTGAGATGAGGCTCACACAAACACCATGTCATTGCACGTGTCCAGACAAAGTACTGTACTACAAGGCATCCAGAACAACCTAAAATCACATTCATTTCAAAAATCTCACACAGACTGCAGAGCAGGCTAAGATAACTACACTTAGAAACACTTCACTAGAAAATACTTATTTACTTTCTGCATGAAGTTTGCATCAGGAACTTTGAGCATGCTTGAGTTAATATAAGACTTCAATCCAAAAAGACCAAAACATGTGCCTGCATTTTATTTCTCCCCTGATATAAAGGTCCTTTATAAACATCAAATGGGAAATCTCTGATTAGTTATTTGAAAGCAAAATAACAGATGTCAGTTTTGTAAATCTCTTGATCGATGTCCTACAAGTAACTAGATTTTTTTTTTAAGTTGGTCAATTAAAAGCAATCAATAAACAGTGTCCTTTCAGTCAAATCTTAACACAGAAAAAAACTGGAGTGAGCTAAACAGAAGTCAAACGCAAGATGTTAAGACTTATCACAATAAAAACTCAAACCTCTGCTGCTTCAGAGTGTGACCTGTGACCCTGAAGAGGCAAATGGTACCAAGAGCATATCCCACTAAAAGCACCTTCTAAGCTTTCGCTGTTTGGAAACTCCTGGACCAGTTTCCCCATCGATGAGCCACAGGACTGCTGTGCTGTAAGCCCTGGCTACTAGTCAGGGTTTAGCTGAAACGAACAAACCAAGTTCAACGTTAAACAGCCCTCTGGCTTTGCCAGTTCCCATGAACAATGAAATCCAAAGTCCTATTGGTTAAAGGTCTCTAAATTGCTTTGTTTTTATGTCCTAGATACAAACGCAATAAATGCAAGCAGGAAAGAAACCCTCCATCAGAGACTTTTGGTGCAACTAAAAGAGAGAATTGAGCATTCTCAGTCTGTGATTACTACTCCCTTTTTGTTTGATACTTTGTAATCTGAAATATAACTTTCAGTCAAGACAGAACCAGAAATTTCATCTGTTCCCTTTTGGATGATCTTATCAGGTAAGTATTTGCACAAACAAAGGTTATCTTTTAGTGTCCTCCTGCAAACAGAACCACTGATAAGACTTTGCTTTTTGCATTTGGACAAAGTGTGTAGTCATGGTGCTTTGTTAGCACTAAGTAATTGCTCTGCATTTAAAGCCTATTTATCATCAGCTTAGGCAATTTTTCTTCAATGGGTTAAATACTCTGACAGCTCTGCTAGAGCTACAACCAATTAATCTGCCCATGCCTGACACTATAACCAAAGTACAATCGTGATAAGCAGGAGGAACTCCTATTTTTACAATGCAATCAAAAGCAATCAAGTTTGCTGGCAGGTGGGCACAACCAAATCTCCTTTGTACCAAAAGGCCTGTTGAAACCTAGGATGGGAGGGGAAGCTGGCACCAATTTCATGTGCCAGCCAGGAGTGTCTTGTTTGACCAGGCTGAGGACTGTATGACTGAGCTCTGACTCACGGGGGACGCAGATGCACCAGTCTAGCACACTGCCACCTCTCCACCCCTCTGCAGGAAGCTGCTACACCCACAGCTGGCAGAGCACCAGGGGTATCAAGTCCATTTCCTCAAACAGCACAGTTCAGTCCCTGGCACTGCAACTTAACACCACCAACAGCTCACTTTGGAGCTACTGCACCACACTGCAAACCAGAGCAGGTGACAGGCCAGCACGTGCTGATTACTGCTGTTCCTGTACATTCTGCCCCTGGACAAGGGGCGAGAGGCCCCCCGAGGTCTCTCCCCGTGCACCTCCACCAGCTGCGGCCGCGTGTGGAGCAGACGGGCAGGACCTGCGTGTGCGCGGATCTCACTGACAGCTCCGGCTTCTCGGGGTTACACTTTGGTTTTAAAAGCACAGAGGGGTATCAGTGAATCGCCAGTTATCCCAAATACATGTGGCAGGGTGAATAATATCTCTTGCAATACATTTGATATGGGCGCTGTTAATTTAAGTAGAGAACGGCATCAGAGGTGAGGGGAAAAGGCAGGAATTTTTGGCAATGTTTCTAATTCTCATTGTTATGTTCAGGCTTTTGATTTTGTATTTCCTTGGAAATCTTAGCTCCTGGAAATTTGTTGGAAGAGGAGATCCTAAACTTTCGAATCAACAAAAGTTACTCAGGAATGCAGGGCCCTGGGAAGCTCCATGATTTTAAAGTCAAAAGATATTAATAAATGGATTAATTTAAAGCAAACCCCTCCACTACTTATTTATTTAATTCTTGTGGTATTATAACAGATTAATACTTTTTTCTAATTCTATGGACTTGTCTAAAAAAGTGTTTGTGAATCATTTCACATTTGAGAAGTGTGAACACTCTTCTGGTTATGCTCTGGGAACAGTCATTCCTACATATCTTTAGCCCGCACTAAGTGCTAGATTTATTAGCAAGAATGTCCAGGTAAGGCGTTATTTCATGCTGTCAGGAAACTCCCCATGAGCATTCCAACATTAAAACAGTTACTCTCATCATCCATCAGCAATCCTGAAGCAGTATATAAACTTTCAACTAAAATGCAGTACATCAACCCTCCTTCCTCTGTGGTTCCTTGAGCAAGGTTATGGGAATATTGTGAAAGACAAGAATTAATACAGATCAAACTTAGGAATCAAGTAACACTGCTACTAAAAGCAGAATGCAGAGAATTAGACACACACAATTTCATTTTGAAATCAAAATACCTTACATACCCCAATTAACTTGAATTTAAGAATAAGAAAAAGCTCTTTGATTTTGTCAGGCACTTTTGAACCCTCGCAGTTTGCTGCTGGAAATTCTGATATAAAAACATAGGGATAAAAATGGCACAAGTCATACTTAACACAGTGTCCACATCTAACAGGAACTTATTTTTAAATCATTACCTTTTCTTTAAAGCATCCTAGTCTCAAAAAGTGAATGGAAACTACCATTGTGAAAGGGATGTAATATTACTCATCTCTTTGACAAGGAGATGCAGGTGTGCCCCTTGACTGGAAAATGCTACTGTGAACTGAAAGACCCATCTGTCCTCTGGAAGACTTATCATGGAAAACCCTAGCATGCTCCTCAGCTCTATGCCTACCATGGTAGAGAACTGGCTTGTGCTTTCAACCTTCCCTTGATGTGAACAGACACCAGTACTGCCTCCACTCTGGCTCCTCTGGCACACATCTCGCTGCTCCAGCTCTGTTTGTTACCTCCAGTTGAAATGAAAGCTCAAATTCCACCTTAACACCATCCCCTCAGTTTTAGCCAAGGACATTTTAAGATGTTGACTTGCAAGAACTCTGCATACATAGTTACTTTGTCCAAAAGGAAGAGCTGAGTAAAGAGATGGAGGTGGTCTGTTTGTAAGAACTCCATCAAGAGGCATACTTTATTTCAGCCACTGCAATGGCTACACACATGCAGGATCTATAGAAAACAAATGGTTTGTGCATACTTCTCTGCATTTATTTTCTCACCTTTCCTCACTTTCACAGAACGCTCTAAGTTGGAAGGGACCCACAAGGATCATCCAGTCCAACTCTTAAGTGAATGGACTTTGGGGTGTTGTTTTGTCTTAACACTGGCTCCTTTCAGGATATCTAGATATCCTCTTTGAATTGTGTTTCCCTCTTGCCCTCTTTCCAATCACCTGTGCAATAAATTTTCTTCTTCTGCTGGTCTTGCCATTATCTCACATCCCCAAGTGCCATGAAACCATAATCTTCTGTTCCTTTCCTGCTCAAACTTTCTTTTTGCAGTTTACTGCTTTCACAAATTGTGTCTTTATTCTCCTGCTTTGGAATTTTCCACTCCCCAAACGGCCTAACTATTGCAAAGAAAATGGAGAAAACAGTCTCCTTTGACAGTCTGGACATGACTTAGTGACCTTTTGTTGTTCTTGGCCTGAAAGATGACATAGCCCCAGCTTCACATACACGAGGTATTTGATGGTATAGTGATTGCATAAGATCAATCAGGATTCCTGCAATGTGTTTAGACAGGTTCCCAAATGTCACACAAATATTTTGAAAGTAATCTACTCCTGTGTCAGAAGTGATATGTCTAAGACCTCACTGTAGGAAGTGACAGGACTCTATTGTTCAGCATTACTGAATTTGGGTTTGTTTCACTTCGTACTGACAGACCAGCAGGCTCAGCCAGGATCACAGGTCTGCAGCACTGGAGGTGTATCTTTAACCTCCTGCACCAACAGCAAGCTCCAATTTGGTCTTCCTGTAAGATGCTAAGTAATGTATCCAGCACTGATGTACTGCTGTGCTGGAGCTGACAGACAAATGGTATCAGGCAGAGATGAGTAACAAGAGGGAAATTTTTCCATTTAGTTTCTCACCACCATTAAGATTCACTTACAGAACGAGGGCACTGCAACAAGCACTAATGCATAGGGGAATGTGCTACAGAACATTTACCTTGTGTCACTGCCATTGGCCTAAAGTATCTGGGCTAGCAGCACTTGAACTGCAAGTTTAGATGTATAGCTGAGACAGCAGAGAGCCCAGAGGGCTCCCCAGGGCCAAGGTCGACCTGGAATACCCTAAAGGAGACATGGATGTACTCAGAGACATCCAAAAAAATCATTGTGACAGCTCCTTGACCTGAAGAACTTTCAATCATGACAAGAACAAAGCAAACCCAGAACAGAACTTGCATCATTCAGCACGGTTTCACAGAATACCCTCATTATTTAATGGAGTTGGAGATTCTCACTGTTTCCCAGCCATCAATTTTATTGAATCCGTCTTGTTTGTCTGTGCCATTCATTTAGCATCTCACAATCTCAGGTGGTGGTGGGATGTGTACAGTTCCACTTGTACTAATTCTGTGTTGGCTCTAGGTTTCAGTCTTGTGTGTTTTTGCCTGAACAAGAGCAAAGCTACCAAAACAAGCGAGAACTTGTTGAGTAAAGACGTTTGAGGCAAATAATGTGTGTTGCAATACTGAGGTGACAGTTACAGCAAAGTAGGCATAACAAGATCCCTTGTAAAACAGGGAGCTCAGCAACAGGGCCAGGGTCTCATCTGGCTAATATCAGAGGAACACTGTGGATACACACTGGTGGAGGGCCTTATTTCACCTCCCAGCCAAGTCTAGGTTCCTTATTTTTTTCCCTTGCAAATATAAAAAGAGCTTAGTATCCAGTGGAGAAACAGGTGAGAATAAATTACCATAACTGATGAAGACCATTTTTATTGTGAGCCTTCTAGCTACATTCAGAATTTCTTCTGTGTCTTTTCCTTTCTTCCTTCCTTCTTTTCTACTTAGTCACTTGCTTCTTCAAAGTTCACAATGTGGTATCAGCCCTGAGTTCTCTGCTAGATGCCAAGTTTCAAAGTTCTTAAAGCACCTATGTACCCCAAACAACATAAATAACATTTCCACATTTAAACCAACTGGATCCTGAGCTAACCTGGTTTATAGCCATCTGGAAGTCTTCAGAAAAAGTGACTGTAAGCACTGTAAACAGTTTTGTCTTCACAGAGGACACCAAGAGTTTCCAACTTCATTGCCGTCTTCATTTTGTGATCTGGGCTGAAGAGCAGGGTATAGATTTAAAGTAGATGATAATGCAAATAGTATTAATAAAAGAAACCTCAGAGTGATCTGCTTTTCCCTAATAAGGCAGGCTCTATCAGTGTCCCAGAGGCAGCAAGGTGCCAATACAATTAATCAGTCTGTTTTTAGTTCTCTGTAGACAGCAATATTAACAGTTTGTTTCAGTCTGTTTATATGGGTCTGACAGGTCTTCAAGATGCCGTGTTCACTTTCTTGTGATTAATAGTTATTCACATACTAAGGTGAAGACCAAGGAGAGAAAGAATGTTTTTAGAGCAGGACAGATAACTGGATTCTCTCTCCCGGTCTTTCATTTCTAATTAGGAAAGAGTACTAAATTTAGGAATGCTATCTCACCATATTATTTAGACTCCTCCTTTTCTTGCAACTTGTCCACGTGATGAACCAAAGGAAAAGTTAAATCATGTATTTTCTTTGTTTACTTTTCAGCTGTGCTCTATAAAATCATCACATTGATAGTGAATGTCTGCACACTGGGAAACTAGATGAAGAAAGCAAAACCATTGGGAGCACTTTGAGCAAGGAATAACTCCTTCTGGGAAAAGAACCTTTCTTTCTTTTCATATCTTCAAACCTCTTGAGGGAGATCTGAGGGACCAACTGACCATCAAATCCACTTCACAGACCAAGAAGGGGCTGGACTCTAAGGTCTGTTTTGTACATTCCTTCAGTGGCTTTTACACTTTTACCAAGTCCTACCAAACTGCAGATGCTTCCCTAGTACAAAACCAAACCCCTCTTGGGCTGTGGGTCCTTCTCTCCACCACAGAGAGCTTTAACTGGAGACACTGTGAAGGAACCCTTAGATAAGAAAGGGGAGCATTTGGAGTATTTTTTCCCGGTTTCCCCATCTGCCATTCTGGGTGTTTCGTTTTGGTACAGGGACATTTCTCTTTCTTCCCTGCTCCAAGAAAAGACCATTTCTGTGATAATTTTTGTCCATTCTCTCTTCCATCCATTTCCTCAGGACTTGCCATCTCTCATTTTTGGAGATAGGTTTTGGGGTTCCCCCTTTGTCCCGGTTTCTCCATTAACTCCTAATTTCCTGAGATCCCTTCCCTCTTTGAATCTCCTTCTCATGGGTTTCACTCATCCCCCTTTTTTTTTTCCTCTAGTTTATTAATTTCTCTGCTTAGGCCTCATTTGAACTCTCTTCTTTTACTCTCTTAACCAAGTGCATTCAGTTTCCTCTCTCCTTCTGTCTATTTTAATCAGAGAATTATTTTCTTCAACATTAATCAGAAAGCATCACTTCCTTTCTGCCACTTCTGAACAGCAGCCTTCACAAATCTTATTTTCCTTTTAGTTTTATTGCTGCCAAAGGGGATGGCATCAAAAATTTATTACAGCTGAACAGGAAAACAGCTCTGCAAGATAATACCATCCTCTAGAATAAAAGAAGAACCATCCTAAATTTTAAAATGCTGTAAGCTGCCCTAACAAATAACAGAAATTGAGTAGTAAAACACAAGCACATATTAAGTGGGTCTGACACAAGGACTCTCCAGAAACCTGTTGCTGTATCCTTCTCTTAGTTGTTCTAGGTAATTCACCAAAAGCAATGACATAGGTTATGTACCAAACGGCAGACCAGCTCTCCTTACCTGGGATAAAGGCACTAGTGCAGCCTCCTCCCCCTTCCAGAGAATTCAGGTCCCTAAAACACCATGCTCAAAATACAGTCACTGATGTCACCTGCTTTCTTGCCCTTCAGCAGCTCATCATTTCAAAGCAGTGGCTTTCCTACTTGCAGTCTTGTCATAAAAACTGGGGTATACAAATGCTTACAGATGCATCAGGTCAGCTGAATGTGCCCAGAGCTACTCACCTCACAGTATAGCATGACAGACACATGTCATGTATCTGTCATGTATCTGACAAAAGAGATGCATCCATCTCTTTTGGAGATCCACAACAAAAGTTACTTGGCTTTTTAAGATCACAACTGTGGCTTGATGGTTTTAAAAAGATTGATAATTTTTAGCTTGTTAGAAAAATACAGAAGTAGCTGACTGGACTAAGATACAGAACTTCTAAAATGAAGTTCACTTTTTACAGAACTACTATTTCCACCACAGCAAACGCAGTATGAAACACCTTTTGCTGTGCTATGATCATGTGTTTTCCAATAAACAAAACATTCAGCACAGCCATGTCACGGATACCAACTGAGAAAGAGCCCAACTGCTCTGGTGTCACATAAATCACATGCTGGGTCATGTGCTGAGGGACTACATCTGGCCTCTGCCTCTGGGTGAGGTCATCACACAGAAGAAGGCAGAAGCACTGGACAGGTAGTTGACTCTGGCCCCTCTCATGCTTTGCCACAGTGTGAGGTGTTTCAAAGGTCCCAGCAGTGGCTACTACCCTGTGATGCCATGGTAGGGAGCATGAGATATCTCACCTGACTGAAAATAATCACACACAGCCAGGAAGCCTGAGGAGGAGTAAAAGATGTTCACCACAATGTTTGACCTCTTGGACTGATATTCAGACCCTATAAAATAATTTTCTTTGCCAGAGGATAACCCAGCTGCTCAGGGAAGTCAGATACAAACACAGCACCTTTCTAAGTGAGTAACACCTTCAGAACTAGACTGTGAGAAAAACCAGAAAGTGCGTGGGGGAAGCCACATGACAAGGAAACTGTATCCTTGTGCTGTATGCTGTCTGTGGTTCTTACCTTCTACGCAGATCTTCAGCCACTGCAGCTCTGCAGCTGAACAAGTAGGCTCGGAGAGATTTTAGCTGCTGTCTCAGGCGGACAACAGTTGCCAGAGGTTCAACATGCTTGTACAGCATGGGATTTTCCTGCTGGATATCAATCAATGGCTCCTCATAAACATATTCCAGGAACTCTTTGGCTTGCTTTGATACCTGAAAAATAAAGCAGTTTAGTTAGGCTTTCCTCTCAGCTCTTTTAAAGCAGATCTTCCCCTCTGTGATCTGTGAGTTACTCTATGCATCTGAAAACTTACTCTGTTATCAGTTACAAATGACAGAGATCCAGCTCTCTCTGCTTACAGCCAAGTCAAACTTCATCAAATGCCTCAAAATTGAGTGTATGAGATAAGTGCTTACTTACCCAACATACAGTGATATCTGCAGCCACACACACTTCTGCTGCAGAGTAACACAGCTTAGCTGGTGTTTTGCAAGTCTAAAATCCGATTACCAAGTTTCTTCCCCGCTACTATTTTTCTGTTTGTTTGCTGGGTTTTTTTTGACAAGAAGCAAGTTGTTGTGTCTTTAAAATGCAGATAAATAAAATTGAATTTTGTTGGTATTACTCATTCCCCATCTGCAAGAAGTTTTTCTTATGCCTTTTTCATTACAGTGCCCTGTTCTATCTCCATCTGCAAAGAGCTACTGTAATCTTGATAAATTCATGGGATTTTTGTTCCACTAGAAAAAATACTCCTGTTTCTGAGGTGAGAAGACCAAATTCCCTCTCATTCATTATTTCTGCATTTTGTCACAACTGGAAAAGAGAAGAAGGGATTATCTTAAATGAGCTGCAAATCACTTGAAACTGTTCTACAGAAATACTATTGGTTCCACGGTTCAATTAGTCCTCCGGGCCTTTAAATCAGTGTTTACACTGAGTCGAGGGAGGGATGAATTAAGCTAAAAGTAGAAAGGGCACAGCCCTACCCGACTACAGCCTCTTGAAATTTAGCAAGTTATTTCCCTTCTGGCGCAGTAAGGTAAGAAGTAGGTAAAAAAGCAATATACACCCTTATAAACAGCACCACTTCCAAAACCCAGCACTACTTATTAGCTACTGACAGGGAAAGCCAGCCCCAAATGCAACCTTTTCACAATGCATAATAAAAATATAAGAAATAATGCCAAGGCCAGCCTTCCCACCAATAACTACACAGATAACACAATGTGTAATTTTAAATACAGCAGACCATAACTCCACAGGTTTCCCAGGCCCTGAAGCTGTATTAAATATCTCACCTATTTATATTAAACATCTCACTAATTTCTTTTTTTTTTCAAGTATCATGTATGTTCAAGGAACTGTGCTGAGTGCATTCAGAAGTAACATGGAGCAACACAGGCAACTTGGATTTTGCAGAACAAAACTCTACACGCTCCAAATATATCAAGTTTTCTAACATTAGCAAAGCTTTCTCTCTCCTTGCCAGTACAATGTTCCCCTGGAGTTTGGACTGCAGGAAAAGTAGCTTTGCCCAGCATCACTGGCTGACAGAGAGGTGTCAGTTCACTCTGCACACTTGACACAGGCACACACGTCTTGTAAAACATTAACTCACATTGCCAACCATAGCAATGTTACAGGAAGCTGAAATGCAGTCTTAAAGTGGGAAGGGTCAGCAGTCACAGTAATTTAGCTTGCAACCAGCCAATATTCTAGCACATGACCTAGCATATTCACAGTCCCCCAGTTTCACTGGGCAGACAAGACAATCCTATTAAATCAGCCAGAAGGATCGAGAAGATGTAAAGGGCAAGAGAATTTTAACTTTAAATGTCATACAAGGATGGATGCTAACATTTTCCAGACCTTTCCTTTCTAGAGCCTGCAAACTTACAGTTCACAATTCAATTTACCACAAGTCAGCCTCCCTTGAAGCCTTCTGGCACAGGGAGTTCATTTCCTGCTGTGTTTGTCTGGCATTTTGTGCAGGTTGAAAACCACCTGAACCAAACTGCAATACTTAGTGAGTTTTGCGTGCAAACAGGGAAAACAGTTGGTCTAAGTAAAAGGAAAGAAAAGGTGTTCACAAGATCACCTCTTTTCTCTTCCCTTCTACCAAACACACAAAAAGCACAAATATGAAAACAGTAGGGAGATGGGGGAAAAAAGTAAACCTGGGGACTGAGCTATTGCTTTGGTTATGACAGGAGAAACATGCCTAACTGCCGAGTCCTTTCAAACAGCTTCTACTGCAGCCAAGAGGATTTTTCTTTTCCTATACATGTGCTTCCAGGTGTTAAGTGGATTTGTTGTTTTTCAAGATCGTGGGTTATGGGAAAAGACAACTCTACAGATTTTTACTGCTTCTGTTCTTTCATGACATGTCTTGCCAAAAGCAGACAAGAACCTCTCAATTTCAAAACTTATTTAATTGATGTAACAGTTTACAGCTGCTGCTCAGATGTCGAGGCCATGAAACTTAAAAGAGAAACATGCCCAATTACACTGTAAAAGCTCATATCCTACAGTACCTACTGGTGCTTGCTTTGCCAGAAACAGATAGGACAGATCCCAGAAACCCCTACGGTTCCCAGCTTCTGCTTGTGCTTGGGATTGCACATTTGATCAATACACTACTAAGGAATTATGCAGTTTCATTACAACTACTAAGTATAGCAGCCAGAACTAAGCTGAAATAAACACCAAACCTTATCTCTGAATGGAGAAAGGAGATACAGATATGAAAGTGCAGGGATGATTCCAGGGAGGTATAGCATGGATGGAAATAAAAGCACATATATGAAGAACTGAAGAGAATGGGGAAAATCCAAGAGAAACTACTTGTTATTTTAATGCTATACGTGGATGGGATGGAGTTGAGGAGATCCAACCAGTGATCTGAACTCAGTTCTCACATTGCCACCATGGCAGATTATGTCCTCTTAACTTTCCCACCCTGTCTTAATTTCTGTTCTAATAGTTGGGGATGCTGTAGCATTTTGGCACAAAGACTGGTAAAGTATCTGCACAGAATTTGTTTGTGTTCCCAAGCCACCTCGTATCTGTTCTGTCTGTCTACAAAAAGTATTATAGTGAGATGACAGTAGATTAAGTTTTTAATGAATGCTTAAGCTTGAAAGTCCCTTTTTCTTTATGCTTCAGCTGCCTACATGAAGGCCACAGGAAACAGAGCACAGAGCATAGTTTTTACCCTGCAGGTTTAGAAAAAACCCAGTTAATTTTCTTGGCAGTATTAATGACAGCTTGATACAAGGTCTGTGCCTTACCATCTACTAGCCCCTTATCAGGGCTACCTATACTACTGTGGGCAAGCAAGTTTAGTCCTTGGTAAAAGCATCCAAAGAAAGAACTTTTAAATATTTATTCCTAACTTCTAGGCATGGGAGGGCTTTTTGTCTCCACACAAGCTTTGTAACTCTGAAGAATCTTGCATTTCACAGCGCAAAACTGTCATTTTCCTGATGGCAGGCTCTGGCTATCTTTTAATAATCTCCCCGTCTGACAAATTTTCTTCAAGAGAGACCTGCTTTTCCTCTAATAGGGCATTTACTGGTTATTTTTTCCTTTTCAAATAGCACATAATAATAATATTTGCAGACACAAAACATCAAACAACCTCTCCTAACAGTGGCTGCTAGGTCTGAAGCTCTAGCATGGTCTGGATTCCTTATGAGTTTGTTATTCTTTCAGCATATACTGCCTAAGATGGCAAAACACCACTGCTACTGTGTTTGCTGGCATAGTGCTTTGAGGTATGTAATCAGTTGCCCCTAGCTAGCAACCAGCCACCGAGGCAGCAGCAAATAGCATATTACAAAAGTTTTAGAAAACTCTTGTGTGGCAAGTGAACAACTGTAGAATTTTCTCCTTATGTTACTTTTGTCTGTCTGGTCCAACCAAGTGCTACAGCAATGTCCTTCTGGCATCCTTGAAGCGTTCATGCCAAGAGACAGGACACACCGCGCCTCACAAACACTGCCTTTGGGTAAGCCAGTTTCCCATGGGCACTTCCACAATTTAGCATCCACCACTGAGCAGTGCCAATCCTTAGTCCCTGGTGCTTATGAAATAGGTACTCCTCAAGGGCCCCAGCAACTGCAAAGATTAGGGCTAAAAGAGAGGTTGCAGTGCGCTACCTCTCCCTGTCTCTTGAATAACCACATATGATGAAAAAGATGCCACCAAGAAAGAGGAGCATGGCTACTCCTGTGGAGGAATACCTTAGGCCTGGCTAAGGAAACTGTGATGAAAACATCTGTCTTGTTGAGAGAGCGTGGCTCATTCTGACAAGAGGGACAAAGAAGACAGTATTAGCAGTCAATGCCTGCAACCTCCAGGCTGCTGACACGTCTGTGTTTCTATCTAAAGAGCAATTCAGTTCACTTGCTAGGAAATCAACCTGCAGGGAGATTACCTTGTATTTGGAAGTGTCCCAGTTATGAACCAGGCGTGCAGGGATGAGGAAGCTGTCATCCACGTGGCAGGTGCTGCAGTAATACCATCCACTGTAGCTGCACACCTTGGCTTTTCCATTGGACAAACCTATGGAGCGCTGACAGCCTAGAGAAGAGAGAAGGAGAAAAGTCTGGGTTTGTACATCGTGCCAGAGGTACACTCAGGATGGAGTCAGAAAAGTAATTATTCCTTCATCTGAGACCCTTTTAAAATTTCATTTATTTTACCAATGAGATATTTCTCATTCCCTAAAAAATAAAGGAATAAATATAGGAATTCTTAAACTAGTGCTGAAAAAGCACACACTAACTAGCTTGGGCATCTTGACAAAGAGCCCAGACAGCAGTCAAAGGATACTTACCACTTTTCAAGAAACACAGGCACAAGAATTACTTTGAGACACTGGGCATTTAAAAGCCATGACCACCTGAAATCCATGCCCTGAAGCTTAGACAGAAAACAGCAGATCACAGAAGTATTATGGGCTTGCTCCAGAGAGCTCCCATTTTCCCCACAACAGACCTGGCTGGCACTGCCTGCCTGGAGGAGCGCAAGCCAGCTCCTGCTGACAGCCAGGGGGGATGCTGACTTGGCAGGTAGGATTCAGCCACACAATTAGCACAGCCAAGGCAAACCACAGTCAGACCATGAATAATAACTGTGAGCAGCAGTCACATTGAGAATGAGTAGTTCTTGACTAGCAGCAGTGACACAGCTCAGTTTCCAGCAGGGTTTTTTTTTCCATACGATTGGATTACCCTGTGTCTTACAAGGTCTGAGGTCTGCCTGTACTTTTTTCACAGCTGGATCCCTTGCCTCTTCCCATGCCCTCTTGTGTGGAGTCCCTGGGGTAAAACAATGTATTCAAAAGCTGCTGCTTTAGTTGGAAAGAACTAATACAGAGCTCTCCTTCACCTGACCACCTGTTTTCACAAAACACATAAAACCTCAATGTGCTTGACACCTCTGTCTTTCAATAGTGACTAAAAAGAGCCAATAGGTTCGATTAATATTAGAGTGGATGGTTAAAGACAGACAGTACACTCACATTAAACAATCTGCTCAGAAATTGAGGCTAAAAATGTTTGAGTAAGATACAAGATGTCTGTGGTTGTTAACAACACCTCTTTGGCACAGCACACATGATGGTATTTCTGCTTTTCCTTCAAATGCCAGTCCCCATACTACATTTACAGCTACAGCCACAGCTCTAGAGCTCTGCTGCAGCAAGTGCTGTATGCTCAGATGGTCTCTGCTGCAGCTGGTTAGAAATGCCGATTAGCAAAATCCTTGTACATCACTTTTATAGCAAAAGTATTAGTTAAACAGAATTTTTCAGGTAGAAGGCAACTGACTGACTGCTTTTGTCAATATAACTGATTTCATTCAGTGTAATTATATAACTTATCCCATTGAAGGCATCTTTTCTCCCCAGTAGAACTTACCCTTATTTGAGGAAAGATTGCAGCTCAGATACTCTAGGCATACATTTAACTCCTCCTTCCTCACATCAAGTGATGTTACCATGCCCCCTCTGATCTAATCAAAATAATTACAATAACCTGACCAATACAATTAGCTCACTTCCTCCTCTTCCACACTCCAGAGCCATTTGGCCACTGATTCTCTGCAACATGCACTATCAAGTGAATCAGTGTGGGACAAGTCCTGTGCTCATCTCTCTCTTCCCCTCCTCTTTTTTTTTTGAAGCAAGGATATGCAGTTTCTTGAAAAAGGCAAATATATAAACAGGTCAGTTGATGAAAGAGATAATTATGTTAAATGTCTCCTTCTTCACCCTTCATAAGACCAGAGCTTAAGTATAAACATGTATCTTAAGCGGTATAACTCAACATACATAATGCAAACATGATCTCAGCTAATAATCAAACAGAAAACCCAAACATAAACTATTATCATCGTAGAAATAATTTTTGGTATGGTAAATATTAGCAGCACTTTTTGCAAAGCAGTATTTTAGGGTGGAAAGAATGCAGGTATCACTTTTACAAGGGTAAAGTAAATTCATGTAATTCAATAGTGTGTTACTAAAAAAATGACCTATGATTGTTGTTTGGGATCAGAACTTAGAAACCAATAGCTTCATATTTCTCTCAGTGCAAAACATGCATTTTCCTGTCCTTTCTGTCATGTTCTTTTCTTTTTTTTTAAAAAAAAAAAAAAAAAGGCAGTTTCCTCAGTGGTCAGTTAAAAGTGTTTCCATGCAGTCCTGCTCCACTATGCTGTTATGAAGTCAGCTGGCACACCTGGTAGTAAGCCAATTATCAGTACATATAGAACTATTTTTTTTTCATGTTTTTAAATACATTTATACGTAGAGGTGAAGGTTTTGAACAGCTGACGAGACATGAAATACTAGTCCTGTTCGTCTGACACAACACTCATCTGACTAGTAGCCCTGGAAGATGCTTGCAGAAGGTATTCAAACTGTTGCTAAGGAGCCCGTGTTTTTTAAAGCACAGAGGTAAATCCTGCCCTCTGTACAGGAAACATTCCCCTTTCCCAAACTAAATGGGAACTAGCCCTCGGAGAGTGTTTGTTAGCAATATCTCAGTACAGCGTGTTCTTCTGCATCAGCCTTGCTAAAAGAAGAGAAGGGTTTGAATTTTTCTTCTTACTAGCTGCCTCTGAATTTCCTATCACCAAAAAACACTGAAGTATCTGCCTGTATACATCAAGTAGCTCCAACCTGAGCTTTCCTTACATACAGCCATTACGTCACCTTGGATGAAACAGAGACTACTAAATGACAAGTATTTTCTAGCTCAGTGTGTTTGGACCAGCTAGGAAGTACTAGGGTAAAGCTGTGTCTGAATGCAAATGAAGTCTCCCAACTCAATGTCATTGAAGCCTTTATAAACATTCCCCACTAGCCAACACTCACTTGTCTGGGTATAAGGATGGAACAGGACACACTGATTTTACCTAACTATCACTGTGCACCCTCTGAGACTCCACAAGCTGATAGTTTGTCTCAATGCCCTAACTCCTATGTGTTAGACTGAAGGCAAGAATAAACTAAAGTTTAATTTGAATTGCCAACATCCTAAACCAAAACATTTGCAGTTGAGAAGTCACCATTTTAAGGCCTAATTTCTTGCAGCCTCTTAAAGCCAGCAACTCCTCCCAGTCCACAGAGAGTGTTTTCTCAGGAGAGGAATGACAAAGCACAGAAGTGCTGGGGGTGGGGGGAGCTTTTTCTCCTCCTCCCTACGTCCGGCCCATAAGAACTGAAAGAAGGTCTCTGGGGTAGGAGGGTCTCAGCAAGCAATCTGGGATGCCCTTCATCTTCAGGAAGGGTAGTTCTATGAAGAGGAGAAAGTGGAAGAAATTCTTACGCAAGCAGCACACATTGCTTTCTCCCTCGTTGCAGCCCTTTCCTGAGCCCACATTTGTTTCCTTGCTCCTCAGAAACACATTTTACCCCGAGTGTTTCTCATTCCTCTTCATATTCTCAAGAAATCATATTCTGCAAAGCTACATAACAGTTGTATGGTTGGGGTTTTAGAGATGAGAACGTGGCACTGGCAACCACCTTACATTTTCCCCTACCTTACAAGCTTTGCTATTTGAAAATCACCATCTTTTCCATTCCTATCTGTTGTGATTCATAATGATGGCTATTTCTACAACCCTTTCAAATCAAGTTATCAAAGCACTGATTTTCTTTGAAGTTATGCAGTTCAAAGTGATGTAGTGTGACAAACATATTTCTGTGGCACAGACCACTTACAGTACTTTGTTTTTTTAAGATGGAAAAAAACAGAGCAAGAATGAGAGAGAAGGAAGAGGAAGAAGGAAAATCTATTGGCTTATTGCCCTTGGGAATCCTGCACCTGGACATTCAGGTACATAAACTTCCATCATATTTACCAGAAGTAAAGCCAGTACTGATTCCTGCCTTTAAACTCTTGAGCACCTCTCCCAGCAGGATAATCAGAAGTAGCTAATCATCTCAGAGATCGATAACACAATTCAACAAATAGTTTAGGGTTCAGGAAGGGACCATGTTTACAGAGAAAACACTTATTTGCCTATATAACTAAAGAAAACACCTTCCACAGGATGGGGGGAAAAAAGCAGCACAACTTTCACCAAGCATCTGTCACCTACTCCTAACGCTCACACAGAATATTATCTACATAACATCTGTACAAAGGTCTGGCAAACCCTGAGCCTAATGCAAAGAGAATACCACAATATTTACTGGTACCCAAAATCATCCCTTCATAAAGGATGTTATAGAGCAAGCTACAGAGGGAAGAAGTGTAGTGTTTGGTATACTGTTAGCAAAGTGAGGGAAGGAGTAATCCCAAACCTTTCATCACAGAAAATATAACAAAACAGCCTTGGAATCAAGGAAAGAAAATAGGGGTTAGGAAAAATAACAGCAAGAAAGTGCTGTTGGACACAGATGAACCTCTCTCAACAACATGTCTGTAAGCAGAGCAGGAGTATTAATATCAAGAGGCTCATGTCCATTTGAGAAGACTTCAGGAAGAAAGTAGTACAGAAGATGAGGTTAAAAAGTTATAACAAGACTCTCTCCTTGACTTAAGGTGGTGGTCTAGTATGGAGGAGGAATCCAAGACACTTGAATATAAGTCCTCTTCTGTGAGGCACAGGAAACAATTTCTGCCACTTTCATGGTGTTGCATACTCTTGTGGTCAGAAGACATACACACAACCACTCTTTTTATCCAGATACCTTTTACTTTAATCTTCTAGCAAGTAAAGACTGGAGGAGCTCCACAATGAAACAGAGAAACTGGAAGATCAAACTAGAATCAAGTACACAACTGTTTTCCTTATTCAATAAAGTTCCTTGCTCGCTATCAGGAAAAAGCAAGTCCCTTGTGATTGTGTGCTATAATTAAATCTGTGACAGATTAGCTTAGAAGCTAATTCATTTAGAAACAACATGCAATATGAAGAAAAGAAAATGACCCACAGACTTCAAAAGGCTTTCAGCTTGACAAGGGCATAAAGCAGACTAAGCAGAAGGAGCACAGCAACAAATTTTCAGTGTTAGATCAGACATACAACATTGCTCTACCTGCTCAGCACAAACAGAAAGTGAGAATTATTTCTGTTGCTTGCCTTGTGTTTCTGTGCATCTATTCCAATTCACTCCACCATGGGAAAACTCACACTCCCAAGGAAGACACACTAACAATCCAGCTTAGTTCTCCCTCATGCCTCCCCAGGTTTGAATTTTCATTACGCTTTGTCCTTTTTCCACCATTACGTTCTTTCTAAAGCAATTTTATTTCTGAAGAAATAACTAAAAACTTATAAACCTCCAAGCAATGTCTGACCCTTTAGTCAACTTGCCTATATTTTTTTGTGAGCTTCTTACAAACTTTAGAAGACAAAAAACCTGAGCAGATAAAAGTCAGAAATTTTTCCAAGTTGAAACCATGTGGGATTGACCCTATCAAGCTATAATTACAAAAGCAACATATAAACCCCATATTATTAGTAATGTACAAATCCCACTTGTTGTAAACCAGATCAGCTTCTCTAGAAATAAGGAAGGGTTCACTAGTCCCCAACTCCCAGACTCATTTATTTTAAAAAAGTGACTCCAAAGGATGGACCAACCATTCCAAGTCAGTGCAACCTTGACTATTAGCTACTGCTCAGGACTAAGCGCTAAAATAACAGACCTCCTGACTTCATTAGTGCCATTTGAAGATACAATGCACAGCCCTGTCTTTCCTGTCTTACATATTCCAGCTCAGCTGACTTCACATGCCCAGCGTAGGCTTGGTGGCTACGGGCTCTAGTCTGTGCTGGGGAGACTGAGCACTCCAGAGTGACCCATCCCACCCTGCCAGAGATGTCTCACAGGCACACTGCCTCAGAGCACCTCTCCAAGGCAGATGAGATTAATCATTCCCCAGGCACCCAGGCTTTCTTCCAATCAGCAAAGATTGGATTAGTGTAGACATCCAATATTTAGACGGCTGGGGGCAAGTGAAGTAAACAACACCCTTTGCATCAGTCACACTGAACACACAGAGCTGTGACTTTTGCTGAGAGGATGAACAATCAAGAAAAAAACCCCACTGTTGGGAGCAAAGTGACAGCACATATGCATGCACACACAACATTCTGCACGTTTGTATTACCCTTTGTAGAAGACAGCACACAAGCGTGCTGCAGGTTAGACAGCTACATTCTGCCTTCCCAATAAAACTAATAGTAGTTAAGCCTGCAAATGTAACACCAAAAAAAACTCCCTACAAGTCAAAGTGTAAGCTTGCACTTCATATATATAAGTCAAGAATAACATTTCATCAATAAATGAAGACTAAAAATCCTAGCTGTGTGTCACATGGCAGCAACACAATTATACATTTGGACACTAGCTTCTTATTTGGCTGGATTTCCCCAACACAATTTCACTAGGATTTTACTTTTACCATTAGTGTCAAATTCTGAGAAGGGCCAAAATTACATTCTTCCCAGAGAACTTGCTGTGAGGAAATTACAAACAGCTATGAAGACATACTTCACACATAAAGTTTGTGACTATTTTAACACATGGCCAGTTTACATTCTCCTGCTGCACGCTTCCAAATCATTTCTCTGCATTCCCAGGACAACAGCAGAGGAGGAATACCATATATCTCAAGCTAATTTGGTATTCTTTCCCTCATGCCCTTATAGGATCGTTCTCTGCAGAATCTGGCACTTTGCTGAGATTCTGAAGTGCTGCCTGACAGAAGTGAATGGGAGCTACCGTGTAATGACTTATTGGCAGGATTCAGTAATTCACCAGCTCTTTAGTCAGGAATGGGAACTGAACACACTCTCTGGGTCAGCTCTTGAAGTTTGCTTGCCAGCTAGGAGTAAGAAGATAATGTGAGCATAACAAATAATGGTATTCCCATTCCTACAGTTGATTACACTCACGCTTGATTCTATATACTGTGAGAAGGTAGACCAGAGAACAGAGCAACGTGCAGGCCAGCCTTTCCTGTGATCTGATCCTCAGCTGTGGCCAGGTCATTTAGCAAAAAGGGTCTCTACCGAACTCAGTATTCATGTCTGCTCCACAGTTAGTTTGAAGACCACTTGCCCCTGCACCGCTCACTCATTTACTTATACTGAAAGCTACGTGGTTTGCCAAGTTTCATTTATCTGATATAACATTAACATACCTAGAAATAGCAGCTCTGGTTCTGTTTGAATACACAATTGGGTTTGTATCTCCTTTTAACACAAGGAACAACTGCACAGCATGTGTGGTTACACATTTTTGCCGATGCTATTTTGGCTGAATTTCTTCTTGGTCGCACGTCACTGCCACAGCACTACCTTGGGCATATGAACTATTCAGATTTACACATCATACGTATTGCAGAAGGCCAGACAGAGAACCTAAACCCTTCCCACCAGTTAGACTCTGGTTGATTCTGCAATTTCTTTTACATTGTCCCTGATTCGATCCACAGGTAATAGTTTTGCCAATATTACACTGCTTTGGCACATGACAGAAGGGGGGAAGCCCTGCCAACACACAAACAAGTGTCTTAGTTTTGCAACAGGGGACCCTCAAGCATACACCTTCCTTCTGTATGTGTCCCAAAAGGCTGCACATCTGCATGGATGCTCTCATGATAAGCAAATGCACAGTGCACACTCCAGTTTTTTTCCCAGAGCAGCATGTTTTTTTCTGCTCAGTAGGTTCTGGCTATCAAAGAAAGAGTTTAGATTTACCACTGTTAGCAGTGGAAGTTGTACTTTTGAATTAATTGAAACAGAGCCTGAAAGTCACATACAAGACTGGAATACTGTGGTCTAAAGTGAAGATACTTAAACAATAAAACCTTTACAGTGCAAAACACATTCTTAAGGGATTTTACAGGGTCTCAAATACAGGGAAGGCAAAAAGCTGTTGAAGCCTTGGAACAAAGAGATCAACTGAAATGAAACCAAGCACAAAACAAATACAGCACTTAGAAAAAACACCATCCTAAAAGCCCTGGACAGGTGAGAACAATTGTTATTTGGGACTGAAAACGTGACAACAGTGCTGACAGCCTTCCAAAGGACCTTACGGTATTTCATTATTGTGATACAATTTCTAAGATTTGTCTCCTAGTATTTTTATTTCAGTGACATGTTACAAATAAGTGGGTGTGATGACAGTTCACAAAATATTTGCTAAATTCAAGCATGTTCCTCAACTATCGGTATTTGAAAAGTTTCAACTATATGGCTTTTTGAGAAGTTGAACAAAGTCAATATTGCACCTGGCAATTTTGGCTATTTTTTTTTTTAAATCACACTTGCTGGCTTTGCAAGCTAGGAAAATATTTTCTTTTCGCTGAGGGGAAAAAGTAAATTTACTTTTACTGCAGTAGGGGCTGGTTTCAAACTAATGGCATGAGCTAGAGCAGAAGCTGCATGAGCTGCATGTTGCACCGCGCTGTCCCCCAACCACACACATGATCACAGCACTAGATGCAGAATGACTCCTTAAAAGACAACAGTTTTCCACCTGCTGCTTCATTTGACAGGGCTGCAAGCTCAGGAAGTAGCCTATTTACAAACCTTGGCTTATCTGCACCTAGTGCTCAGCTCAGCCAGGCAAGTCAGTGCAGTTCTAATAGCAGTATTTATCCTTTTGGCAACTGCGGAGACATGGAGAAAGCAGGGAGGAAAAGACAGAAGACACCCCAGAAGAGGAGCGAGGAAAGCCACACAGACAAATGAAAAGGTGCAGAGCACATTTTGCACAAGGCAGAAATTCCCATATCCATTAGGACTTGCTGTCTAAGTAAAAAGAGTTCCTGGAAGACACAACCGACTTCTATGGAAAAAATGTTTGTTTTAATAAAGATAAGGAGAAAAAAAAAAGGTGAAAGAAGAGAGACATCTAAAGTACAGGAGCTATGCAAAAACAGGAGGCAAGGGCAGAGGCCATTTGTCTTCCCCATCTATGGAAAAGTGAAGGCACATAACAAAGAAATAGAGACCTCCAGGAGAGTTCCTCCAGCAGAAATGCCTACCTTTCCCCAGAAGCCCATAGATGGCCTAACAGGGAGACAGGACAGCCACTGGAGTACTCACAAGCAGCTAGCGCTGTCTACAAGATGCTGCATGTGCCAAAGACATGCCTTCATGGAAGCTTCCTGGGATAACAAATTTGGGATAACAGTTCAGGTATTTCTCTTAATCCAGGTGAAATAAAGATACCAAAAATAATAAACTCCTCCCCCGTCCAAATCATCCTAAGATGATGCATGTCTCTCATTTCCTACACAACAGAGAACAAATAATAAAATCTGATATTTACGAGTTTGGACTTGCAAGCAACTTTCACTTCACATCCATTAGAAGATGAGGGGTAGGTCCCTTCGAAACCTCACCAGAGCAGATCAACGCTCTCAGCTGCTACTCTTGCTCAGAGCCCCAAACCCTTCCCAGAGGAACACTGCAAGATCAAGCCTGAAATTATATGAACATGCAAAGGACAAAGGACGCTGCCACCAAAGTGCCAAAAGTTAACAGCACATTCCAAAACGTATTGCTGTTCCAATCCAAAAATATAAGTAATGGCTGCAAAGGTAAAAGCATTTATAAAAAACCGGCCTCTCCACTATTAATCAGTGGCCTATTCGTTCATTTTTTGAGATATAATGCCCTGCCCTCTGCAGCAAGACAGAGTTAGAAATGTGGGGAAAAGCTTTTGTATCTGCTGATCAAGCAAAAGAAAACTTTTTTCAAGCTGCCCTTCTGACTCCAGTTTATCAACAGTTGGTCCCCCCTGCCCCATGACTACATCTGACACCACTGCCCTGGCTTATATCACAAGTTGAAAAGTGCTAGTCAGACTCCAAGATAAACTTGTCAATAGTGAGGCACAGACATTCACATTCTTCCCTACCTGCTTGTCAGCTGTTTGTCTGGGAGCAATTCCTTGAAAAGCTTTTACTGAGGGAGAAAAGGAAAGGGGGATGCAGAGAGCATTTCAAACAGAAAAAAAAATCGGGGAGGGGAACCCCACAAAGACTGCAAAGAAAAAATAAATTAAAAAAAGCCTGTCCCCATCAGGTCCTTCTAGCAACCTTCTTTATCAGAGGTTCATTGTCAATCAATTAGCCAAGGCAGCAGGGGTCTGTAGGAAGGGGGGTAGCTCGAGAGACAATGGTCTGCCCTGTTGTATTACTATTTAATCACTTTTCCTAAATAAATAAAGCAGCCCTGAGGTGCTGTCATGTCAAGGGAATTTATAACAAAAAACCCCTTCATTTTTCATTGGTCATTACTTTTCCTTCCCTCCCAGCCCTGCAGGACTAGAGAGGGTTATTACTGTAGCCTTAAGTTCCATCTTTGTGTTGCTTGCCTTTGATTCCCACTCGGACCTTGCCACTTTCTGGCACTAATTTGTCAGGCTGAACAAAGGAGGGATTTGTACCTCCTGTAAGGTCTCAATTAGGAAAGGCTTCTGCTGTATTATGTGCCATTGGGACAGGACACAAAGACGGTAATTACAGGAATTTGCACTAAATGGCTGAAGAATTCACAGCAAAACTTTTCTTCCTCCCCCCTCCTCATCTTTATCCAAGCTTACCCCTCCCAGCAGCCCTGGGGAAAACTGCTCTCGGTGCCTGCAAGCTGTAATTACCAACAGCAGGCCCCTCGGGTTAAACAGCAGCCCATGCCGGGAACGGTGCAAAAATGAAACTCCCCTGGATCTCAGTCAGAGAATGAAGAAAAATTTAAAAAATTTTCCTCTACTGAGCTTTGAATTAAAAGAAATTAAGAGAAAGGAATATAGGTTTACTGTCACCTGGGACACTATCTTAAAATGAGGCTGTTAATTCTTCTGTCTTTCTGGGTTTCACAAGGCTATCTCTTGGATAATGTACTGGGCTGGACCTATCTCGGGGATACTTATTCGAGTCATTCCCTGAGTCTCCCTGCAGTTTTCACTCTCACAACACCCTTAAAGTTAAGATATGACCATTGCCCAGTAATGTTCAGGTAATCAAGAGTAACCACAGGACCCAGACACCCTCAGTTTCAGCAGTAGTTTGGCACATAAACACTCCTAGAAAAAAACTGACACGAAGTCATGCAAATGTGGCCAAGAACAGACCCGAATTCAGGCAGAAGCCCAAATACTGTGACCAAATCAATAACCACAGTGAGGCCAACCTTCACGATGCTCTGGCTGCCAGGTGGGTGCCGTGCACTGTGGAGAGATGAGCAGGAACATGACCTGCAGGGGACTACCAGAGGGATGAACCCAGCTGCACCCACAGCCAGTTCTGAGGGCAGTCCAGTACGTCTGGGACTCAGCCAGCAGGTCCTGGGCCCACACAGACACCCCCAGAGTCATGTGTGGTTCCAGAACAACAGGAGACCTCTGCCCCAGAGCAGAGTGGGGAGGAGGCAGGACCCTCACAGCTCCCATACCACAAGAGAAAAACCCTCCAAAAGAGCTGTTTCCGATAGAGTGGACAATTTTGAAGTGAGTGTAACTAAAGCAAGTCAAAGACTACGGTTTAGGCATAAAGTGCCCAAATTTCTTCCACAGAGGTGCCCTTGCTAAAGTAAAATGACAATGAATTGCATTCACACAGGTCCTCTCTATTTTCACTTTATTCCCAAACTGGATAAAATCATGACCTTGCCTAGGACAGGAGTCAGATGACAAATTTACAGTGATTCTGGACCACCTTTACAGTGTCCTGAACCAAGAAAACAGCTCAGCCACTCTGTAAGGCAGCCCTGGCCCATGTAGTGCTTTATGTGCAGTACCTAATTTTTCAGCATTAGTCATCAAAAGCAGATGAACCTCTGAATATCCCATAGGTTTTTATCCACATTTTACAAAGAGCAAAGAAAGGCTAACTAGCCACAATGAGAGGCAGGGAACAGCTGTGTGCTGCTAGAAAATATAATTGCTCTTTCAAGTGATTTTCTTTTCCTGCAGAAGGGGAGTAGGTGCAGATGCTGCAGCCTGGTTGCTCACCTGCACACTTGAAGCTCTGAACTGTGAGCCCTCTCTCTAGAGACAGCGTGGTCAGGATGCTGAGGAAGCTGGTGGTCACAGACTGGCGCTTGCTCTTTCTAAGGTCACTTCCAAAGGGCCGATCTCCAGGTTTGTTCCTAAGTGTGACCTGTGGGTTCTGAGTTAAACTTCTAGTAGCATTGGCTGCTGCTTTCAATGCCTCCATCCACTCCTGGGCCCTCTGATGAGTCTCTGCACGCAGGCGCAGGACATCTTGGGGGAAAATGACCTGAAAGCAAGAGTCACAGTCATCCTGAGTATCTGTCTGCACCGACAGGCACACATCGACATTGTAGCTCAGCAGAGGATCTTCATCAAGCCTACCGGGTTGGAATGCCATGAGATAAGATCTGTTCAAGACAAAAGTAAATGCCTTCCAGTTATTCTGGACAGTTAACCTGTAAAGAGTCCCTGATTTGAGAATATTTTGATACTCTTTAGTGTTTTCAGTCAAGTTCATGGACAGCAAGAGCTCCATAGGCTTGTCTAATAATCCATTGGTTTGAGAAAGGTCACTGTTATTTTCAGGCTTTGGCACATTCTCCAGTTTCTCCTGCTGTTTCGTGAAAGCAGGCACAGAAGCACGCACTGCTTCCCAGAGTTTCTGTCCCCAGTCCAGTGTCTCCCACGAGGACTCTGCCTTCAGCTGTAGCTGGGAGCTGTCTGACAGGACAGTGTCCACCACCTTGGTTTCGATGCCACCAGTAACAGTGACCCTTTGAAAACGCATGAGTGGATAGACGGTGGGAAGAGTCTGGTTGCCACTGCTGTCCAAGCAATACAGGTACAGTTTGTACGGGGAGAGCTCAGCGTAACATGTTTGCCAGTAGCTGTCATTGTCTCTTCTAACTTCTAAGTATCCCTTCTTCAGAAGATTTGGGAACACTGGCTTGTGTTCTGGAGGAAACAAAATGAGAACATTACCATTAATTATTTTTTTAATTGTCTCAAATCGCTACATCATTCTGGCTTATACACCTTTCCTACCCGTATAGGGCATATCTGAGGATAGGATCACAGACTCAGCCTTCATCTAATAGGTTATAATTATCAAACACAAGCACTAACTCTACATTTGAGCCAATGACAATACAGCACACTTTTTTCCCAGAGGTACAAAAACGCTCTACAAAAAGGGAACAGAGAAACACAAGGACAGAGAAACAAAGCCATTTTTCTGAGCCTAGTCCAGAAGTGGACAAGACTATCAAGTCTATTACCAGCTAAAATAGATTTTGATGGTGAGAAACACATACAAATTAAAACGATTTACCCTCTCTTCCTGCTACTTCCCAGGCTCAACTTCATTTTTTCACACATACCTCCTCTGCCTCCCCACCTGTTCCAGCCAGCACAGGGGGAAGGGGAATAGCAGTATCTGGTCAGCTCCTCTCTGCTGCTGCCTCCCCCTCACACCTTTCCCCTGCTCCAGCATGGGTTCTCTCCAGGAGCTGTGGTAGCTGCAGTCCTTCATGTTAAACCTGCTCCTGCACAAGCTCTCCATCTCCATGGCCACAGCTCCTTCAGGAAATCTCCACATTCTCCAGCGTGGGGCTGCAGGGAGATCCTGCTCCACAATGGTCTCCCCAAGGGCTGCAGCACCCTCTCCTCCTCTGACCCTCAGCTGCTCCCCACCCTGCTGTGCAGTGCTTTGCCCTTTCTGAGATGCACGCAGCCAGAGAGGCCCTACCTGTGGATGATGGGCACAGCCGTGCCCTGTGGTGGGACTCCTGGAACCACCAAGAACAACCCCACTGCCAGCACCTGGGTACAACACCTGGTACGTGGACTGACCCAGGTCACAGGGAATGGAGAACTGTGCCCAACATAGCAGTTTGTTACCACATTTCAGCACGACCCAGGACCAGAACATTTCGCACAGCTCTGTTTACTCCTGAGAAGCTTTGCTGATTTATGAGAATCAGGCTCAGGAGCAGCAGAAAGGACCAAAAATGAAAAGAGGCTGCCCAGACAGACTCAAACACATCCACCTGAGCATCTCAACATTTCAGGTGCTTTGGAGCAGACTCTTTCACAAACCCCAGCCCAAGGCAAAGTCAAGGGGAATTTTCTTCATCCCCAGTAAACCAGCCACACCCAAAGTCACTCCAGGTGACTTGTAAAGTGATACAAATTTAAAAGGACTTATCTAAAGCATGTCTGAGTTTTAAAAAAAGGTTTCCATGCAAAATTTGTTCCAATCTGACTTGCACTATCAGCCACCATAGACGCAAACATCATATTCACCTTGGGCTGGACATGGCTCTATGCAAATTTTATTGTCCCTGTGTAAATTCAGTGGCATTCATTGTTACGCTGTCATACGAACTATAACACTTGGCACCCCAAAACAACCCAGACTTGAGAAACAAATTCTTGCTCCTATCTGAGTTCTACTTCACCTTTCCAATAAGTGTACCTATGATGGGTCTTGACTTACAAACAGCGGCAGAATTAGCAGACACAAGTAGTGGTTTCTGCCTCCTGTTGTCCATCTCCCTTGGAGACTGCTATTCCAGATACAAGAGAAAGGTAGCAACCTGGAAATAGCTCCTCATCCACTGCCCAGCTTAATTAGGTCACAACAAAATCAGCATCAATTGACCTTAACACACAGCATTACAAACCACAGGATACAGGAGCTGTTTCACTTGAGGTTTTTGCCCTGGGGCTGACAGCTTTTCCAAGAAGGACAGGGCAGACAGCTGGAGGCATAAATTTTCAGCATCTCAGCTTAACCAGTTACACTAATGCTAACAGGCTACTCTCTAACAAGCTTTACACATGATAACCTCAGAGTACACCCAGGATGTCCTCAACACAGCTAAGAGAACAGAAGCATCTAGACCTGATGAAGCTTGGAAACAGCCAAAACAAAGACTACGTAGAAACTATCACACCCTCATCTGTATTGGGCTTCCCAACTATTATGGCCAAGATTGCTGGCCAAGCTGTTCCCACCACTGCTGGCTAATGGGTGTGTCTGTTTACTCTCCAAGGCACAAGCAGAGTCAGGGACTATGAGTACTTGAGGGACCTAGCTGCTGTCCAGGGGTTTCTGACACCAACTGGTGAGAAAGAGGAACTTACACTGTAACTTTCATTCTGAGGAGATACTCCCACCCTTGGCTGAATGCATTGCTATAGTTGCTCGTGAGTTTTGTCCATGAGCAGGCCGAGGATCCAGAACAGCAACAGTGTAAAAGCTTTTTGTAGCTCTTCATTGAAAACCAACTTTAAGCATTTATAAGGATTAAGTACACAAGCTTCAGTTAAACTTATTGAACACACATGAATATTCATTGTTTTATATACTTGATGTCAGTATGCAAACCTCATGAGGGTTAAAAAATGGGGGAAGGATGCTACCTCCCACCCACACAAACTAAAAGGATGCACTTAGGTTTTGCCTCGCCAGCTCAGCCTCAGCTTCCCCACTCACCCATATACTCAGAATGGAGCCTGCTTTTAACACCATGCTCAAAGCACTCCAGCTACAAAGATTTCCTGCAGATGTGGCTAAAACCACAACAACAATTTAAAAAATTGCTACTTTGGCACTAGCTCTAAAAAGGTGACTATAACTATACCTTGCAAACCAATAAACTACTCAAGAGTATTTCAGCTAAATATGAAAACTGAAAGCCTAATCTATAACTCAAAATGGTAGAGAAAAAGCACACTTTGATAGGCCAAATGGATAGATACACATGTACATGCACACACTAAAAGAGAACCAATTTTGTTCACCGTACATCTCTGGCCCTGACATTCATTAGTATTTCTGCGCTAACTCAAAAGCCATTAATTTCTCTGAAACCCACACTAATCCCTTTGTAGTGCAGATAATGGGCAGCCATTCTAGAGTCATCTTCCCTTTCTATTAATCCAATCAGGGAGGCAGCGCTTCTGCAGCTCCAACTGCAATCTCTCTCGCTTCCATCAAGTACAGATGACAGTTCAACCTTCTCCATAATAAGACAACTCGTAACCTTCCCCCAGCCACCCCTCCTTCATCTGCACAGGTTTGCTTGTCTTTTGTTGAGTTACTGAAAAGCTATCTCTCCCTGCCTTTCACAGAAGCACTCCCCTTCTCCCTCCTTTGCCCCACTCCTTCCCTTCAAGCTCCCATGAATTGGCTCCAATGGCTCTTGCTCTAACTGGGACAGAACCAGCAGCCAACTTGATTAACATTCAAATGCCTCATATTGTTTAGGTCAGGGCAATAGATGCTGGCAGAGACAGGTTGAATCCATATGCTACACATATGCACACACCTTTATCTCCTCGACTTGCAGTGTGCCAGATAATACCTTTCCACTCAGAGAGCAAATGGTACCATTTCTCCATCCACCTTCCAACTAGAAACTACATCTCTTTTCCTCCTTACAGAGACAAGGAGAGTAAATTGAGGAAGAGTAAAAAAAGGCAAATAATCACAGAAAATGACCCATGCCTGAGCCATTTGGAGTTATAATTTCAAGGGAAGAAGGCAGAGGAAAACAGAGAGACTCAGCAGCTGGGGACAGAGCAGTAATTTCCTCAGCGTCTCTCCTCCCCCCTAGGAACTGCCCACTACTCCCAGCTAGGAACCCCACACCTAGCACACACCTACCCCTCTCCACACTTGGGGCAGCTGGTGCAACCACCACCACTGGACAGGGAGCCCAAATGTTGTCTCAGCAAGTCCAGAAGATATGTGCTCCTGAACAACTGACTGTACTTGTATCTCTGTTGGAATGGCAGGAAAACTTGTCCTGTTTTCCACCACCAAAGGATTTCTGATGACAGTTAGACAAAGTAACTTGGAAAAGATCAGAAGCAGAGATGCCTAGTTTCTGGGGAGTTTGTCTCTTGAGGTGGCACTCCTCTCTGAATTCTCTAATGCTTAGTGAGTGATAGAATGTGGTAGTTTGGTCTGGGCCTTCCTTGGTGACCAGTTTGTAGCCAAGGAAGTGATCAGACCTACCCAGTATT
>JAWWLV010000183.1:27215731-27269687 GCA_035041135.1 Platyrinchus mystaceus
TTTCCCTTGTAGAATTGTATATATTTCTAATTGTATATAATTGTATATAAGTAAATATATTTATATATATATTGCTTCGGCTGTCTCTCGTTTCGGTTCTCTTGGTTGTTTTTTCTTTACTTTTCCCCTCTTCTCCCTTGGTTCGGGGTGGAGGGGGGACTTCTGGTGGTAGGGTTTGGGGACTTGGCAGGGAGCCAGCTCCAAACCATATCATGGGCATAAGTTACAGAGTTTTCGTCAATAGTCCCCCCCTCTGATTTTCACAAAACTTAGCAGACACCTTGGGGATCTAGAGTGCTCTCCAGTTGAGTTGGGCTAGTTGCCTGTTTGGTGGGGTTTGCTAGATCAGGAACAAACTGTGCCTCAGCCAGTATGACTCAGAACCACAATGTCCGCTGTCTTCCTACTTGAAAAACAGTCTTTTCTTCCCACCTATTTTCCCATCTGGCTCTGCAGATATGTATCTTTCAGCCATGTTTATATGATTCCACTTGGTCCTTGACATTTAGCCACAGATTTCCAGCAGATGGCTGTTCTGGAGCCAAATCTGGCATCTTCTCTCAACGCCATCTCCTTCAAGGGACTACTACAGCAGTGGGACTTATAACTACGTAGTGATTTGCATTAATCTATAGGAAGTAACAGCATCACTCCCAACCTTTTTCATCTTCCGTAGGCTTAAAGAAAGCAAAACCTGCTTTGAAAATATTGAACTTGCAAAAACTCTTAATTTTATATTTATGTATTGCCAGAGAGGTTAGTTTAGCTGCTCACCAAAAATAAGCTTCTCACTGAATAAATTCCCTAACCAGGTGGATAAAGAACCCAAACAAAATACTCTTTACATCTTTATTCCCTTCAGGTGTGGCATTTTATGAAAAACATAAGAGAAACTCTGATGAAGTCTATAGGATCTCTGCTGCCCCACCACTCCATCCAATCCTTTTTGCTCCTCGGCAGTAAGTTGAACAGTGCTTGCTGAGCAGACCATTAGCATCCTGTGCATACTGACACAGTGCCTGTGCCGGGGGGCAGTGGAGAAGGAGGTTGGATTCAGTCAAAGTGCAAGACCAACCCAGAAAGGACTCAACTCTGGCAGAGACAGAAGTATAATGAGTTGAAAGAGATGGTTACCTGCTATCAGCTAGGAGATAACATGAAACAGCAGCACTTGCAAAAGAAGTGAGAACATAAAATGAAGATGGGCTTGCTGATTTTTTTATAAATCACTCAATTCAGCTTTAAAAAAAAGGAAGATAGTATAAAGTGACTGTCAAAGCTACGAAAACAGGGTCAGTTCACATTAGGAAAGTCAGCTGACACCACTAAGGGAATTATAGCAACTAACCTGAAAATTCAGTTATGAAAGTCATCCCAACATCACTGGAAGCAATCAGCACTGCCCCAGGAGATGAAAACTCTGTTCATTAGCTTTATGGAGTGTTGTAACTCCTGAGCAAATTCTCCATAAAGAAAAAACCTTCCAACCAGAACAGCTTCACAACCTAACTCATCAGCACTGTTTACTGTAATCCTCCTGCACTATGAATTTATCCACTGTATGGGAACCTCTCCCATTGCCTCCCACCACACTCTCCTCTCCATCACTCTGCACACTCCCACAGCCTCCCAGGCAAGCGAGTGGAGTAGGTCACATTTCCCTCCACTTGAGGCAGCTGCCCAGCCCAG
Organism: Platyrinchus mystaceus; assembly: GCA_035041135.1. Classification (NCBI taxonomy): domain Eukaryota; kingdom Metazoa; phylum Chordata; class Aves; order Passeriformes; family Tyrannidae; genus Platyrinchus; species Platyrinchus mystaceus. The sequence goes on from JAWWLV010000183.1 coordinate 27,217,421, forward strand.
CTGCTGCTGCTCTCTGCCAGCCCTCATGGCTCTTCCAGCCTGGAGGGTGCCCAAGCCCAAGGAGCAATCAGGAGTGAGCCTGCAGTTAAGCTCTTAGAGAGCCTCCAAAGGAGGGCAGAAGGATGGTGCAGGGCCTTGAGGGGAAGCTGTATGAGGAGTGGCTGAGGTCACTTGGTCTGCTCAGCCTGGAGAAATGGAGACTGAGGGGAGATCTCACTGCAGTTACAACTTCCTCATGAGGGTAAGAGGAGGGGCAGGCACTGATCTCTTCTCTGTGGTGATCAGTGACAGGACCTTGAGGGAATGATCTGAAGTTGTGTCAGAGGAAGGCTTAGATCGGATATTAGGAAAAGGTTCTTACCCCAGAGGGTGGCTGACACTGGAACAGGCTCCCCAGGGTGGTCACAGCTCTAAGCCTGATAAAGTTCATGAAGCATTTGGACAATGCTCTCAGGCACATGGTGTGACTCTTGGGGACAGTCCTGTGCAGACCTAAGAGCTGGACTCGATGATCCTTGTGGGTCTCTTCAAACGCAGCATATTCTGTGATTCTGTGAAATGATGCCTACCCCAATTTATCCAGGGGGGTTAGTGGGGAAACACCATCCAGCAGATGAGCTGAAGTCAGGTGACCTAAACTACATCCCCATTTGATCTTGGGCGAAGCACTCACCTATCTTTGTCCCTGCTCACACTCCTTATCCTTACTGTGTGGTGTATTTAAGCTGCAATCTCCTGGGAGAAGGGACTGTCTCTTGCTGGATGCACAGACAGTTGCTGGCACTTATGGACCCCTGCAGTGAAGGGCATCCAACTCGCATTCTATTTTAAACAACACTTTTGCCTCTTTACATCTTGAAAGGTCCCAAATCCCTGCAGTACAGCTACCCTTTCTTGACTACCTTTTAATGTTGAAAATAAATTGGCCACGGGGGGGAACACCAGTTCTCCAAAAGGCTTGATACCTCTGGGATTATTTCCAAGTTTGAGGCTTACTGCTCTCCAGAGGGGAAGGTGCAGAAGTGTTATTTCTGCACATCTGCCTCTCAGATGGCAGCACCATTATCTTCTGCACAACACCACAGTCCTATAATGTTCTGCCATCCCAGTGACAATTAATGGCCTATTTTTCTGCCCTGGCTGTGTAGCTTCTTACCTACCACAGACAAAGGACAGTGCTACAGGGGTGTTTTGCAAAATCACCAAAAAAATTAGGCTTCAGAAACTTCCCTGGCAGATGGGTCTGGAGCTAGGCTTTACCCAGTCATCATGGGAGGGGAAGCATTAAGGTTGCACGTCACACCTCCAGTATTTCACATCACTCAGGATCTCTGGCTGCCTCCACCTGTGCAGCAGATCCTGTACCTGCCACATCCCCCCTTTCCAGTCAGCTGTCTTTGCAGCCCCTCCCTGAGCGGGACAACAACAGTGGCAACTGTCTGCTGACTGCTGCTCTGTGACCCAGCACCACAAACCTGCTCATCACACTCATATGTGTCACTAAATACTGCGTGAGCCAACGTCACAGGCACAGAGCGAGTACCAGTCACCGCTTCTGCTTGAAGGTGAGGATATCTGGCAAACAAACAAAGCCTCATAGTCTTGTGTGGTTGCCAGAGTAAGAGAAAGCAGCGCTGTAAAATGACTCCTCAGAACTCAAGGATCACCCCCAGACCCCTGTGAATCAGTGATGCGCTGCTCATGAATACAGATTTAGATGTCTTACCTCTCCATAAACACACGAGGAAAGTATGTAATATGTAAAAGAGCTGGATGAAGAGGGGCCCAAGCCTCTCATAATATCCCCTGCACAAACTCTGAGTACAAGATCATACCTTGGACTTGATGATCTTAGAGGTCTCTTCCACTCTAAATGCCCCTATGATTCTATAAAAAAGCAAGAAGCGGGAACAGATAAGCTCATAATAACAGATATACTATGAAGATAAGGAAAAAAAGTGAAGAGTTAATCTATGCAGCAACTGGGACAGCCTTGGAGGACTGGGAGACCTCTGCAGGCTCCAGAGGGAAGTCCTTTACTGCAGTGAGGACTGACAGGACTGGCTGAAGCCACTCTCAGTATCTCATAGCACCCATTTCATTTGGATTAAAGCCCTGGAAAGGGATGTCTCCACAGGCTGCAGTGACTATGACTCCTTTAGCCACTGCAGCAGGTTTTAGCCAACTTCAAAATACATTTTTTGGTCTATTCTGGAAAATAATTATTAGTTGCAGATACAGATATCTGCAAAATGTACTTTCTTGCTTTTGTGTTTCTCTTTTCAACTCAGCTCACAGTAGCAGCAAACTTTATGGCAGCCTCTCTTGTAAGCATAGAGGGAAGAAATAGCATGGCTACCTTGTAAAACCTGCACCGGAACTGAACAGGTAAAGAAAACGGGTTAAAAGTGCATCTTCAGAGCACAGAAGCTCTCCTTCCTCAAAGAAGGTACCCCTGCCTTCAACCATCCCATGCAGAAAGGCTCTTGGAGGGCACACAGCAAGCACTGACAAACCTGAGAAGTGGGCCCACAACACCAAGTGCAAGGTGCTACACCTGGGTTGGGACACAGGCTGGGGGATGAACAGATTCAGAGTCCTGGAGAGAAGCACTTGGGGGTTCTGGTGGATCAGAGTCTGGACATGAGCCAGCAACATGCACTTGAAGCCCAGAAAGCCAATTATGTCCTGGGCTGCATCAAAAGCAGAGTGGACAGCAGCTCACGGGAGGGGATTCTCCCCTCTGTCTCCAGCTCTGGGATCCTCAGCAAGGAAGGACATCGACCTGTTGCAGCAAGTCCAGAGGAGGACACCAAGCTGATCTGAGGCATAGAACACCTCTCCTATGAGGAAAAGCTAAGACAATTGGGATTGTTCAGACTGGAAAACAAAAGGCTTCGGGGTGACCTAAATGCAACCTTTCAGTACCTGAAGGGAGACAAGAGGTAAGATGGAAAGGGACTATGTACAAGAGCCTGGAGCGACAGGACAAGAGGGAATGGATTCAAACTGAAAGAGAGTTGGTTTAGAATAGATATTAGAACGAAATTTTTCACTGTGAGGGTGGTGAGGCACTGGAATAGGTTGCCCAGAGAAGTTGTGGATGCCCCATCTGTGAAAGTGTTCAAAGCCAGGTTGGATGGAGCTCTGATCAACTTGTTCTAGTTAAAAGATGTCACTGCAGGGTTGCTGGAACTAGATGATCTTTAAGGTCCCTTCCAACCTAGGCCATTGTATGATTCTATAAAATATCTTGCACCATTGCAAAACACAAAAAAAGTGTGGGCTGAGCACTTCAGAGGCACAGACTGCTACTAGGCCACAGGTAACTAGTGGAAGAGGTTCTTTAGCCACTCCTACTAATTAATTTCCTTTCCTAGCTCGATTCTCCTCCAAAGTCCCAGAACTTGAACATACTGAGTTTCTTCTGTAAAAAGCCATTTTGAAGACACCTACACTGCTGGCAGCACTGCACACAGGAACAGGATTTGTTCTTGGTACAACAGAGAAATTGTGGAAGAGGTGGGCCGTAAGATACCTGGCACTCTTTCAGGCAGTCTAAAAACAAGCTTTTTCTTCATGGGAATATGTCAATTTCTGTTTTTCTGAAGAGTGCTAATATTGCTACACGTCACAAAACTACTTTACAGATGCAACTTCTTCACAGCTATAACTTGCTGTTTAACATGAAATCATAATGTTTATCACACGCTAACACAGGTTGTTCACTTCTTCTGTAGGGAGAAAAAATTCATTGGATTAAGCATTTAAACAGTGTAAGTGCCTGCTGCAGGGCTGGCAATAGTACAGTTGAACTCCACTGCTACTGTCAAAGCAGCACACCTTGGGTACACACAGCAATGGGGTGACTGAATCCCAGGTACAACCAGGCTTAAGGAATCCCACGCTTAGATCCACCTGCACACAAAGAGCATTTCTTGCCTTTTCCTCTCATGGAAGGTTTTCTTATCAAGTTGTTCTCGACACAGGTTTGAAGTCCTGCTATCGACTTGACTCTGGATACAGAAAGGCCCTTTCAGGTCTTCAAGAGGGTTGATGCATATCTCCCCGGGGTCTGTTGTCTCTAAGCAAAGTGGATTGGAATAGCTGAAGTGGAAGGCAGGGTTGAAGGAGGACAACACTGCAGACAGCCCAGCTTCTGAAAGCACAGAGACTCTCATCCAGGAGAGGGGAGAGAATGCAGTTTGTGGTCCCTGACTTCAGAAGCAATTGTGTCCCAGCTCAGCATTTCTGAATAAAATTCCTTTGTTTGGCATCATTTTGCTTCCTTCTATGACCAGTTGACTGTCCTGCATCTTTGTGTAAGGGAGACAGGAATGTAATTTGCTTCACCCCAGACAGAGTTGCAATGCATCAGGGAGCACCCCAACATACTCTTGCAAGTTGCCTGAGCCCTGGACAGGCAGAAGGGAGACCACCCTGGTCTCAGATTCTGCTGCTCAGCACCAGCTGGATTGGTGACTTGCTTCTTGCAGGTTGGGGATCCAGTGGCAGTTTGAAACAACTCTCACTGAATAAGTACATGAACAGGTCTTTAAATACAGAATGACCTAGGTATTTCTTACTATAAACAGTATAAGTAACAGAACTCTCTTTTTCTGAGGGCTGCATGGGGAAATTGGGCCAAAAATATTAAGCTTAAAACACTATCAGGGGCATGTATGACCTTTAATAGCTAGATTTTAATGGAGTTTCTATGGGCATATAAAGGTGTTACACGTTAAGTTAAACCCATGAGATGCCCAAGATACAGCTGACGAAAACTAAGAGCTCTGTCTCCAGACTTCTGGGTGCTTTTCTGTTCTCCATTCCTTCCATGGAAAGGACACAGAACAGAGACCTCACTGTATAAGAAGGAATGTATCTTCCTTAACAAAAATAACAGCAGGCATACTTGCCTTTGTCAAACAAGAGCACCCTTCTTTGGGATACAGCAACCATGTCACAATATAACACAATAACCTACGTTTGTGTGTGTATGTACACATATATGCACACATCTCCCCAAACACAAACATTTAGGCACCTGCTTTTCATGCTCCAAAATAGCTGATTTATCTGCAAAACCTAACACCAAAAGCCTGTTCTAACCCTAAACCTGTCACCTATTCATAACTGGAGTCATTCCACCATATGCATACATGCACAATTTCACAGCCCTTTGAGTTTTAAATTCCTTTGTTAAGCCCTGCCTTTATTTAGATTATAAAAATCCTTGTGGCACTAGCTGCTTTTCTTCTCCATAAGTGCCCAGTCCACTTCTGGCATCTACAAAACAAATCGCGGAGATGGAAACACCGGGTGAGTGTTTCCGAAGCTCTGAGCACACTCTCTGTCAGTGCAGTGCTTGAGAGGAAAAGGAAAAAATATCACTTGCTGGAACATCGCTTTATACAGCTCACTGGAGACCTGCCTCAATCTGATAACAATCCTTCCCTACCCCACACAAAGCTGGCAGGGATGCCTTAATACCGACAACCACAAATCGCATCCTTGAGTTGCTGTTAATTGTTTATAGACTGAACAATCATCGTTTCCTAAAGAAAGACAGCAGATATTTCAGGCCTCACAGTAAAGCTCTGTATGCCCTCTTTTTAATGGCCACTCTTTAACTTTATGAAAGCTGCTCTTGTTTAGATTTGCCATTCTCCCAGTAGCTTTAGCATTCAAAATGTTTTTTAGTTTGGGAAAACCAGGTAAGAAAATGATCAGAAATACGTAACAATAAATCATTTTCCTCAGTCAAGCTGAACAAAATAGAAGAAAAAAGTAAAACAAGCTTAGTTTTTCATACCATAACAGGAACAGAAGTCAAGATTAGTTTAAAAACAGATTCTTAGGCAGGCAAAAAGACAGAGCCACATCAAAGACAACAGAGCCATACTGATTTCTCTCCTTTTAAGAGTTACCTAACTGTTGCTTTTTGGATGTTTTGTGCTTTTTAAGATTGAGCTCCTCTTTCAAGACAAATCTTAGAAACAAATAGGAAACCACCCATATCAACAGAAACAATAAAGCACTGGCACAAACCTGTGTTTCCCTGGATGTCCTCTCCCTTGGCTAATGCCAGGTAAGAGAGCAGAGCGCAGTTATTGTCCTGACCAGGTGCAGGCTGCTGCTGCAGGGCCGTGCCTGTGAAGACCACTCCCCAGTTCACATGGCTGATATCAGAGCGTGACCTGTTGTGTCCTGGTTTGAACCTGGAGGCTTCCTCATTCTGCACCAGGATGTCATTCACTGAGCGAGGCCTGTCTCTCCTCCGCTGGCAGATCCTGAAGATGTTAAAGGCTGTGGTCTCCCCTTCCCCTGCCCATGCAAGGCTGTCAGCAGTTGTTCCCCTCTGCACCCTGTGTTGGTCTTTGGCAGGAAATGCTGTCTGAGCTTTGGTTTCCAAGAGGCCATTTTTGCAGTGATCCCAGATGAGGCTACTTTTGGCTAAGGAGGCGACATTTCTCAGATTCCTGCTCTCTGTTATATGATCAAATACCTCATGCCCAACCAGCTCAGGGACCTCCTGCACACCATACACCTCAGAGGGCTGCACAATCTTTTCAAGCTTAGTATCAAAACTATTAAAAAAGTCTTCAGTCACTTCCAAGGCAGGGCTGATGTCATCAACTTCAAGAGCCTCCATATCCTGTGCTGCCGGTGGGCCCGAGGGGTTGTGATGCGTTAAGAGGAAACCACATCAATATCGAGAGAAAGAGCTGCTTCACATCTGTCCTTGGCACTCCATTACCTCAGAGGTGGTGGGGCAAATGCGACCCCCAACCACAATCTGTGGTGGTAGGAAGTAACCAAACCAACCTGTCTTCAGATGAAAAACCAACATCCACTGATCAAGTGGGCTACGGCCCCTCTATGAATTAAACTCATAGCGATGAACAGTACCTGTAAAGCAAAGCATAACATCACGTCAGTAGGGGACTTTTCTCAGATAAATATGTTTAATCACATCACTCCTTTCACAGTCACATTCCCCCTCATTTAACTTCCTCTTTTAACTGGCACCAACATTACTGTGTATGAAGAAACCCTTTGTGGTTTCTGTTGTTCACTGCGTTTCGTGAACTCTGTGTATAATCACTTCTGGAACTGGAACCTGCAGAGAGCAGGATGGGGCACCAGTTGACGGGAGACCAAAGTGATACCATTTATTAACCAAGCTTTAGAAAGCTGCATTGAGAGACAGTACTGACTAACATCACAAATGCAGCCACCTAGGGAATGCTTCATACAGTTTCCCTTGGGGTTCTAGAAAAAGTTGGGAAATTAAGTGCTAGTAAAATAGGCCAATTAGCCTCAAATAGTTTGCCTTTTGTCCTAGATTGCTTGCACTACCAATTTTAGGAGACCAAGATAAATTTAACAGCAGCTACTTTGACTACCTGCCTGCATGAACAAAACTGTGATATTTGCCAAATAAATCAATTCTATGAGGATGCTGCAGAGCACTGCACATAGTTTTTCTTAGAATATCACTGGGAAGCTAAGTGAAACCATGTGGCAACCTAAGTCCTGAAAAGACAACAGTAAACCAAAATATACCATATCCTGCACTGTTGCAAATCCACAGATATACTCACTGGGCAAAACCTAACAACAGCAAGGAGCTTTAAGACTAGAACTATTGCAGAGCTGCATTGACCCACCTGAGCTTACACCTGTGAGGAGGAATGAAGGGGGGTTCCATTCCCTGTTGTGCAATAAGAGGGTGTCTCATTGCTGACTTCTTGTCACACCAAGCCTGCTGCCTTCTAACCTCTCCCTCTTGAAGCTCCATCCACAGTGCTGCCACGCTCAAGGGAAGTGCACTGTAGGGATGTTTAAACCGCTGTAATCTGTCAAATGTCTGCAAGTCTTTGGGACCTGGAGACTGGGCATTTGTGCTAGAAGGAAAACAGCCCTCACATCTGCCAGGACAAACCACAGTACCCAGAGCCTGCACATGCAGCCTAAAGTCAGTTTTGACCACATCAGCTCAAGTCCTAGAAGCAGCAAAGCTACATTAGCTCAGAGCTCTGCCTAGATTAATACACTCTTAACAGAACTAATTAGCCTGGGCTGGGCTGATAATTAGCAGCTCATTAGCTTGTGAATGCTGCTGAAGTGCTACCAGGACCCATGAAGATTTACACTCAGCAGGAAAAAACATCTATTAAAAAGCATCAAACACAGATAATACTTCTATTTAAGGTTCTTTTTTTTCAATCCAGAACTTTTATTAGACTAACTTCTATAAGGAAGCTTGTTTAAATAGGCACCCTATCCTGTAGGACACCAGAGGAAGGAGACCAGCAGCCTCTCAGGAAGGGGGCATAGAATCCTGTAGCAGAAACCAACACCCCCCCCCCCAAATCCCCTGCTGGCTTCCTCCCATCCCTGCTTCTGTTGTGGCCAGCCATGACGCAGCTGTGCTCAAAAGCAGCAGCTCACCCTCTCTCCTAACAGATCTGCAGTTCAGACTATGATCTCCACAAAGACACTCCAAGTAAATAACTTTCAAAAGCAATTACTAATCACATACACAACTCTGGAAACATCAAGGCTTTACGCTGAGATCTTTCTCCCCTTAAATCTTTGCAAGGATTCACTTTGTTAGGCTCATAGTAAACCAGGACCAGGATCAGCTTCAATAAGTAAACGTAGAGTAAGACTCTGAAGGTAGAGTCAAAACCACAACCATAGGGCTGAGCAATACAGATCTGGATTTAGTTCAAATGAGAACAGTATGGGAACAGACTCTTTGCAAAGCTGTGCAACTCTGCCAGTTGACAGCAGCGGGAAATAAAGTCAACCTGGGCACATCTGCATCATCAGCTTAATGCAGTATGGAGCTCACTCTTGAAGCTCATTCCTGCCAGCAGCCCCAGAACAGTGTTCTGGTCCCTGGTACCACAGAGCTCCAGGAACAGGCTAAGTCCAGTGTCACACGAGACCTTCTGAAGCAGCAATCACTCCAGAAGGGCTTGTGACATGCCACTGAAGCATTCCAGTGGTAGCAGAGACCATGTTGCTCTGTTCTTTATTTTAAATCATTAGGAAAGGTGGAAAGCAAGGGGGAAAATTCACACTTACATTTAACAGGTTCATTTATAAATGCTGGAAGCTTCAAGTGGCTGCATGTTTCTCTGGATCCTGTGAGACTGAAGCTATCCAGCAGCCAAGTATGGTGATGCCAAACTAAACTGACCTCATATCCAGAAGGATGCTGAATCACAAGGTCACGAGAAGATGACAAGCCCCTGCATCACATGGTTCACAAACTGCAGCATTCATACCTTCCAAAGTAGTCTGTTTGCCCTGCTCAATAAAGATGTGAAAGGTGACCTCAATGGTGACAGGCTCATCCTTCACCACACCACCAGAAGAGTTGTGCCAGTAATTCCCACTAGTGCTGGGATTCTGCAATTACATATCCTCCATAAACACAATTTGGTGTTTTCTGACAGAGGCATTCAACAAAAATTTAATTCAGATGTCTGCATGGATTTTGGGGCCAAATGAAAGCAAACTTTAACATGGCAAGGTCCATCAGAATCCCCTCCAGAAGGGAAAGCAGTGAAAATCACTTCCTTCATGTAAAGGGGTGAAAAAGGCAAACACTGGGATAAGTTAAACTCCTTTTAAGTTACTATAAAATGTATTACCTTACGTATTGTTTCCTGAAACACCTGAGACTACCCAAAGACATTCAGTTTAAGGCAGTGAATAAGAGAGGAAGAGAGAAGCCATTAAAGACTGATGAAGCTATAGGGAATTATAAGGACAGGTTTGTGCTCATCCAGGCCCCTGGGAACTAGTCTTACTGAAAGAAAACTGAAGGAACGTGCCACATTGTACTCAAAAAAAACTGCTGGACACAGGGACTGCAGAAGCTGGAAAACAGCTTTTCTGTATGTCTGCCTAGGACTGATACAGTTTTCATTCATGAACATGCAGCATAATTAAATGTGCATTTACAAATGAGTGAAGTCTTTACTATCACAAGTTTATAGTGGCCCCATTACTCACATGGCAGAGGTAAACAGCAAGGATTACTGGTCATGGCACATGAGACACTGAAGTTCAGTTTAGTCAAGATCACCTCCCTTAGAGAAGCCACACGGACCTAACCTAGGTGACAGCACAGTCTGACAGCAAAGAAAAATCAGGGATGACAAATGCCAAGGAACATACACTGGAAGAGATCATTTAACTTCCTGATGTGTTTTTCTGGATCCTCACAGGCCAAGGAAAATATCCATGCATTGCATGGCAAAATTTAAAAAGCACAGAAAATGCAAGGGTAGAAAGTAATCTTGCAGGTGACATGTACCACCACGACAGGCACCCGCTGTGTACCCCCAACTTACACATCATGTACAGGACTGCTCATTCAAGCTCAGGCAGGAGGGAAAGCTAGAACCAGCATGTGCTTAGGAACCAGTGACTGAAGAGCTCCATTTAGCTCAGCAATCCATCCAAAAAGTATATTTAAAAGAAACACCTTTCAGTTTGGTTTTCTAAGAAAACAGTTTGTGCAACTATCCTGCAATCAGCCAGTTATTCTCATTCTCTCTCTTTCTTTTGAACTGCACAGTAACTTCAATTAGATGTGACAAAGCAGTAGTGTCCTTAAAGATGCAGTTCCTAAACTGCTGTTCAACACTGGACAGGAAACAAGTCCAAAGTTACCCTGCTGCTAACAGAGAAGCAGGCAAAACTCAGTCCCTTACCCTTTCCAGGAGCCCAGTTCCACCACACGGGTCTCTGTAAACTAACCATGGCACAAGTGACTAATGTGAGATGGATTTGAAAACAGTGGGAAGCAGAGGGGGAAAACAGGAAGAAAGAATAGGAGGCATCACCCAACTTGCTAAGTGATCTTGTTGGTTTTGGTACTTAGAGGACTTCCTCTTCAGTACACAGGTAAGAGAGATGTACAGCACAACAGATAAATAGGGGCTTCCCCTTTTCTCTTGTATTTGGAAAGAAAATTATAAAGCAACAATCAATGACATTCACAAGCAAAGTGTTCTGGAGGAAATGCATAAATGACAGGAGCTCTCAGCAAGCAAAAGACAGCAAAAGACAGGTAATATTAAAAGTTCCCCAAGTCTCGTTGATTCTTAGTGACACTTGGGCTCAAATTCCTAGCAAAGATTCAGGTTTCTGAGAATTTTATCTCAAGAGAACAAGAGAGGTTTTACAAGTTACCTGTAATCAAATAGAGAGCAGGGGTGCCTCAGCCACTGCAGACCTTGCCCTATCCCCTTCTCAACACCCTGGAACCTGCTGTGGGAACCAGCTCTGCTTATCTCATGTTGCTTTACAACTGTGGGTTGAAATGGGCTCCAATGCCAACAAGGAAAACAGAAGGAGAAATTCATTGGGTAACAACTGGATAGCAGAGCAAATTCAGGCAGCTTCAGGGACATTTCTTCTGTTACATCGCAGGCCTGGGCCACTACAGTCCAGTTTATGGGCCGTGACAAACCTGGTCTGAAGAACAGGTCATCTGAAGAAAAGATGCAGGCACAAATGTATTTGAATACAATCCACTGGGGCTGGAGCAGATAGTACCTAATGAGCTTTTCTGCCTGTCAGTCTCAGCAACCTCAGACAGTGACCTGAATGTCTTCCAGTGGCACCTTGAACAATCACAGCTTACTGGTTTTGCCACTACAAGGATTTCTGACTTGCTCTGTGGGTCACATCAGCCAAGTACTGCCCAGAATCTAAAGAGCACACACTTAGGTCAATGACAGTCCTTAAAAAACAGGCTGTGCTGTGCAGAATCCCTGAAAAAAAACTATGAAGCTGAAGACTTAGGTGCTACCTCCTAGTTAGGAAGTTGAGCTGTATTTGGCATGTGGGCACACCTGAGTGGGCAGAGGAGAGAAGGAGGATGCACAGATGGCTGACTGTCACACACACAGGCTTTACCACTGCCTGTGCAGTTCTACGCATCGCTGGCACTGACTGCTTGCACAAAGAGCTGAAGAGCTGTCGGGGCAGGTACTGCAGAGTGCCTGCTTTCTAGCACCCCCCTGCTGTAACTAGATGATGGATGATGCTTTCCCTATTTACTGTATAGCAAAGCCTACCCTGCAAACATTCAGATGTAATCAAAGAACAGTCCTGTTCACTTACGCGCCGAGTGCTTACAAATCCCAGGCAATACAGTGGCCAGTTCTCTGAGCAGCGACTGAAAAGTGCACTCCTGCTTCCCTCTCATACTCATCTTGGAGCTATCACATATTCTCTTGTATCCTGGCTGTATTTTTTTCCCTCAGCACAAGGCAAGTCTTCTCCCTGAGTGATTCCAAAACCCCAGGTGACCTACTGCTGTGTACATCAAGTGAGTAACAGAGCACACAAGCTTGCGGGATTCATCATTAAATGGCTGGATTAAATCTACAATGCATTGCAAGGAAGAAAAAACTACAAGAAACTTATCATATACAGGAGATGACAGTTTCCAAGACATTGCCATATGATAGGCACTGGTTGGTTTGACATGACCTGGATATTTGTCTTGAGATCACATATTTAAAGCCCCTCTTCCAATGCCTCTTCACCCAAGAGACAAACTAAAATTATTTACTTAAAATTTTCAGAATATCCCAACTTTAAAGTGTCTCACAAAAAGACCTTTTGACTCACATTCCTGCACAAACCCACCAACAATATTTAGGAAAGGCTCAAAAAAACTGGAGTAGAAGACTTTCTGGTCAGGAAAGGGCCAGGCTCTAGAGAGGGTAACTGTGAACTTAAGCATAATCATTTCTACGTTGCAAACCCCCCCTGTTTGCCACAGTCTCGTTGCCCTTAAAGATGAAATCGACTGCCAACATTTATCAGTGAAGAAGAGCTCCCACATCCTGTCTGCTAGACCCAGGGAGAGGCAAAGAGCAGGAAGAGCTGCAATTAACTTGGTGCCTAATTACAGTCAAGCTAAAAGACAGCAGTGATCTCTCTTCTACACTACAGAAAACAAACCAAAAATAAACAACTGAGAAACGATGAACTGAAGAAAGAGGTGGAACCAGGGAGGAAGAATATTCTGCGAGGGGAAGCAGACCCTTAGTGAGGATACATGAGTGTTGCTCTGTGAAGCACAGATTTTCCCCAGCTGCTGATCTGACCCACTGCCTTTAACAAGGAAGCATCCTCCCTGCGTGGGGAACTAACACATCACAGCCACAGAACAGCTCATCCAGTGATGAGCACACAGCAATGAATAATAAACAGTACTTAGAGTATACATCAATTTTAACTGCACTTTGGAAACAGTGATTAAAACACAAGAAATACTAAGCTGAAAAGTGCACAACAGCTGCACCAGAACAAAGTGAGTCCGCAGGGTGAGAAGGACACAGTGGTAGAGGAAGATGGACTACAGGAAGCTTTTCTTTTCCAGAAACTGAGGGCTGTACAGCTCTCCAGAGATCTTTATTGCTGACTCCTCTGCCTTGAAGCCATTTGACACACATCCCGCCTGGCTGGGGAGCACCCCCAAGTAATGAAGGGCTTTATCACTTCCTGTGGCTGAGTAACCATCTGAAATCTCAGCAGCTGGACTCCAGAAAGGATGAAGGACCCTTAGCAAGAAAAGGATCAGAAAGCCAAACAGACTGACCAGAGGGGCATTAGCTGATGGTGACACACAGCCCAGGCTGCAGGCCAGCCAAACCCATCAGCACGTGGGCACCTTTTTAGGTTACATCAGCCTGAAATCCAGCCTACCCTGTGCGTGCTGCCTGCTGGCTGGCTGACCTCGCAGGGAAGGGTGTCCTGAGCCCTGGCACTGCCCCTGTAGATCGTCTGGATGCAAACACCTCAAACCCACACTTAGGCACAAAATCCACATGGACAAACAGAACAAAGCAGGGCAGTGATCTGGCCTGAGACACAGATGTGCGGTCTTAAACACACTTGTAGTCTCAAGTAACAACTCAAGGGAGAGTGAATGATTTCTATGCTTACACTCATTTGTTTTGTGTGTACAGGCTTGTCTAAAGTATAACTGGTATTTTACGTGCTGCCCTTTACTACAAGAGCACTGCCTGTTCTCCAGACACACAGACACCACAAAACAGCCTGTTACCTCCTGAATTCAGCACAGAGTACAGAAACTGTCAGGGAACAGGGTATCCCAGAGGGGCGATACAAACCTCCTCCACTACAAGAGAAAACATGTTGAACTAGACACCCAAGAATCAACAAACAACATGACTCATTTCTAACTGTATCTGCCACGATGTATCAGCTTGGCTCTTGCTAGGATGTGGAGCAACTTCGTATATGTCAGTTAAACAAAATTATTTTTTTTGTTAAAAACCAACCATTTCTACTTAGTGCCAACTGAAATTTTACAAGTATCTTCTCACTCCACATTATCTAGGACTATGTTGAAGGAAAAAGACAGACATTAAATGCTTGAATTATTTTCTTTTTTTAAAGATCAGAAATTAGGACATTTTCAGTTTGTCCTTGTTGAGCTGTGAACAGAAATAAAAGGCATAGCTGGGAATATACAACTTTCATTGCCATAGAGGCCAAACGGAGGGTAAGAAACACAGCATCTCCCAAAAGAACACAGGAGACATTTCTTCCCACGGTCATGGCACAGCTATAAGAAAACACATCTGACATTCAAATCTGTCCAGCACACAACTTTCTGAGTAGCTCTGACCTGCAACTGTAGCTAACTCCTCCCTCCAACTCTGGTACCCAAAGAACTTGGCTGGGACAGTCCAAGCCGTTCTACAGAAAGACCTGGATCTCCTGTAACTATCAGCGGTTGCATGCTGACATGAATGGAAATACAGTGCTCAATAACAAACTCATTTCAAGTTTCAAACTAAGCCCTTCTCTTGCCTTTCAAACAGCCAGGACCATAGTCGTTTTTCACATTAACGGTCAGGAAAAGAGGGGCAGGAAAAGGAAAAGAAGCAATGATTCAAATAATGCTGAAGTTCAGCAACCTAGCACAGCAACCCAAGCACTCAGATCCTGGCAGCCCTGCCACAACAGCTGACGCCATGGGCTGGCTGTAACCACAGGTACCGCTACAGGGTTGTGTGACAGACAACTCAGCACACAAATGCTTGCTGTTTTCTAAGCTGAACTACACCTTCATTAGAGAAAATCTTAGCCCAAGCCCAGCAGAAACCTCAAGACATCTGATGAAATTGAAATATTAACACATGAGGTGACTTCAGTCTGATAAGGTTCTGCAGGAATGATATATCAGGCTCCTGTAGACTTATAAGAACTTTCATTCCACTATATAGTACCCTGTTTCACATTTGAGATTTCTGATTTTTTTTTTAATCCCAAATTTAATGCACTAACTTTGGATAAACAAGCCTTAGAAGCATCAAGATGAAAACTGCTGTTGCTTAAAGTGTATGGGCATTGGTACCACTAAGATGCTTTCTTATTCTTACATCCTGTGGCTTTTGGTAGTCAGGGCCAAACGTGAATATTTGCAGAACAGATCAGGAGCAAGTCAGGGTTCCTTACACCAATGTAAACTCGAGTTTCTTCCCTTGTTTTGCAAGGCAGTGACCCTATCCACTTCTGTGGGTACTCCAGCTAGCACAAGTTCATTACTATGTAACAGAGACTCTCCTGTCAGGCCTATTTGATTCCAGAAGGTATAACTCCACTGGCTGAGTCCGAATGCTTGCTCAGTAAAAGCAGCGATTTTACTGCAATGTAAGAAGACCACGGCATTATGTCATACTCTGGGCTATTACAATAGAGAGGGATGTCAGCACCCTGTGCCTACACATCCTGGAGTTTGACTCTACCGATGGGGAGCACCCAAATTCCTGCTGGCACCGGGAGCCGGGTGGGGAAAACGAAAGCACAGGGCAGAGGGGAACGTGTCTTTCCAGACGGGCACATGACTGCAGGCGTGTCTGTGCTGTAAATGCCAGCCGGCCGCGCCCGGGCCCTCGCACACAGCCCCGCACGCCCGGGCGGGCGGGCAGCGCGGCCACAGCTGCGGGAAGCCCTTGCCGGCCGCCCGCCCCGGAGGGGCTGTGGAGCCTGGCAGCCCCCTCGGCCCCGCCCCGCCCGCGGCCCCCGGCGGTGTCCGCATTTACCTGCCTGCCCGCTCCGGGAGGGCTCCGGCAGGGCCCCGCGCCCCTCCTGCCGCCGCGTCCCGCCGCAAACCCGTCCCGGCCGCCGCGGGAAACGGCTCCGCCGCAACAAGGTTCCTGCCGGCCCGGGAGCGCCGGGAGCGCCGGCGGAGCGCGGCCTCGAGCCGGCCCTGGGAACGGCGGGGCAGCGGCTCGGCCGCCGCCGCCTGGCCCTGCAGCCCGCCGGAGGCTTACGGCCCCTAAAACAGAGTAATGGAAGCACCCGCGGGGTTTCCTGTAGGAGCACTAGGGGTAACACTGCGCCTTTCCAAGTTTAAGGCAGCCGAGATTGACTTCAGGAGGGATGGGAAACGCAAAATCCTGGCCGAATTTTAACAGTCCCAAGTGCAAGCACGCTTACCTAGGCGCGAAGGCTGCGGGGCGCAGCACGGCGTGTGGATCCATATCGCCACAGGGCAGCAAAAGGATCGCTGGCAGAACCTGTTACCCAAGGAAAACAAAGAATTACAAGACAATTACAAATGGCTTATTTCATCAGTCCGTAGCTGGGCACCCCACCAGGCAATACAGGTCCTGTAAAAATAACCTCATGGCAAGAAATAGCCATGTGCAAATGAGAGGCGTACCTGAATTTTGACTTTTAGTATGTGCAGAGCAGTCCTGGGTAGCACCATGTACACGTTTAAACCCCCGGGCGTGGTGGTGTTCACTGGCTGCATCCCAGGGGAGTCAGCAGTGCAGTGCTGAGCAGCAGAGATGAGATTAATGCTGAAATGTAACTGCATGAAGATGTGGTGCTGAACTGAATCCAGAAAGAGGATTCACATTCCACAGCAAAAGGCAGGTGTTAGGTCAGCTTGCATCAGTAGTTTTTCTTCTCATCCTCGCAGATCAACCACTCAGTGCCTACTGCTAAATCCAACTGGCACAATTAACAAAGTTGCATTTGTTTGGATTATCTCATTTCAGTGACAGCAAGGATGAATGAGAGCGTTTGGCATAAAAAATACCAGTCCATCTGATTGAAAATTAATTAATCTTGGCCTTTACAAATAATATATTAGTAGACCACTACACATTTCAAGTCCTGCTCCTAAAGATGAATGGCTTCTTCACTGGGTAAAAGACAAGGATTGATCTTTTTATTCCAATTCAGTTGTATGCACTGAGATCTCACAAAGGATGAGGCAGTATCATTACCTGCCATGTTACTTATCACCATCCAGCCTTTTATCAAATGGTACTGAGACATTTACCTCTGGGGCTCCTCAGAAGAAAAGGGACTCTCTAGGCCTCTTGGGTCTGATGATGTTTCAGAACTTTGCCTCTCTGCCAGATACAAACTAAAAGTTTCCATTCCAAGTCTAACAAAATCGTGCAGAGGGTGTGCTCGTCCATCACCTGTAGGGGCACAAATGTGAAGGGAGGAGAGCAGGCAAAGCGTGCTGTATAGAAATCCATCCTTCACTTGGTTCTGATTTCACTGCTGTTGAGAAATTACCTCTGTTTAACATTACAGTCAGACAGTTTTCTGGGAAGCAGCCCATATATAATTTTCTACCTGTAGTGAAAAAGTGATTTCATACTGCAGAAGAACATAGATGTAATTGTTTTTTAGGGGAGGACAGCAGAGAAGCCTTCTTTGAGATCACTCACCCTTCTGCTCAAAAACAGACTCGCAGAGTCACTTGACAGCCATAAATCTGGAAGGACAGCAACCACGTATGCTGGATCCAGAACAATCCCAGTTGTCTTGGCAGCCAAGGCAAGTCCCAGACTTTCAGTGCAGTCAGGCACTATTCCTGACTCCTCTTTTGCTACAGCCCTAGCATGTCCCACCGGGCTCCTTGGGACCCCTTGTGCCAAACACATCCAGGCATTACAATGGAGTCCACTGTGCAACTCCCCCTGCCCCCAGACTCTCAGGTCTGTAGGGAACACTGTGTTCCCCCAAGAAAGGAGAGGAACACACAGTGAAAATGGTTGATACTTAATTTTGTCCTCTCAGTCCCCTAAAGAGCCCTTTTGACAGCTCTAGATATTCCTGTTTCTATTCTTATGTGCTGGAAACCCTCTGCAAAGGTATTGGGATGGGTAACACTTTCCATTTCCTTGGCAAAATGCAATTAACATGCACCTTTCTTACAATGGCTGCTAGAGAAGAGTTTGGGTTTAAGTTTTTAATTTTCCATTCTGCCTGAGAAGCGCTTTATATCTGTCATCTACCACACATCCCTCTACCACAGCCTAAACAACTGAATCTGAAAACAGGTAACTACATTTCCTCCTTCTAATCTGGTAGAGATTTCTTTTCCTGCAGTCTGTGTGCCAATAAAAAAAACCAATGACCAACATTATCCTTCAAAGTTGGATAACACTCTAATTCTGAAAAAATTTCACTTTGAAATTTTTTTGTTATTTATATATATACTATAAATATATATATAGACATCTTTAAGAATGCAAGTTCCAGATTTTGCAATTTTCATTGCTTAAGTATATCTTTGTCCTACTATATGAAAACATGAGCTGTTTGCAGCAAGATATACTGGTTATAGACCTGGTGGTGGCTATCCATCAGAATCTTCCACACAGCTTGACTTCCAGCTTTGTCCTCCTTGTTCACAAACTATCAGCACCTGACCCAGCACTGAACAGAGTGCACAGAGCCAGCTGTGCGAGTGAACAAACTGTGCCCTATTTGTCCATATGACGAAGACATAACTCATCTTCCTGCTACTTGGAATGTCTCGAGTGTCAGCTTTTCACTAGTTTTTAGATCATGGTTCTGCAAGTCTAGACAGTTAACACTGAAAAAGGGAGAATATTACTCTCTGCTTACACTAGAAACTTATTTGCTTTCCTTGTGGGAGAGTCTGCAGGACCAAGAGCTCTTTAGATCTGAACATCTTCCAGAATTATTTTCCAAAGACCAGATCATTGTACTACATATTCCTGAGCTTGACAATAAATATCCAAATAAATATCTTTCTCAAACTGTGAAACTCTTAAGAACCCTTTGGGCACATCCTTTGCTGGCATAATGTGAAAGGAGCAATGCCCATTTACTGTGGCCATAACAAACTTGACAGCTCATACCAGCTGAGTATTAAACCCACTGTCTTCCCACCGCTGCCTCTGAAGAAGTGGCCTTTTTTCACACGTTTTAATTACTGACTCCCTACACAGAAGCTATTACCTCACAGAAAGGCCATTAACTGGCACGTTCAGCACAAGATGAAGCCTTTCTGATAATTGTTCCTTGAGTTCATATTTGTGAAAATAAATATCATCAGATGATTAAATTAAACACTGCAGCCAGCCCAGCTATACACTATTTTCACTTATGATGCAGAAGGGGAGATCAAAGAGAAAGGCCCAGGTAGAGTTATCCCAACTCCTCCGAGTTTGGTTGATAGCTACCTATTGAACACGCTAATTAGATTCCTGCTTGGGGTGTGCAGCAGAAAATTAACCCTTCCAAAATTGGGCAGTATGGCCATTTTCATGCTCTGTAATCATCTGGATGCAGAGGGATGACTGTCTCATTTCCTCTGTATAATAAAGCAGCAGCACAGCCTGATTCCGATTTTGGAGACTCTTGGGCCTCCATTCCCTTTGGTATCTTGTGTGGGTGCGAGAAGTGCTGTGCCTGGGGAACATGAGGAAAGGCTGGAGGCACTCCGGTCCTGCGGGGTTTCTGCCTCCAGCTCCTCCCTTCTGGTGAGCAGACGTGCCCATCTCTGCCGCTCCTGCAGCGAGGAGCAACACGGTTCTCTCAAGCGCCCTGGCACGGGCACTGTTTAAATAGGGAGATTGTTTCCGAGATGGAGTTTCGCCCAGCACTTCCTTGCTTTGCTTCCTTGGGCGGTGGAGGGCAGGAGAGGCGAGCGAAGCAGTGGGCAGCGTAGTCTGTTCCCACTGCGAGCCCGCTGTCCTCCCGTGAGCGCACACACCCACACAACCAGAAAGCTCTGCTATTCTTCTGCTAATGGGATTGGCACCGCTTAAAGCAGTCTGCGAGGGTATTGTCTGCAACCACAGCAAGAGAAACATTATTCAAAGGCTATTCAGGCCCCAAAAGAAGCGGCAGAGCAGAGTAATTATCGGAGACTCTCCATTAACGAGGGCATCTTTGCTCTTTGTCTGTGTTGGTTTAATAAGGGCCACTAATGGGGCCGGGGGAGGGGCGCACTAATGCTTCTAAACAAACCTCCTTCCCTTCCCCACCCCCGCACTGTGAGGAGAGCTGCCTTTATGGGCACTGACAGCCGGGCTGGGAGTTACCATATTGCAGAGTGACCTTCGGGAAAACTTAGTGTGAACCCAGCCGCTTTCAGCCCCATCCCCACCGAGCCGCTGGGAGCATCGTTTGGGTAGCTGTTCTCTTTATAGCCTTTCCATATTTCCCGGTACTTGCCAGACCGTTTTGTACACCCCCCGCCCGACCTCTCTCATGTCATCTTGTGACCCTTCATGGCTGGACACGACGGCACTGAGTGGCAGTAATGAGGGACGACAGTGCAGATTAAGTTCTCGCAGAAAAACCCGGGGCTGCTGTCCATTATCCAGCAGCTGTGACTGGGAGATGTTGCTGGGAAGGCAGGACTGGAGCCGCCTCCCCTTCCCACACTGCTGGAGAAAGCAGGCTGGCATGTCTCCTACTTTCTGGCTGTGGGCACTTTTCTGGTGATGAAGAGATGGACTGAGGCAAAAGTGAGCATGAAATTCTGTCCCGACATTCCTCAGAGCCCCTTTCAGGAGAATGCAGCTAAAATTCTTCTGGGGACTCCTAGACTGTTCCCATCTTCAACCACCAGTTGTAAGGAGCCAGTTTTTGAGTTTGCAATATTACAGGGTCAGATGCATGCTGGTCACTCTAACAGGGAAATGGGCACAAGAGGTCTCAGGAGGTCTCTGCAAAAGGCAGCATTCAAACAATGGTACACACAGATTGGAATAATGAACCATGCAGCCTTTTCCAAGGTGTTGTGAGTACAAGAACTGCTATACTCACTTTTAGCCAATGAGGAATCTAAGGAACAATAAAAGGAAATTATTCCCCCAAATTTGGGCAGGTCTTTTACTGAAGCCAAGCCCTGGGTACCGTGCTATTCTACAAATGATGCACTCCTAATAGATGTTTGTACCATACAACCAGTGCATGCACTGCAGAACAAAGCAGTGCCTGTGTACCTGGATGTGTGCAAGGCAGCAGTCCCAGGAACCTCACTGATGAGCTCCTTTTGATTTTATCCCACTGAGGTAAGGAACGACAAAAATCTCTGTACAGGCACCCACACAGTCCTCTCTACTTAGGCAAATGTCCTGGTGCTAAAGGTTTATCACAAGCAGAGGAAGAAATACATGCAGAAACTCCTCACTGCTTAAACCACAAGACTCTGGTTTGAAGAAATAGACTCCACACAGGACATCACCTTCGTTTCCTCACAGCTTAGTAGTTTTGAAGTTTTCAAGATTTTGGCCTTTTCCTTTCAACATTTCACCAATAACTGCATCTTTTGTAACAAAAGCAACTTTTCATAGGTGCTCCTCTGACTCACCTCTGTAGAATCAAAACATCTCAGAACAATCTTGCAAGTCAAACAAAGAGCAATCACCCTTTACACACAGAGAGCTGTCACACTGAATTAAATAATACCTGAGGTCATTCTTGCCATGGCAGGCCTAGGAAGTGGATACAGTTCTATCTCCAGAGTCTTACAGTAGTGTACCAAGATCAGTGGTATTTCTTCTCCCTCTTTTGAAATGTCTGGAGGATTACACTCCTGAAACAGAAACTCCATCCTATTTTCAGTATTTCATTCTTAATGTTAATCAGTTTTTATTAATTTTCTTTTTTTCTTTTTAGAAGAATAATCATTAAACATACATAAAGCAATGGATTACTAGGAGCACACGACCTGGCCTCTGATTGTTGTGGG
Organism: Platyrinchus mystaceus; assembly: GCA_035041135.1. Taxonomy (NCBI): domain Eukaryota; kingdom Metazoa; phylum Chordata; class Aves; order Passeriformes; family Tyrannidae; genus Platyrinchus; species Platyrinchus mystaceus. The sequence goes on from JAWWLV010000183.1 coordinate 27,239,484, forward strand.
TATTGCTTTATAAGTGTTTTTAACAGTCCTCCTTCTTTGCCACCAGCAGATAATACTGTCAGCTTTGTTGCAGATAAAGACAATATTTGAACAAAAACAAAATAGTAACTCAGAAGGGAGAACTGAAGTCTCACTGATACCCAAATCAATGGGAAATGAATGGAAAGATGAAAAAAAAGTTGGCTTATAACTGAGAATAAATGGGTACCACAGAAAAAGTCATTGCAGCACGTAAAGGAGGGACGGCCATGGCAGACAGAGATTTGTCATGAGAAAGGGCAGTTTTAAGACCTGGCATGAAGGAAAGCTCAGTGAGCAGCTTGTGCATGGCAGGCTGAAATGAGATGGTCCTGTAGAAGGGAGGAGAGCTTGCAGCCCCCTGACTCCCAGTGACAGAGATAGGATGGGCAATGAGAGGGTGGTGGATCTATTTCTTGGAACTTCAGCCAGAACAGTACAGCTAAAGGTGAGGCATCAAGTATGAAAGAGATAGAAATAGACCAAGTAAGGTCTTGGAAGCAAAGCTTCAGTCTAAGAGCCATCACCTTGCCTGCAAGTCTTTGATTTATTCTCTTTCAGGTATAGTTCCTGCAGTGAGCAGGGAATGACTACGTTGGACCTCATCAAGCTAGTTCTATTTAGATTTGCTCTTTAACACCTATAGTTTAATACAAGGATATTTCTTCCCTGGTTTTCCTTTTTTTTTTTTTTTTTTTTTAATTATTAATTCTGCTAGCATTTGAGGCCAACAGACAATGACTGTAAGTGGATTTCTTCCAGGTTGCTCTACTTCACTCTACTGCCATTAACCTGTCACGCTTTAAATAACTATCTAACTGGGATCTGATCTGAATCCCACTAAAACAACGAAAAGGCCAGCATTGGCTGCGCAGTTTTGGATTGTGCCCTGAATTGTGTTTGAACTCATTTAATGTAGATTTGAGCCATTTATTCAATTGCACCCTGTCTTGAAACCCAGGGGAAACTGAACAGAAGGAGGAGTAAAATATGCATTTCCAGAAAATCTTCTTTGTGTGTTTGTAAGCAGAAGACATATTGAAATATGGGTCAGGAAGCAGCTATTAATCTCTGCAAGTACATCCCGGTTTAGTTCAATGCAACTTCCCTGCTTTGTCTTCATATCCTTTGAGCTTTTCTTTCTCTACAAAGCAGGTCTTGCTTTGCCAGCATAGCAAAAACCTGTCCCTCTAATGCCCTCAACTGGTGCTTCCTGCTCCTGCCCTCTCCTTTTCATTCCTGCAGCCCATCGTCCTGGCCAGCAGGAGTAGTACAGAGAGATACTCACTCACTTAGCAGCCAGGTAGACCAAGGCCCCACAAGAACAGGGGGGACAGTGGCGATTATATGACATTTCTGCCTGTCCAAGTAGTTGCATTTGGAAAGCTTTAAAGGCACGAATGCCAGATTAGGATGGTGACTTCCTGCCTTTACTCCTCAGGTATGCCGTGGGCTTCCTGTGTGTTTAAGCAAGCTGCTTTTGTCTCCACATCTCCACTTCCCTGTTCAGAAAGGGGAATGCTGCTGTAAGGGTACATTTGAGAACACAAACTTTACACTGATAGGGACTGAGAAATTAAGCTGTTCAGGAACTCATGTCCTGACCAGTCTGATGTGGCTTCTGTACCCAAACAATTCAAGGACTGGGATCACCACAGCACTGTTCAGCCTCTCCATTTTATGGGTGTACAGGCAGCCTTAAGGGATGCAGCTGAATGTTCAGTATTCTCATTTTTTGATATGTCTTTTGCACTGCTTCACCTGCCTACAAACTCTCCCTGCCTATCTTTGCTCCAGACCCATCTTTCTCCTTATCCCAGCCCCACCCAGTGTCTTGGCCTTTTGTGGCCTGTTTTGGTGCACTCCATGGTTTCTCCAGCTTCCCAGTCATAGGCATTGACCTTATTGTGGTGTCAGGACACTGCTCACTGTCCCTGTGAAATCTTGAATACAGCAGATGAGAGGAATATCTATGCCTAGGAGAGGCAGCTCAGTGCAGAGATTCCCCTATCCAGCACCAATCCTGCCAGCTTTGGGACTGGGAGTAATAGTGACACCTCAGTGCTGTGCAACACTGCACTCACCTGCCTGTGGCACCATGCCAGCAGCCATCCTGCACCCACAGCCTAGAACAGTCCCTTTGCAGAGCAGCACAACTGTGTGGAGCCTCCAGCCAATTCAAGGGTCTCTCACACGACACAGCTTGCCTGCAGTGTGGATACAGCCTATGTGAGCTCCCTGCTGAGCAGAAAATGCTGTGGGAAGAAAATACTGAACCTGCAGTGAGATCAGTGAACAGATGTTATACAGCATTAACTTCCACCCCAATTCCCCTGGAAAGGTTTGGATAGAGAGCCCTGACACTGATCACTCAAGAAGTCTGAGATGCTAAAGCTTTCACACATGTAATTTGCTGACTCTACCTTAAAAAAAAGTCTGGAACCACTGACCATTTATAGTTGTTGCTGCTAGACTCTTACTGGTTTCCTCCTCAGAAGTTACAGCCACACTTTCAGTGTCTGCCTTTGCTACAGTGACTTCATCTTAATGCTAATGTAATTAGTAAGTAGCAGAGTGGGGAAAGAAGCAAGATTTCATTGTTGCTGCATTCCTGAGATCTCTGGCTGATGTTTCAGCCTTTCAGTTAGATATTTAGCTGCAGTTAGATGTAAGTTAGAGCAGCCTCAGGGTTCTTTTTCTCTCTGATATGAGGAACAAGAGCATAAATTTGACCATAAATGTCTGCTTACTTTCCCCATAGCTTGCAACTCCTATACTGTCCTGAGAGCTAAAATCCTCTTTACTTCATGTATCTATCACTGTACTCATGTTCCAAGTACATCCAAGATCAGGGTCAACTTAAAATGAAAATGATTGAGACTATTATAACACATACTGTTCAACTTCTAAAGCTAGGGCACAAATAAAAAGAAGTTAAAAACACTGACAGAATTAACAGGGAATCCAGCTAAATAAAATTGATGCATTCGCGTTAATGAGATGAACCTCTTAGGTGATTAAGGAGCATAAGTTTGCCTTGACCAGGGGAGTCTCTACAGTGTCACCTATAAGAGAATAGGTAACAGCTTTTTTGGTACTTGTTGCATCCTGTAAGAGTAAAGCCCTAGCAGTCTAGCTTTATGCAACTGTTACAAGATACCAAGTGAAAAATTTCAGCCCTCTGTACCAAGTACACCTTGAAGAGGGCTGAAGTATCCTCTGTTGCACAAATTAGACTGAGCTGCAAATCAACACTTAGGAAAACTGTAGTATTTAAGCATAGGTACCTGTGAAGTCCATGCCATTGTAATGCCTTCCCATCTTCAGCCCTTTGCAAGAGCCCCCTTGTATGGCTTCCCAAAGAGCATCTATTCCAGCAGGACAGCATGTTTCTGGCAGTAATATTCCACTGAAATACTGTGACTTGCATCTGAGTGATTATTTTGTGTCATATCTAATATCCATCTGTCCATACTATCCTTCCTACCTGACATATTGTACTTTCCCCACCATGGCTATTCTGGTGAAGAGCAGGCTAAAGGCTTTACTTTGATGCTGGCCTGACAGCAAGCAAAAGCCCCTTGGAAGGACACTGGTCCCTCCTTTCTGACGGGGAAGAGAAAAATCATGACACTGGACAATTCTCACCCCTGAACAGAAAGGGTCAAAAAAGCCGCACACTTCCATCCAGTAGTGTTGCACTTGTTCATCTTGCATTACACGCTTCGCATTTAAAATAAACTCAGTTAGAAGCAGAACAGATCAGTGTGTGCAGGTGATGGTGTCAGAAGCCCGCGTTGGTTCCAGCCCCAGCTCCCCTTGCCGGAGCGTGTGGCCGGGAATCACTGCCCTCTCCTGGGCACAGCTGCCCCCACACAAACACCGAGCCCCGCTTGCCAAAACTCTGCACAACAAGTTTGCTTCACCTCGGGCACTGGAGGAGTATGATTGTCCACTTACTATTGCCCTGACAATTGAAATAACCTCACTGAGCATCACAGTGACAGCTGAGCTACCTCTGAAGGAATAAGGATTTGTGAAAATATAATTAAACAGGATACAGGTAGTGCTTACTAGGATTTTTAATCCACACATCAAGAACTCTGAGTGATGAAATGGCTGTAATTTAAATTAAAATTTGTTCTGATTATGCAAAGTTATCTTAACTAATATATTTAATCTAGCTCATTTCAAATGTGGCTGCCTTTCAGCTTCCAAAGACCCCAGCTTCTGATGGCTAATGTGCTTTCATCTGCTTTGTTACAGTGACAGATTCCTAGTACAGAAAAACAAGGAGATGGCAAAAGGGTCAGCCAACATGTTTCAGGATGTTTCCTTGTGCTTTCAAGTCACCTCCTGGCTGCTTTGGAAAATTTCCCTTGGAATACTATTTTGTCCACACATACATATATATATATATAAAAACATATATGTATATACACACATCCACAAGGGCTCCCTGTGTTATAGTCCCCACGTATTCACAGGGATATGAGAGCTTATTTCCTCCAAGGAATTTGGGAAAATAAATCCAGTCATGACAGAGGTGCTCAGAGATAGAAGAAATTACAGCTACAGCATTTCATTATCTGAGTGTCTCTGAAAGCCATGTGTAATTTCCTAAGCAGATACATTCAGCCCTCCTAATTTTGCCAGTGATGGAAAAAGGTGCATTATAGTCATCAATGGCACTTTACTTCCCGTCTGTGTATCCTCAGGGATTGTCCAAGATATCATGATTCACTCTGGCTGCTCAAGCCATGAGCTCCCTCTAGTATCAAAAAGGATTAATGCAGTTGGCATCTTTGTCATCCTAAAGGAACAGAGAGCAAATGTAAGGAAGTATGAGCAAGATGAGGGAAGTCTGACTCTTTTCTTCATTTTTGACAACAAACTTCAAATCAAAACAAAAAACCCTTGAAGTTATTTATGTGCACATAACTAAACACTGTCACCTTAAGAACAATGAGGCAAACACACCCACAGGACAGGAAAAGGCAGGATCTTATTCTACATCCTTATCCAGCAAACATGGGTACAGATGCACTCTGGTCATCAGGTTTCACAGGAGAGCAGTGTGAGCTGGCAGGATGATGATTCTGGCTTTAAAGATGTGCTCATTGCTTAAAAGAGCATTGTCACCAAAAAGGAAGTAAGAGCACAGAAAAGAACGAACTTGGATAATAGGTAGCTCAGGCCACAATATTCAGGTTGGGTTTTTAGAGATTCTCTAGCAATTACTTCCATTTTATAGCATTTGGGAGTAAAGCAGAGGATTATTTTAGTGGTGTTAAGAGCTCTCCTTTCCCAAGAGTACCGAAATGCTGTCCCTTGAGTAAATTCTGTGAGTGAGAAAGGGCTCCCCTGCTATGGTTTAGATCTTTCATCTAGAGTGTGTTGGCAAGTCTTCTGTCCCATACGGAGGGGAAGATGAAGAGATGTAGCAAACACCTTTTTTGGTGGCGTTTGGGAGTGGTTTTACAGGTGGTAAGCACAAATATATGCTAAAGCCTGTATGTCCCTGCTCCATTGACTACAGTATTAGTGCTGTGCCAGGAGCCCAGGAAGCCTCTCCCTGTGGCACAGCAATTCTCTCAAAACACAGAGGGAGCAAAGAATGACAAACAGAATAAGGCAAAACTCCTGACAGAAGTGAGACACAGTCAAATGGATCTGCTGCTACACATAATTACTGGACAAAATTGCAAGACAAAATAATATGAAGAAGCGACACCAACTACTGCTCAGTAGTTGAGAGACAGAGCCTTCTCCCATTTACAGGAAAAAGCCACAACTCTGCAGCCCAGGTAGGCACTTTAAATTTCAGTTGTTTGTGACATTCCCGATGACTCCTCTGCACTACTGTCTGCTGCCCTGTCTTTGACATCAAGGACTTGTCCTTGACATATATCACAGGTCCATCAGTGAAAGAGGATTCCTTCATGCTACCAATATTCCTGAAAGATCTCCTCTCATAACCGGTTAGCTTAAGGGGCTATCACTCCTCCCAGAGCTAAGAACTAGAGAATAGATAGCCTGGGATAGAACATACTCCTTCTAAACAGCCTGAAGGAAGACTGGGAAAGTATTTTTCCAGTTCAAATGCTACAGAAATAGCTGGATCACTTAGTGGAGTTCAACCAGCTGCCACCACAAAGCTCTCAAGCACTTTCTCTGCAGTGCTGCTCATTAATTCTCCTAGAAATCTTTTGATCTAATATGAGAACAACCAGAAAAAAAAAAACAGGGCTCACATCTATCCTCTGTTTTGTTTCTTCTTCTCTCATCTACTGGGTATAGGGATGATTGCTGTGTCCCCTGCTGACAACAGTAACTCCGCAGCTATTGTTTTCCAAACAGCAGCACCCTCAGCCTATCTTTTTTGCTTGACCCTGTAGATGACAAAAAATTTTCATCAGGGCACAGACTTTCCAAGGAAAGAGTGGGGTCTTAAAGACCATATAATTACTATTGTCACTTATCTATGGTCACTCGAAGCCAACAAAAAATCTGATAATAGCCAGCAGAAATGGTTTTGGATGCGTCACTCTGTGCTAACTCTCTAATCCTGTCTGACACTGCTTGTCCCTGTATAAGTGATAATGTCATAAATGTGGGTTAGAACTTCAAAACGTAAATTAGCAAAGAGAATCCACCATCGAAAAATCAAACAATTACCTGCTTTTCCCCTGCAATACATTAAAACATTAAGTCCAGTAAGTAGAACGATAAAAAATTAAAAAATATAACAAATTAAAACCCCTAAAAGAATGGTACTTTTCACCCCAGTGGTTTAAGTCAATATGAGCACTCTTTTCTGGCACAAATTAATCAGATGATTACCCATTAGAGTAGGTAGCAATAGTCAAGCAAATATTATTTCCCCTCAGTCTCCCTTCTAATGGAAAACAGGAACTACAAATTTGAAGACATTTATTTTTTTAATTTATACTTTTAAAAAATGGAATGTCAGTTTTTGCCTGCATCATTTGTTTTAGACTGCTTTCTCAAGAGACCCACTTAAACTAGGATGTGGTAAAATGACACTATAAATTAGCTTTAACTCAGTATGTGGCCTAACTAGAGACTCCTTTCCTGGCTTGGGGTGAAGAGGAACAAATTTGTGTGTGCTGCTGAGAGGGTTTTGGAGGTTTGTGGTAGCATGTGCTCAGGTCCACAGTACCAGCTTAGTTCATGCTCCAGGATTTAGGATCATGTTCTATGGGCTTTTCAAAAGCAGGAGTTGGTTTTGGTGCACATTTTCTTTGTGATACAGACTTTGTTAGGTCTTTCTTCAATATTTTCCACTGCTTCTCTTTTAGAAATTTCTGACACAGCTCATTATCACCTAGAAGACAGCTAAAATATTTGGTTGTGACACTGCACTGCACTTCTCATGTAGCCAAAGGTTAACCATTCATTCTAAAACAGCAGGAAGGAATCTGAGTAAGTGCTGGTCAAGTCACGAATAACCTTGTTCAGTTCTTACTCTGGGGGCAAAGAGGGTAAACTCCTGATGACCCGTGCAAAAGAAGTACTGCTTCAAGGACCAGCCTTGGTGAATGCCAAGATTCAATAATGATAACATCAAAAAATTGTTCCCCTCTGATTCCTCAAAATGTCAGTACTCACCATATTATGCCAGTGTTGTCTTCCCAGCAGCCTTAAATAATTCCATCTCTGGAAAACTAGTTTTTATGTAGACAGCCAACTCTACTAACCTTTCTGTAAATCACCTAAGTAATAGGAAAGAATTCTTCTTCTAAGTTAGGAAACAAGACTACTTCACATACCAGAGACAGCTTGCCACTGGAATGGATGGACAAAAATTCCCTGAAGAAATTAAGTGACAGCAATGGGAAATCTGAAAAAAGCACCCAAATGGCAGTATTATCTATCTGTAATATCATTAGCACTATATCCTGGATCCTAGAAAACTCTCCAAATAAGCTTAATATATTATCTTTTATAACCAGACAATGCTACAGAGAAAAAAAACCCCAACAGTTTTTTACTCCTCTAATATCTCAAGGCACTTACCCATGTACAAATTTAAAATATGCCAAGTGTTGCCTCTGTTTCTGGACTTAAAACATTTATTGTGCACTCTCTTTATCATCTCACTGGTATGTCAGCAGCAAGACACTAAATAATGAACACAAAGTATTTTTAGGCATCTCATAAAAAAGCAGAAAGCATTGCTGCCTCACAACATACTGTATTTGTCTATGATGCCAGTCAAACCTCTCTGGAAACCTTGTTCATCTGTGCAACATTATGCCCAAAAGGTAATGTTTCTCTGAGTGCAGAGGTGGCTTCAGTGCCCACTCTCTTCAGAAATTCTGGCCACTCAAAATTAAATATGATTCCAGTTTCCTTACCTGAAGCCATTTTTGCTGCAGTTTGGAACCTATAGTTCATTTCAAAATAGTCACTTCATTGCTAACAACTGCTAACAACTCTTAAAGAAATGGGAATTCATCAATTCCAAAAGTAAAACACAGATAAAAGAGTGAAGACAGAATGAGAAGTTTCTCTCAAATGTGTTCTGATAATTATCAATAATATTCAAACACTTCTACTATTTCTGTTAGAAAATACATGAAATATCATATATCTTGCCATGAAGAACTTGTGTATTATGCTCTGTGTCAACTATCAACTTATTTTAACTTATTCTACATAAGAGATCAGATAAATCAGACCCTACATTGGATACACAAAGGAGCTGAACACCAAGCAAAAGCCTGACAAGGTCAACAGAAACCAAACCCACCACGGACTGGTGTTTTACAAAGTGCTTTATTTCCCAGTTCTTTCTGCAATGGCTCATAATCTTTATTTTTGTTTGTAAGGTTAGAATAAACATCAGCGTACCACCAAACGTATTAGCCTGTGCCTAATCTCTGAAAGATCTTACCTTACTAATGTTAATCATGCTGGCTGACTGTATCTTTTGTTTGTCATCTGTCCACAGTCAAACTTTTCCATTTTTGCAGTTATTAGCTAATCTCTCATTTTGCAAAGGAGCTCAAAAGTCTGAAATAAAAGGAATGGAGACACCTTCTTTTCACAGATTGAACTAGCTGAAGAAAACTAAGTTTCACTATGAAAACACTGATCATTTTACAACTGTAACCAATCAACCCTAGGCCACAGCTCCTGAAAGTGCTAAATTTGATTCCAGGGAAGCCTGGTTTTTTTAAAAGTGTCAAACTCACTTTGCCTGATCCAAGTGCACAAATTTATGGAGTACTTGAGTGCAGAAGATTTTTTGGTAGCTATGGAGCACAGATAACCACGGACTCTTCCAGAGCAGCTGGTGGCTAAGCAAGCAGGGCTGTCCTGGAGAGCTGCACAATGAGGAATTCCTTTCCTTTTCATAAACTTCAAGAGAACAGAGAATTGCCATATGTATTACTTCTATGGCCTTGACATAGCCAGAAAAGCCTAATGAATAAGTGATACAGTAAATAAACTGTAAGACAATAATCAACAGTGTGTGATATCGCTGGAAGACATCACTTGATGAAGTTATAATGACAGTGCAATTCTTTCTGAAGCTCATCTAATTTATTATAAAAGAAGTCTTCTTTATCCACCACAAATAGCTTTGTATCCTCCAGACAGACAACTAACAATTTACCATGTTCCTTTTAACAGAGAATCTTCCTTTCATAGTGAGATGTGAAGAGAGGGGAAAAAGCAGATTAATTGAGCTAGGAAGCTATCCATAAATTTTGTACTCCAAACAGTGCTCCAAACAGAAACCATTAAGTGTCTCATGTCAGCTAGTACCCTGTCTTGATATCCTTGGTGTCCAGTGGCAGGTATTTTTCATAGGTGGAGTTAAGAACACACATATAAAACCTACCCTCTAAAGGAAGTTCCCTTCTCATTCAGGAGAATAATCTCTGAAAAGCACAAGAATAGAAATCTCAATCCCAAGCTCTGTGTATTTCTTTTCCCAAAGTTAACAGCACTTTCACCAAGGATGCTGCTTCACTGCAAACTTTGCCCCATTCTGAGACACAGACAGACATAATACTGTGAAGATGCCACATCCTTAACATCTGTAAGAACAGCACTATCAAAGTTACCATAAAGTAGAATCCATGATGCAGCATCCACTCCTCAGAATGATTCTTCCATGCTCAAACCTGTAAAAATATGACTGGTATTCTTTTCCAGCTGAAATGTAATGGATTGGACCTGTTCCTGAGCTAATTTTCCATCTGAGCTTTACTCTAGTGAAGAGGTGAACCAGCAGAACTTGAAAGACCTAACCAGAATACATCCAGAAATGCAACTTCTGATTCAGACAAGGTATACTCCTTCTTACACACAGAACAAATCCTTAAAACCCTTAAAAATTATCTTACTTAAAAAAATTAAAAGCAAAAGTGACTTGCAATGATCAAAGAGAAATCAGTAAGCATTTTCCACTCAGTCCAAATGTAAATTTCAGTATTTGATTCAATGTGAGGAAAAATAATTTATTGCCAATTAAAATAGATTAAATCAGTGAGAAACAAATGCAAATTAAAACAGCACTGTCCCTTCATGCTCACCTCTTCCCTCAGACTCAACTTCACACTTTCAACTCCCAAATTCTCTGCCTCCCTCTGTCCAAAGCAGCACAGGGCAAAGTGGAATGGGGGAGTTGCACTCAGTCTGTAACAGCTCCTTTCTATCACTCCATCCTCACACTTTTCTCTTGCTCCATCATGGGTCCTCTCCACAGGCTGCAGTTGTTCCTCATAAGCCTGCTTCCGTGCAGGCTCCCCACAGGCTGGAGTCCTTCAGCACAAGCCTGCTCTGGCACGGCTCCTCTCCATGGACTGCAGTTCCTTCAGAAAAATCTCCACCTGCTCCGGCACGTGATCCTCCACTGTCTGCAGGGAAACACCCAGTCCAGCACCTGAAGCAATTCCTCCCTCTCCTTCTTTGACTTTGGTGTTCAGAGGACTGGTTTTCTCACCTTTTTCCTCACTCCTCTCTGCCATGCAGCATTTTGCCCTTTCTTAAATACACTTCCACAGAGGTGCCAGCAGCTTCACCAACGTGCTCAGCTGTGCCCCGTGGTGGGTCCTTTGCAGAGCTGTCTGGAACCAGCTGGGTCCTGCACAGGGTCACCCACACCTGGGCACCTGCACCCAATACAGAAGCACAAATTACAAGTTGGAGATTAAGAACTTCCTAACCCTCTCCTGTGCTCTCTTTCAAGCTGTGCTCAAAGAGTCATTTGTGGGGGCACAGTGGGCCAAACCCACAGACTGATCTGGATTCAAAACAACGTAAGGGGGAGAAGGACAGTTCTTTGCACTGATAACGTGCTGGTACACACAGTGCACGACACTGCTCTCATCAGCACAGCTCTGCAGTTGTGCTGGCCTGCGTGGAGAAGCAGAACCTGTGGCAGGTGCTTCCTGTGAGAACTTCTGGAGTGAAGGGGGCAGTGGAGCTCACCCCAGTATCTCCCCCTCCTTCAGCAAAACATAATGGCATCTTACATTTTAGTCATGTAAGGAATCAACCTCCAGCACAGTAAGGCAGAGAGGAAATTTATCCCCAAATGTTTTTTAAAACCAGAAATTTGTTTCTGTACTGCTCTGGAGAGGAGAAAGAGGCAATAGGAGAAAGGTAGAAAAGTGGAAGATGAGAACATCTAAAACAATTCCCCCCCTCCCAAAAAACACCAAGTATGAGTACAGTGATAGTTCACAAAACCCCCAATATGGGCAAGAGGTAATTTTATAGCTTGTCTTACATACAAAGTTAGACATACACCAGCACCTGACAGGAAAATCCTGTACACCCACCAAATTATTGCAAAGATATTGATTTAAAACTGGTAAAGCCCTATTTCCACAGATCAGCTGTTCTCAGAAGTAAGAAGGTTAAGAAGGTTCCCACTTTCTCCATCTCCTTCCATGTACAATACAAACACCTCAGATGTGGTAACTTTCAGCTTTGTCAACAGTCAAGAACACGGAGTTGTCAGACCAGCTTGCATTCAGAAGATAACTAGTGCACTGAAGATAAAAGCAAACATACATGATTAGCCTTCTAGCTTTTATTAATGTGAGCTCAGAGAATAAATAACAAAATCAATGATTAAAAAGTTGTATATTAAAAAAACATTTACCATCTACAGTGAGCCATTTCAGCCAGAAGAAAACGCAATCTTCTGCTTTAACTTTGAGAGTTTTCTATCTCCTGCAAGCAGCTTGTTGCAAACTTCCCTTCCTCTTCTGCTCTGTGCTCGGGTCTCTTGACAGTTATCTGGAATTCTCTCAGAGGTAAGTGATTCTGAGAAAACATCCAAAACATAGTGAACTAAGAGAGAAAAGTGGAAGCCAAGGAGGAAACACCTGCACACTTCAGAAAACTGAAAAGTATCATCTGTAATAAACATAAATTATTTCCAATTCTCTCTCCCATTTAATTTTAGCTTTAAGAGAAATAGCTGTGAGAAAAAGTTAAATTTATGTACTTCAACAGCAACCAGACAAAGCAAAACTGAACTTAAATCTAAGAGAGATTTTTAGGCCAAACTTGTGATTAATTTGCACTGTTAAACTCAAAGTTGGGGGTGAGGAGAAATTGAGATTAGTTTTCCTCCCACTGCTGACCAGTATTTCTCAAGATGTTTAAGGAAACATATTGTGTAAGGGCGGTACTATTTAAAGAGCAAGAATGCCTACTTTTACCATTATATTCTTCAGTTGCTTATTCCTCTTATCAGCTCCCATTCCTAAATTACAGCATGCTTGAGGGTGACTGTCATAGATGCTCTCAACTCTCTCTCTGTGTGCATTGTCCATCAAGTTTTCATATACAGTGACCTTTAGCTTCCCTTAAGCTGGAAAGCAGAATTCCACGAGCCTTCCTTCAAAAGATTAATACGAGCAGCTTCGCATCAGGCAGAAAGACAAGTGCAGCTGTTCCTGGGAGCCACAAGGTTTGTCTTCTGCTCAACAAGCACTGCAGAACACAGGGGCATAGCCTCAGAATTTGTCCATAGCTCAGACTAAGATCAAATTCACAACTGAATTCAGTTCACAAGATCTGACCATTTTTGACATCATCAGTTTCACTAAACCAATGCAAATTTCACGCACAAAGAAAATTTGCCACAGCTAGAACTGATGTGACATGGATGTTAATAAGCAAACTATAGCTTGCAGATATTGTTACTGACATGCTACCAAGTGACCAGATACATTATGCAAACAAAAAAGCACCCTCATGTGATGGGAGAGGTCATAAGTGTGGATTCTGGTGTCATGCCTGTTTCCCACTCCACCCCTTCTGTTGTGCAAGTTTCATTCTGTTAACTGCTGATCTTTTTTTGTTGAAGACACTGAACACAGTGATTTACAGCACAGATGGAAGATCACCTACAGAGGAAGAAAAGTGCCAAACCTTTCAGGCTCTAAACATGGTGGTTTTGAGGTGCAGTTTGGAATGTTTCATGTTCTGGATAAAAAGAAAAAAAAATTAAAAAGGCTTAGGTTATTTTAGGTTATTTCAGGGCTAGAAGTATACGACATTATTCATTTAAAGTTAAAGCTTACGCTGTAAAAAAACATATATCTGAAAGGACTTTGGACAAAAGCTCTCCACTGTTTCCTTATTAAACGAGCTTTCATTTACTTTAAGAAAATGTACAGACAATAAAAAGATCTGATCTGAGGTGCCACTGGCCTACAATTTCACTATGACATGCAAAGATGGCAATGCATGGATGAGTATTCATTAGCATTTCAGTACACACTCATAAAAACACAGAGATCTGTCCAAATGCTGGGCATCTTGTCAAGCAGATCAGAGACACAGTTATACTAATACTTCTGAAAAGGAAGATTTATTCTCTATTGAAAAACCCTCTTCCTCCCACCAAACAATGTGGGTTACATAGAAGTCATATCATCAAACTTTATTATCCTCTGTTCCATTCCTGCCAGTCCTCTCATAAAATCCTACACACCTTCTTCAAGCTCTCCATGTCCCTTGCAGGCTTGTAGAACCTCTTGAGTGGGCAAGAACAGCTATGTCAGCACACAAAGACAAATCATTGTTTCTGAAGGGTTCATTCAGGACTAGCACAGAGAATGTTAGTCTGGCATGAGGACACTGGGACCCAATTTCTCTCTGTCTTACTGATCTGCCAACACACACCTCTGTTCCTGGTTCTCCTACTGCCATTTAACTGCCACAGCTAATTACATTTTAAATAGTATCTAGAGACAAAGACTGTTCCACTAAGTGCAGAAGCAAATCTGTGATCCTTCCTGAAGCCACTATCAACATTTCAACAAAGGATAGAGCTAAAATTTTAACAGTATTTTAGTGGTAATTTATGCTGTATTGACACTGTCCTGCTATAGCAATCCAAGTACATTAGAAAAATGTCCAAATGACAGATCCAATATCTCTCTAGTTCCTAGTGAGGACCCAGAAATCCACTCTTATGAAAGCACTATATGACAAACAGATTCCCATCCTCTGATGAGCCTTATCAATCCCTATTAGAAAAAAGATCAGGAAGAGAGAGAGAGAGAAATGTAATTTGCTTAGAACAGCATGGTCTTGTTTAAACAGGCAGAATGTCATTAAGAGAAGCCAGTACATGCCAAATGACCAACTGAGCTGCACTGCAGAGAGCTAAGGATGGTTGTAGTAAAAACATGAATTCCAATTATCCACATTAAAAGATCTGATTACATGTGCCCTAAAATATCTGCATCATTGAACTACAGCTAGGTGTAATTAAAGCTGCATTAAAGAATACATGCAAACAATTATGGTTCTGTCTGCATTTTATTTAAGATACATACAATCCTGTATGCATATATAATTCAAAACTATTAAGCATCCAGAGGCAGCTTCCATAAAGAGGTTATTATATACACACTTTTTGCAAAATTCTTCCATCTAGCAGAGGCTAACAGAATACTGATGAGAATAACTCCTACAGCTCCTATTCTTCTGTCCAGGGAAGACTCCTTAGGACAAGGACACAGTATTTGTCCTCAGAAGGCTTTCCAAGCTTTTAAACCCCCTTCTGTATAGGATGGGGTCCTAGATGACAAACACACTAATACTTTGTATGATACAGCATTACTATTTATGATCACTCCTTTGAAGACTCTCCAGAAAACACATCAAATCCCTCCAGAAAATAAACATGTCATTTGTCATGTGCATTAGAAATGGAATGAGATATTAGATGTAAGAGCTTCCAAAAAAAAGCTTGGAAAAAACCCAAGTGCACACACATACACTGCTGTCACGTGACGAGATTTTTGCTTTCCCCTCCTTCTCCCCCCAAATCATACCTTAGTTGCTGCTGTTGCATAGACCAGCTGGATAGCTTCTGACCTAAAAAATCAACACAGCCTGTTTTACATAATGCTTGTTTCATTCATTAATGAGGTGCACTGTTGCTGGGAGAAGATAATTGTTACTGATGGCACAGGCTCTGAAGTCTATTCCTAAGAAAGCTTTGTTCAGAAGGGCAGGGCAGATCAAAGGCAATTTTCTCATCAGAGACCTGTGAAGAGCAGTAACTTTTCACAGCATCATCCTCAGCTATATCACACTTTCTATCCCTAATGGAACAGATTCTTCCTGCCTAGACATCTGAGAACATATCTGATTGAAAAGGCGTAAGGGAGAAAATGGTAAGATTGCCAACAGACAGACAAGTTAACAGGCAGCTACTATCCACAGCCAGAATCAGGAATTCAACTGGTATGAAAGAGGCCAGCCCTAACAGCTGGCAGAAACCATCCTTTCCCTCCTTGTTTTATCAAATCTTTTCAGTTGCTATGAATGTAATGATGTCCTATGAAATGCGGCTCCTTGATATTCATTCAGGTAATGATGATGACCCCCAGAGCAAGCAAGGAAAAAAATTAATGGAAATAAAAGGAACACATGGACGTAGGATTCTGGGGAAACAGGAAGAAAAACTGACAGGGGCAAATCTCACCACTATTTACTTGTGCAGTGAACTCAGCAGCTGCTTCAACAGTCCAGCAGTGACACATTGAGATTGGAGGGCCCCAGGGCATGGGATTTCTGTGGAAGCCTTAATAAGTGTGAAGAAAGAGACATTTGCGTGGATCTTGAGTATGCTTGAGGTAGATAGAGCTGCAGTCAGATGGATGAAAAAGAGTCTACAGTCCTGGGTTGAAGCTCCAAGAGCAATTTCTTCTTCATATTGGAAGCTAAGAACGGGGATCTCAGACTATGGGAAGTCATTTATCTGCTGCCAGTATCAACAAAAGTCAAGCAGCTTTGTTGATTTTGAGGGCAGGACAGGCTTCCCTTTTCTTCCATACCTTTAAATTCCTCCCATGAACTCAGACTATGCACTATTGGCATGGATAGGACTGTGGACAGACTCAGGAGCTGCACTGAACCTTTGTGATGGGTTCTCAACCCCAGAGCCCACCCCCATCACTGGGGCCCCATCAGCCCTCCCCGTAGGACCCTTGCTTTTCACAAACCTTGAGGAACTTCTTCCACCTGCTCTCCCTGGAGCTGTCCTACCTGTGCTCCATCAGACCCAAAATTCACTGCCCTAAAGTAGCTCTTGCATTTCTCCCCATGAGCCCACATAACAACAACATAGACCATACTTTAAAAGAAAAAGTAGTTTACATTTGAATAGGAATATTATACATTAAGTTACTATATAAATATATATATATATACACACATACATATACAGACATCTGTGCCTCTAAATTTTGTACAAACTGCAACAATCTTTATACCACAAAGAGCACTCATTAACACTACTGGTTCCATCCAAGAGGCTGCCAGCCTTGAATGAGAGCTCTGGTTGTGTGCTTTTTTTACACCTTCTCTATGTTTTACCAAAAAGTAATTTTTGCATGCACATAGAGAAGCACAGCCCTTCTTGTAAAGCAACCAATCACTCTCATGGGCAACCAACCACGAGGATAAACGGAGAATAATTTGTTCATTTACAGTACTGTTGAAGCTCAGGATCTCTAGGTTTGCAAAACAAATGCTTGAACACAACCACAAGAAAACAAAGTAAACGTCAGAGAAAGATCTACAATTCCAACACAAAGTAATAACCAACTACTTTGCATGAAGCTACACAGCTTTCTCTGAAAAATCAGCTTTGTGTATTCTATTCAGACAAATTCAACTGCATTGAAAGTGGTAATGTTTACTTCTGATCTTTTTCATATACATAACAATCTTCTCTGTAAAATTTAGGTGGACATTAGTGAAAAAAGGTATTGAGTATAGAGATTGGATATAGGTAATGAGTTCGTGTTCTTCCATTAGCAACACACACAAAACAAATGTAAACATACTCTTTGAAAAAGAAAGGTTAAGTTAAATTAAATTAAAAAGCAACACAGTAATAAATTGAAATATGCATTTGAAAGGCAAAGAATTGAAATTCTGTGAAAATTAAGAAAACTGAAAACAAAAATGTGAATATTGGCTGAAGAAGCATTTCAAATGAATTTTTCGATGAACAGAATTACAAGTCTAATCCCCAGCTTTTAAAACCAACTAATTCTTTACTGCTTCTTTAAATTTCTTCCAACTTTTTGTTCTATTGTTTTCAGGGTACCATGCAAATCAGGGTACAATTATTTCGCAGCCTGCAATTCAAGATGGACTAAAAGTGTATTTCCTCCAGCTGTGAGCACTAAGCCAAAAATAGAAGTACTGTCAGAAATATTGTTCAGCACAGGATGAGGCTGTAGCTTATGGTGGAAAGAACAGTGACTGTTAAAGAACAGAACTGTTAATGAGGGAACTAAGCAAGAACTGATGGAAATGTAACTTCTCTTTGCTTAAGCTTTTGCTCCAACCATAAACGTATTGTTTGCTTTGCAGAGAACTAAAACTGAAATAACATCTTGCTGGTAATCTTTGGCTGTAGTTTATTCTTTTGAGAATAAGCATTCTCAAAAATGAGGAAAAATTCTCAAAAAAAAGGAGCAATATAACATAGCAGAAAGATAACACAGTCTGGAATACATTAGTTTAAACTCTAACAAAAACTAAGGTGATGGAATCATTGAATACAGCAGCATGGAAGGAGGAACCTGCTCTGGTATGCAGTTATTGAGTTGGAAAAGAGAATGTGACTGCTGCCTGAGCACTCCAGAACTATGACTGCAGCAGAGGACACCCATTTCGGACAAACTTTCACAATTAACAACAACAATAAACAAACCAACCAAATGCAGCCAAACAAAAAGTCCAAAAACAAACCCAGGTGCACTTTGTGGAATTGTCCTTAGCCAGAAATGAGTAAGACATACCACAAAACAATTCAGCCTAGAAACTAAATGAGAGGCTCCAAATACCCAGAGATTTTTTTATGCACTTGCATGATAAAATACCGGCTCTTATTTAATAAGAACATGATCTTGTAGGGAAGTTCTAATGGGTGCTAACCCATAAATATGAGCTTTAAGCAAATAGCATTCACAATGCTAATTAACCTCACAGAAGTTAAGGTATGTTAAGACTAAGATATAGCACCTGCCTAACAAATGCTGCACATAAAGGCATTTGGAACACAAGTTCAATGTAAGACTTTTGAAAGTTTTAGCTTTAAATGCTCAAAAGAAAATGAAAGAAATAATTTTAAATGGCCAGTATTTAGATAATGTTTGTGAATGCTTGAATTTAAGTTAACAAATGTAACAATTTAAAAATGGTTCACATAATATTTGCAACACTTTCTACTCTACATAAACAAATAATTTTTCTGGGTTTTTTTGTTTGTTTGTTTGTTCTCAAATCTAAGAAAGAGAAAAGTCCTCAGACTGCATTCTTCCACAGCACACAGGAAAAAAATCCCCTAATTTTATGATCAAGCTCTCAACCACTTAGTAGGAACTAATAACAGAACTGCTCCTATTGCTGTATACGAAGTACTCTGAATATTGCTCTAGGAATTCATCATCTGAAGCAAACAATGTTTACCTTGATATCTATGTTGGCATCAGTTTCATTTCATTTAGGGCTTTAAATTGACATGTTTGATTGAATAAACATAAAGACACCTAAAGAAACATGTTTGTCACATATTACACAGCTCAGGGCTTGTCACTTATTATGGCTTTGACTTAAATATTGCTAAAAGATAATTTTTTATCACATTCAATTTCTAAAGATTCCTGCTAATTATTTTAATGACCTGGACCATTTTAGTCTTAGAAGATGTCACTGTTCAAAAAGATGAGTTTGTTTTCTGAATGTCATAGTGACAGCACACTTGGACATATTGCTTGGATTTATATTACTTGCTTTGTTCCCTTGGTCTTGTTAGGAATGCCTGCATCACAAACCCTACATCACGAACAGCAGCAAGTTAAATCACATTTTTCGGAGCTGAGAGCTTTAAGTGCATAAAGCAAAAGACAGATAAGCTGAAATGGCAGCATCCATCATTTTCCATGAGACAAGACTCCTGCATTTAGTTGTTACAACCAACTGCTAATACAGTACCACTGCAAAGGAAGGATGAACCTCACTGCATGCAGTGATGAACCTCATCATAAAGCCAGAACAGAAGTTCAAAGATGTCAAAGTTGAAAACATTCACCGTTACAATTTACACCCTTGTCTTCATCACACAACCTTACATTCACCTGGCAACCTCACCTTTCTCCTCTCCTTGATCTTCACACCATTAACATTATGATCAGGTCAAAGTTGCATTTTCTTAAGCATCCATGTTCTTTATCACTTTTAAGTTCAGCATCCTGGACCTTCATTTTGTCACAAAACCATTGCCATACTGATCAACTTTGCCATTGGATTCTGTGATCTTGGAGCTGACACATTCTATGGTCTCTGAAGTGCAAAAACAGTCGAGGGTCTCAAGGAGAAAATGCAAACCCAGCATTGTGATCCATATTCTAAAGCTAAGGAATTAAACTGTGCAAGACCTTCAGAAACATTAACCAAAATGGGCTATTTGGATAGCACCCAAATTACTCAAAGCTTGAGGCAGAAGAGAGAGGTGGTGTTCCACAGGGCAACTGAGTGACCTGGAATTGGCAGTGAGCCACATCAGTCAAATCAAAACAGCTTTCTGTCAGAACTACTCTAAAGTATGCTTAGTCTGAATGTCACAATACAACTAAAAAAGAATGGCAGGACTTTGAGAGCACCTGCCTTTCATTCCAAGACATTTAGAATTCTCCAGTTTGAAAAATCCTTCCAGGCTTCACCGGTGAAGGTGAGGAACTATGGTGAGGAACTATGGCAGTCTCTGATTTTCTCTGGCTCCACAGACAGTGCTTTTTCTCTTGGCTCTTGTTTAACTTGGCTCACACAGGTAATACTCTCCGTATTTTCTTCAGCTGAAAAACAAAACAAAAATCAAACACTGAAGTTCAAACTCCACTGACAATGCTTCAGCCCCAAAAACTGTAAGCATTTAAAAGAAAAACATTTCAGGAACTCGAGCTAATAGCTAAGGCATATATGAAGTTAACTGCTGTTTAGCTTGACAGCCAGTTCCATCACATACTGTGCTCTAAGACATTGCAAGTTGACATGAATTTACTACAGTAAGGGCCCCCTTGAGTAACAACAGTTAAAACATTTTATTAAAAAAAAAATGTTTGGAGATATAGAATCACTTTCACACAAAATGTCTTTTCTCTTTCCCATGGAAAAAATAAAGCTACCATCTTAATTTTTGGGTTTTGTTGTGAGGTTCTTTTCCACAGAGAAGTGGAGGTGCTATTGCTGAAAAAATTAACTCTAAAGCACGTTGATTTAGAGAATGACTTACACTTCAGGCACAACTGGCAATTTCTCAATGGCTGCACACCCATTTTCAGCAGGAAATAAGCTTACTCTTAAGCTAGCACTTAGAAATTAGAAAATCCAGAACACAGAGGATAAATTTAACCAAGTCCACATGTGCACAAGTGTATGCACACATGGAGGAGAGAAAAAAATCTTGAAATACACATTGACTGAACTGCTAAGTTCAAGTATACGGTGTTTCCTCCAAATAAGCTCTGTAGCACTATTCCCCCTTCAGTCAAGACTTGTTTTTGACCTGCTCTCCAAAGAATTTGTCTCTGGGGGAAAAAAAAACCCAAACAAAAAAAGAAAAACAAAAAAATTTCATAGGCAATTCCTCCACTAACTTGGCACCAATATTCTTGCAACTTCCAGAGTCAAGCTGGTGAGGACAGTCTGAGACCTTCAGCAGAGAAAAAAGGAAAGCCCAAAGGAACAGTGAGTTTAGTCCTTGCAGTCATATAATTTTATATTTGACTACATTTCTTTATAAGTAAAATCACATTTCTTTTAAAAATTAACTTCCAACATTTGTCACATACAAAAATTTTTGAGGTGCATCAACATCTAGCCTGAACAAATGGGTTAAATATTTGATAACCTCTCTGAAATTCTTTTACTCTGAAAAAAAGAGAATTTCTCAGGAGAGAAGTCAAATTCAATTACAAAAGGGAAAACAACCAGTTACACAAACCTTTGACTACAACAGGCAGAAAATCCCTTAAATTTAACTTTGACAATACTGCCTCAGTAAAATAACCCATTATCACTTTAACACATATGAATTCTAGTATATTTCCTCATGTACCCTTAATTTATGCTAAATTCTGTAATATTCTGAAAATGAAAACATAAGAATACATGGAGAAATAAAAAGGAAATAAAGTTTTGCTGACCTGCAGAAGTCATCAGTATATATGGAGATAATTATCCTTATGTCATTATGAAGGTGTAGCTATGATCTAGCAAATCTTTAACTAGATGTTCCTGCAGAACTACTCAAGTCATCTTTTTAAAAGTCATAGATGACAAGAAAAGATAAAATAGAAATAAAAAGCATTGCACAGCTAACGTTTCAGACTCTCTGGGTAGTCAAAAGACCACATTGCACTGATCTATGTATGGTTCACATCTAATGTTTTCTTCACCCAAAATTAAAAATCAATCCATGAGAATGCAATCAGGTTCCACAGCTGAGAATTCAAAGGCTATCGATATTTGTGAGCAATGGTTTAAGGAGCCTTCAATTTTGATAGAAAGTTATTTACAGTGTTTATTGTGTATTTTTTAAAAACTGTTTTCAAAGAGTACTTTGAAATTCCAAGCAATTACATACGACTCCATCTGACCGTTTCTAAAGCATACTGATGACTACAGAATTTTAGCAAAACATTATTAAAAATTTTCAGAAATCTGCTGGGATGGTGTAAACAAAGAAGTCATCAAAATCCCCATATTTCTTTCCAAAGAGTTCTAATTAGATTCAGTAATGGTTATTTCCTATTTTTATTTTTCCCCCCAAAAATAATTTGAAGACCATAATTATAGCTAAATATTAGGGTTTTTGGCAAAAACATCGTGTTTAGCAAGTAAGTTGGTATTTGGTCAAACTGACAAGATAAGTTTGGGGCTTTTTTGGGTGGTTTTTGGTTTTTTGGGGCTCCTTTTTTGTGGTTTTTGTTTGTTTCTTTTTCATACAGTAAAAACTAATTAGAATCAACTGAAAGAAGTCTATGCTAGAGGTCCCCAGTATCAACACATTTCTCTCCTTTCAAGCCACACAGAATAAAAGCCACTTTACTTTCTGTATTTACATTTTACTGAGAAAATTGCAACTTACTAAGTGCTGGATGGTTGTCCACAATCTGAACTGGAATAGTCTGTACATCTCCCAGGAGAATCTGATGGACTCCTTCCAGGCTTCTGGAGTCCTCTACGCCTCCAGCTGGTACCACCTGGCCCATGGCAGCCAGACCTTGATCAGAGCCAGGTGGAGTCCCAAAGGCAGAGGCAGCAGCACTGTGCTGTGTTAGGCCAGCACCTGCCTGCAGGCTGTGTCCCTGACTAAGTGTTAGAGAATGGCTGGTTATTGCACTCCCTAGGGAATCCAGGAGACTTGCAGGGCTGGGAGGGGAATGGTTATTTACAGCTATCAGGGCTGGAGATCCGTTTGTGGAGGTAAATGCTGACTGCAGCTGTAGTCCCTGTGAAAGAGAAGGCAGAATTACCAACATATTTGTATTTGTAGCAGCAGGAGTTTGCATTTAACAGCACATATTTTGCAGTGCTGGAAGTGGATAGTTTCTGACCTCCTACATACAATCTCCTTTGAACAGTCAATCCCAGCAACCCGAGGCTCAACATGTATTTGAAAACAACTAGGACAATGGTATCTAACAGCATCTAGAAAACTGCTTATGACCACAAAGCTCTAATTTTGGATTGATATTTCAAACCATTCCCCAAAACTGCCCATTCCAACAAGAAGTAGGTAATCTATGCTGAGCATACTGCTTTAAAAAAAACAGTGTGAGGTGGAAGAGCCAGGCTGTCTTCAGAAAGAGAGGGAACACCAAGTAGAACAGCATCTTAGTGCAGACTGTATTTCTAGGGAAAATACTGTGCATTTCATTGGGGCTCAGGAAGTATGAAAGCAGCTTTTCAAAGTAGTTAGGGAAGAAAGCTAAGAGAGCCAGCTTTGAAGGGAAATGAGCTTTAGAAGAAGCTCTTTTAGCATGACATTCTTATCTCCACCCTTTAGCCTTTCAACCTGGAAGTTTACAGATCTGAGCTAGGAGCAGTTTTAGGACTTCAACATATTTTCTTAAGAGGCTGGAGGAGGATTTAAAAGGAATAAATAAGACTGACCTATCTCCTCTCAGTTTTGCAGCATTTTCATTACGGAATGACTGGACCATATGGAAAATGAATAGGCACTTGGTTTGAAGCAGAAACCCACTGCCTTCATGTTCTTGGTTTTGCCTTCGCATGAGACCCCAACTTCAAAGTGTTGGAAGCTGGTAGTGGGATCCCTGCACCACAGCTACACGTGACATGCACGAGCTGACAGCCCCATGTTAACCTAGACAGTGTTTGAGATTAGCTGAGAGGGAACTTGCTGTTCTCAGCTTGCCCTCAGCACCTCCAGCACAGCGTTCTGTAAACAACTTGACTGTACCTGAAGTTGTGCAAATATCTTGGGCTGAAGTGAAGAGAGTGAAGACAACAGCTGGGCTGTTTCTGGTAGCAAGGACTCCCCACTCCGGTTGGATTCTGCTTTGGTGACAACTGACTCCCCTCCTGAGCTCCCTACAGTGCCAAAGAGAGGCAGCAGACAGTTAGGCCAAATTTCTTCTTCCTGTTTAATTAAAGCCTTCCTTGCAAACCAAACAAACCCCTTCAATCTCAATATAGATACATGGAAGACATATATATACAGAAATGCTGTTTTCTTTGCAGAACTTGGATGCTAAAGAAAAATGATTGTGTATGAGGAAAAAAACCCAATACTGTAGGAAGATTGTATGTATCTACACAGAGCAAAAATCAGAAGCACCAACAAATCTGTTCTTGAGAGCAAAGTAATTGCACCCTACACTGTGCTTTGAATTTGTAGTTTTAGAACAAAGGCTGAAACATTTCTAGCAAAGCAGCAAACTAATAGTTTGACAACATCTGCACCTCAGTAAGGGCTCAATAACAGATAGGTATCAAAAAAAAGGGTTGTCTTCAAAAAAAAAAATTACACAGGAAATTTTCTGTCTCACCACTCCCCTCCAATCTTGTTGAAATTACCATAACTTCTATGTAATATCATCAGAAGCCCATTTATCTGGAGGCCTTTCAGCCTACAGATTACATCATATCCTCAAAATTCTTGTTCAATGCAAGAATGATGGACTTCATTTCCTGAAGGCTTGTAAAAACTGAGATTCATTTGTTGCAATTTCTGCAAGAAAACTTCTCATGGGATCATTTCATTTCCTGTTTGAGCCACCCAGAACATTTTGGTTAAGATTTATGCAGTAGACATTGCTCAGCCTTTTATTTAGCAGTTTCACTGTTATAAAGGTAAAAGAAGAGCTTGCCCTGTGAATGTAGACTAGTCTGGTGAATGGCAAAAGTTGAGAATGGTCAACTGCAAAATGCTGTCTTATCAGAAAATCACAGAAAAGATTTCAGCAATATGAGGGGAGATATATTTTTCAATATATATACTGACCTGCAAACTCTTTATCTCTTTATCATAACTCTACAAGATACTCTCTATAAATCTCCTTGAACACAACTACTTCAAATATTTAGGTTCTTTTCAATATTCATATGCATATGTGAATGTTCACATGCAGGAAGAGATAGCAGTTCTTTCCTGAGGTTGTATTCTACAGCAACATGCCCAGGAATAAAGCTAATAGTTCAACTCCTGATATCTCCGCTCCAGAGAAAGCTGTATCCCATGGAGACATGGAGTTCTGCACAAGAAGTTCTGCTATTGCTTGATTTCTTAAATGTAAAGTTGTCTCCATCTGGCACAAGTTGAAATTAGAAAAAAATCCCTATACAAAGAGTAGTCATAAAAGTCAGTGTTGTTTTCCCTTGCTACCACTTCACAAACATTAATAAGAGCTCATTTTTAGAAAGTCAGGCTTCTTTTTTCCCTTAGACTTGTAATACAATTATAAACATGTGTTTGAAATATGTACAAACACACACCCACACATATAAGGGGAGACAAGACATGCTGCAATTAGAGTATCTGCTTATATTCATTGATTTGGTGCACATGTGCATAAAACTAAACAAATCCAATTCTCTGGCTTCCTGTAAAATTCAGTATGTCACTGGATGGATGTTTATACATTTGATAGGCTACTTTGTTTTAGAGAATTATCTGTATAAAACAAATAAACCAAGAACTGGTCTCTTCCTGAACCTTCTCCAGCACTCATTTCATACCAAAAGTCATTCTGTCACAGCTTTTGAGGGCACAACTATTCTGTATCTCTCCATAAAAGCACAGCAGTGGCAATATTAACACAGGCATACAAGCTTAACTGCAGTATGGCTGCTCATATTGCAAATTTCTTTTCACCTAAAAAGCAAGACTTTCTTAAAAAAGAAGGACACTGTTCAAGCTGAGTCTAATTTAATTCCCTCTAGACAGATGTTATTGGCACCTTCATCCAAGATAAAATGTTCTTTCCACAAAACCATCCCATTAAAATTTTTAGTTGTTTGAGGCTGCTAAATAAAAGTTAATTTTTTATTTTAATACTTCTGCCAACAGCATCATGACTACATATTTTTCCACACATGCAGTCAAATAGCTAAAAAAAGCAAATGAAAACAGTTACATCAAAATAATCCTTCTTAAATTCAGCTGAGTGACAGAACATGGCAGCAACCTCTCTGGAATAAAACTGAACTTGGGTGACATAGCTAATAAAACACATTTGAAGGCAGCTAGGTTATCCATACAGTCCTACCATCTGAAGGTGGTGAGGCAAATGTAACAGTCACTGTTTCTGTGAGGACATTCCCACTGTCTGTGGTCCATTGCAGCTGAAAGGAAAAAGATCTCAGTTCTCAGAAAGGGTACAGACTTGTCTACTGCAGGAACACAGGCTCAATACAGGACCTGTAGGAAAACAAAGTCTAAAAACAATGTCTAAAACTACACTTCCTTATTTTCTTATAACTATGCATTTTGGGAGCTCTTCATTTACAAAAAAAACCCAAAACTGTGAATACTGCACTATATCAGTAAAGCTGAAGTCTGCTCATGACAGTTTAAAGATTTTAAAATAGAAAACACTCCAACCATTTGGCTAACTAACAAGAACACTCACTCACCTGGGCCACAACAGCATAGGGAGAAGGAAAAGGCTGATGACACAGCATGAATTAACAGCAGAGTTTGTCAAAGCTGATTTTAAATCAGCAGTTTCTTAGCAGTCACTCTCATAACTTGGAAAACTAGGATCACCGTGTAGCCTTTATGAGTCAATATGTGGAAGAAAATTAAGAAGCACCCTTTAAGAGTTACTGAGCATTCAGAAGTATTGACTTCAAGCTTACCTCACTTGCTATAAAGTGCATTTACTAATACTTACACACTCAAAATGTCACGCAGCCCTAATTTACACTGCACCTTAGACACACTTCACCCCCATTTTTTCAGATAAGGAAAAGCAGTAGTAACTTCTTCAAATGATGATCTTCAGATGACAACAGAGCCATGAATAAAATTTTCTGTCACATGCCAATTTTTCAACACCACATGGCTTCCAGTTCACAGGCATTATGAAGTGCTACTATTGTATAATTTGTCAATCAAATAACAGCAATCTAATGCTGGTGAGATAAATACTGAAGAAGGTCAGAAGGTTTTATTCACAGTTAATCCAACCGTGCTCAGCCAGAGATTCCAGTGAAAATATTGCTGCTGGAAATATAAAGTCATAGAGAATTTTTAAAGAAATACAGCAAAATGGTACAAATTAAAAACAAAACTTCCAGTATAACTCCAAAAATCAAAAAGATACACAAAGGCTAACATACCGTTGCTGGGATACTTTCTGAATGATACACCATCTCTCCATTCCTTAGAGACTTCTGTACTTCATGAATGTGGTTCTTGATGTCATTCACAGTGGGGAAGAAGGACAGGTTATGTCTTTCTGGCACTTCATCAGGCGTGAATAACTCTCTTTCCACATACTTTCTGTCACATGTTAAAGGACATTCAAATATGCATATTTAAATACACTGTGCTATTTCTCTCTGTTAGAGACAACACTACCTTCTCCCTCCCCTTGTTGCAAAGACAAGACAAAAGCAAGCTAGATAATCTTCTGCCAGTTCCTTGTGCATCTGCTACAGAGTTTGGAATTTAAAATCCCCATTTATTTAAGTATATTTAAAGAGTACAGCAGCTCTTGGTGGCTACCAACAACAATATGGAAAGAGAAGACAAATGGTGGGGAGAACAGTCTCATGACATCTGGGAAATACACTCAGTGGTGCATCAGCACTACCATTTAGTTGCAAACCAACTTAATCAAATGCAAGAGTTGATACAGCACTACAGACTGAGAGCATTCCAGACAGTTCTGTACCTTAGTTGCTTCCTCACTGCATAGACCTGCTCTATTCCCTGAGAAACCAGTTCTCGGATCTTGTCTGCCACTTGAGGATGAAGTCGAGAAGGCAGAGTACAGTTCTCATCTCTAACAACTTCCTCCTCCTCCTCAGGAGAAGACACAGGAAAGTGGGAGGGTGAGGGAGGGAGGCAGGACGTTTCCATTTCATGGTATTGGTGGGCTTGCTGAGTGGGTAACTGTACATACCACCTAGCAAGAAAAAAAGAGTTTATACACACAATTCTCAAGCAAAGGCAAAAAATTTGGTGTCTTAGGGGAACAGTCTGACAACCACAAACAAGCCAGTTAGAGTGACCTAAGTTTTTATGCCCCCGAGCTTTCAAACTCAGGGCTCTAATGTCTTTCACAACTCAGGGCCCTCTCACACCTTTCAATGCAGAATAAACTAGCTCAAACCCTCCTATAACACAACTATTTCCATCTGCATGAAAACACCTGCTGAAGTTCCACTACTTGGTACTTAACACATTAATACTTCAGAGCCACAGGAGTCTTACTGACATTGTGGGATTTTTTTACTATTGATATTAATCAAAAGCCTTAATAAGTGACTAAGTAAAAAATAAAGCAAGCCAAGCAAAACACTGCTCTTCTTTGCTTCATTTGTGAAAATAAAAAAAAAAGTGGAAGTTTCACCTGAGGATACCGCCAGCATCTATCAAGTTCTTCTTCAGAATGTTGAATGCTTTCTCCTGCTCCATTCTTATGATTTTCTTGTCAATTTTAGGGTCAGTAGGAACCCTGTATTCTGGAAACTTTTGAACCTTTTTAATATAGATCCTTCCAAGGGGGAAGGTTGGGGAATAAAAAAAAAATTCTCCGTCAGTATACTTTGTCCTTGGGCAGGGGAAAGGCAAAAACCTCACCTACTTTGTATCAGACACTAGTATAGAAAAAGTTTGAGCAGAGCGATGCAGGGTGGAAGGAGCCTCTAAAATAACTGTAAAATTCTTAAAGACTCAATAGAGATGGATGCACACAGACACACTTCTGTGCTGGTCTGGCAGCCGCTCAGCCAGAGTGATTTTGCTCCTCAGAAAAAACCGTCTGTCCCTCAGCACAGTAAAACACATCCCATTTGTGAACAGACTGCAGTTCACCCAGCTGGGCAGAATCGAGCACACACATTCCCAGCCACAGCTGTTCAGGTAAACACACTCTTAGCTCAGTAAAAACTGAACGAGCAGCCAGGAGGATGCTCAAGGATGAGGAAAGAAAACATTAGTTTTAGATAAGGAGAAACTCCTCAGTGAACAGGAAGAACTGTAACTCCTTCAGCACACAGGACATGTGCTAAACCAGGCTGATTGACTGGTAGCAGTGCAATTAAAAGCCTGAAGAAAAAACAACAAATAATACGACAAAGTTTTACGACCAGACATGGTCGCTAAAGGACATCCCAATAACTCACTAATGCTCAGGTAGATAATGATTCTCACTTCTATTTCATATAGTGATGTGCTGCTACTTTGCATCCAGGCAATCTATCAAATCTCAGTCTTATTCAGTCAAACAGGACAACACTTCCTCGTTACCTCTACATGTGTATCAACCTCGAGTTCCCAAGGAGATGAAGCTAAGAGCTGCAGCAGTGAGTATCAGCTACCACCCCAAAACAGTGCTCTGTCCCAACTCACAGAAAGAATGCTTTCTTAGGATGCTGAGTCACTGTTACAGCTTTATAGATAACTCATACCTTGCTGGACAAGTGGCTTTGTACAGATGGCCAGAGGTGCTTTCCTGCTCACCAGCTTTTTTGGGCTGGAAACCTTTCCTCCTTGGCCCATATTGACACTCCATTACAATGGCTCTGCTTCCTGGAAACAGAAAGCAACACACTCTGTATTTATTCAAGAAGTCACTGAATTTTTTACAGTAAAATAGTAACTACTGAAGAGATGAGAGTTATGAAACAGAACATTGCTGTTTACCATCGGACTGTTCAGAAGACAGAACACTTGGATGTAGCAAATACAGTGCAAATGCTTCTCTCACAGCATGCAAGAACACAGAGCATTTACTGCGCATTTCTCTAACCTGTTACACCTCACAGGGGACCCCTGGTGGCCTAGTGGTTAAGATGCTGGTCTCTCAGTGCCAAGGCCTCAGGTTCGAATCCCCCGGGTAGATGGAGCTCGTCAGCCCCTAAGGCCATCCATCTAAGAGAAGGTCACTCTAAACA
>JAWWLV010000183.1:27286489-27300194 GCA_035041135.1 Platyrinchus mystaceus
GCACGGAGCGGGGCGGGGGCGCGCGGGGGGCGCCGGGAAGGCGGCGGCGCGCGGCGTCTCGGGAGCGCGGCGGGCGCGCGGCCGCGTGGGGCGGGGGGGGGCTCGTTACGACACGTGGTCGGTGTCGGCGACAGCAGAGACAGCCGCGACCATGGCACAGCTCACGGCGCGGTTCCGCACCCAGAACCGCAGGTGAGGGGCCGCCCCTCGCGGGCCGGGGGTGGGCTCGGGGCGCGAGTAACGCGGAGGCGGTAACGGCGCGCTGTGCCCGCAGGTTCGCCGTGGAGGATGTGCCCTTCTCCGTGCCCGCGGCCTCCGAGACCGCCGACCTCAGCCAGCTCATCAACAAGCTGCTGGCGGCAGCGCACGGTGGGTACCGCGGCGGGGGCGGCCCCTCGGAGCCCCCCGGTGTCCCCCGTGCCCGGCCGGGCAGCGCCGGTGCCGCCGCGGAACCTCGGGCTGTCACAGTCAGGGCACCCGGGGACCCTCGGCGGGGACGGCGTCAGCCTGAGCCCGCCCTGCCCGGCTGTGTGGGCCTGGCTGCCCACAAATAGGCACTCCCGGAACTCCATCTGAAACCCCGCCCGTACCGGGGCTGGAGGGCAGTCCCGGGAGAGATGCTCCAGAGGCTGGGACAGTGTGTGCCCAGCGCCACAGGCCAGGCTGCCACAGCAGATGGGAGTGGAAGCGCTGCCCAAAACCTGGCGCAAGAACTGATCAAAACAAAGGTTTGGGTTTTATGAAAGCCTTTGAGAAGAGCTCAACCATTCTGTCAGTGCCAGCTGAAATGGGCCTGTGCCATACTGTTGAAAAATCCCATGTTTTATAAGAAACTGGACCAATGGTATCTTCTTGAGACTTTTGCAAGTTGCTTTTAACCCATGAAATAGTAAACAATCTTGAATAGAAAACTAGTGCACTGTGCAGTGCTTCTGCCAAAATGTGGGGCCTTTGTCAACTATGCCACTACAGAGGGAGAAATGTGAACCAAAAGTTCTTAGGATTTTCATACTGCTGCCACAAACACAGGGCTCCAGCTGATGGTAACTAAGATATGGAATAGCAGTAGTAAGACCCATACAGAACAGTATGGAAGCACCACTGGGGTTTGATTACACATGGGTACAGAGGAAATACAATAAGAGGCAAACGTAACTTTTTGAACCCCAACAGCAGTTTTTCCATCCTCTCAAATAATCCACTGTGATTCATGGGCTGCCCACTTAAAACTGGGAGAAGAAACTAAGTGATTGGGGAGGAGGGGTGTCATTTTTGGTTGATTTAGTTTGGGGTTTTTTGTTTCGGTTTGTTTTGGTCTTTTTTTTAACCTCTTCCTCTCTCCTGTACTAGCCCCAAAATGATGCTATTTGATGGTATCAAATAAATAGTGACACCTGAATATGGATTTTTCCTAATTTGTTTTAGAGGATCACAAATATGTGGAATTTGATTTCCTTATCAATGGCCAGTTCTTGCGAGTGCCACTGGTCACACACATGGAAATGGAAAATATCTCCACGGTAAGTCATACTCAATTTCTCCCCTTCTTGGGCAGCAGAACAGACATAGCCAATTTACTTCAATCTGCTTTAGGTATTACACTCTCATCCTGACTAGATAGATTTGCTTGCTCAGTTTTATTTCTTTTATGACTTTCCCAGGAGAATTCCATGTATTTTTAAATGCATTCTGAACTGCAAAGTGATTAGAGACTATGGGACTGAGCAGTGCAAGGAACATCGTTACCCAGTCTTTTCTCTATATACAGTTTAGAGCGAAAATTCTTGTTTTATTCAGTTCATCATTAACATGTTTTTGCCTCTTACATTGGGGGATAATGGGGAAAGGTTAATATTACCTCTAGAAAACTGTTGTGAGGTGTTTTAGACAGCAGTTTTGTATGGGTAAATACAGAAGAGAATTCAAGAAGATCAAAATTACTTGCTTTTGCTTCCAGCTTGCTATTAATAGTAACTTGATAAAAATATGGAAAGCAATATAATTCTCACTTTTTTTCTAAAGACTTTAGTTCCACTGTTGTGGCAAAGGACTTGGATACCAAGATCTTTGCTCAACAGACTTGTGTATTTGTACCACACTACAGTTAAATTTTATTGTTATTGATTAAAAAAAATGAAACCTCACTAAACAAGTATTTTGTCTGTGAGCTCAGGAAGAAGTGGTGGAAATAGAGTATGTGGAGAAATATATGGCCCCTCAGCCAGAAGAATGCATCTTCCATGATGACTGGATCAGTTCTGTACAAGGCACTGAAGAATGGTACCACACTAAGCCAATTCTAAGTTTTGTCTTGCTTATTCCTGTTCCTCCATAGTGTTAAATGGAGTGGTACTCACTCTTTAATAATCTCTTGGGTGGAGATTTTTTCCCCCCCTTTTTTTTTTTTAAGCTGGCAAGTCAATCAGGTACTTGCTTTTGTGAGCAGTTCACTGACAATGACTATAACAGAAATAGAAAACAGCCAGAGTCACTGAACATGAGGTACTGCTAATACAAACAAATGCTGTTTATTATCCTTTCTCTTAAAGGACAGTGATATTTCCTCATCTCTTTTGCTTAAACCCTTGACTTCTGATGTGACACTCAGCAACAAGTAGAATAGTGTAGCTTTATGCAGAGCTTATCCTTAATAAAGGCCAAACAGCCATAATTGTCTTTTTCTACTGTGTTTTCACGTTCATTTCCCAGTCAACCAGCATTTGAAAATGCTTTGAGAACCTCTAGTAATATAGTAGAAACAACAAATTAAATTTTAAATTATGTAAATTATATAAGTGACTTTTACCTACCAGAACATGCAGTATTCTCCCTGCTTTTCTTTTTGGCCTGTACTCCTAGCCCCTCACTTGTAGGCTTTAATGAAGCTTTGCTCTGTAACAAAAAGATTTTTTTACTTTTCCAAGCTATTTCTTTTTAAACCACTTATTGTGCTAATATTTTTCCAAGTTTCTGGTTGAGGCTTTAAGAAGACAATGATGTTTCAAATTCTGTACCCTGTAGGATATTAACTGGCTGCTACGATCAGACTGCTCGAGTCTGGTCTTTGGAAGGAAAATCCATCATGACAATAGCTGGGCACACAGAAGTAGTGAAGGATGTGGCATGGGTGAAACAAGGTCAGTATATATGTTAGGGGAGTGGTAAGAGTTTGAGTTACTGGGGGAGAAATGTCAGCATTCCTCAACCATGAATATTTAATTATCTAAATGCTCTAATTATTTCAGTCTCAGTGGTGTTAGAAATGGAGTCATGGTGTGGGTAAAATAGTCTTTTAACAGTCATGAATATAGTTACTTTAACATGTACCTTGTTTACCCACCTTGCAGTCTCCATTAGTAAATAGTGGTAAATATGTTAATTGTACTTGCAGGGTAACATGATGTAAACTGAAATACGTACAAGTTTCTATCCGTCTGCAATTTCTTCTGTCATTAGAGTAATTATAGACTATAAAGACTTTGGAGGGCTGAGTTGGGTGTGAGTGTAACTTTTTTCTTCCTCAGACAGTTTATCGTGCCTGTTACTCAGTGCTTCTATGGACCAAACTGTCCTGCTGTGGGAGTGGAACGTGGAGAAAAACAAAGTGAAAGCCCTTCACTGCTGCAGGGGACATGCTGGGAGCGTAGACTCCATAGCTGTGGACTGTACGAAAACCAAAGTGAGTGACTCCAGGAAAGAATGTTGTGTTATGGTGAACTATTTTCAAATTTGACCTAAATTTTCACAGTGGTTTTGGTGGGAATTCAGCAGTTACAAGCACTCGCACCAAAGCTGGAGTTATTGCTCCCAGCTTGACTCAATATCAGACAGGGTAAAGTAAAACCTTTTGGTGCTGAAGGAAATAGATATTTAGTAGACATTTTTCCTACAAAGGAAGGAAAAAAAATAATTTTATCAATGTCAAATGTTTGTTTGTTTTAGGAGCCCAGCCCTATTCTTCATATGTTATAACCCATTGGGTAATTTTTCAAACAAGTTTGTCTTACAAGCTCTGTCTGGATCAACTTTTAAAAAAATATTTTTGTTCATACAGTTCTGCAGCGGATCCTGGGATAAGATGTTAAAGATCTGGTCTGCAGGTAAGATTTAAGCTTGTAAGGCTATATTAATAACTGGTTTGGTTAATTACACAATTTCCACCTGCAGGATGTTTGTAGGCACTGTAAATATGGGGTTTCACTTAATTACTTGCATGGAGATGGAATTCGAAAACCTCTGGCTCATGTCTGCCTGTCTTCTGTCACAGTGCCTACAGATGAAGAGGATGAAATGGAAGAAGCAGCGAACAGACCACGGAAGAAGCAGAAAACTGAACAGTTGGGACTAACAAGGGTAAGATGAGCTCCAGGTTGGTCCAGGATTTTTCTTTAGAAATGTATGAAAACTTCTGATCTGTTTAATCAGACACATTTTTATTTATTGGAAGAATCGATTTCTTGATGATATTCAATCAAATCTGTCACCATTAAATTCTAGACTCCCCTGGCAACCCTCTCTGGCCACACAGAAGCTGTCTCCTCTGTGCTGTGGTCAGATGCTGAAGAAATTTGCAGTGCATCGTGGGATCACACCATTAAAATCTGGGATGCTGAGACTGGAGATCTCAAATCTACTTTGGTGAGATCATTATCCACTGTCTGTAGGTTCAGCTGAAGTCCAGCTCAGAGAAAAAGAAGTTGAGCAAAATAGTATCTCCTCTCTTAGAATTACTGTTTTCTTTTCTGACAGACAGGAAACAAAGTGTTTAATTCTCTCTCCTTCTCACCACTGTGTCGACGTCTGGCATCAGGGAGCACTGACAGACATATTAGGCTATGGGATCCTCGCAGCAAAGGTGAGCTAAAAACATACGTGGTCTCAAAGTTGTTTTTCAAAATCAGAACTTTTTCCTGTTGGGAGACATCTCAAACTGTTTCCCTCTGCTTGAAACCAGCCATTTAGGGGCTTTTATTAAATACAAAGATTACATCTATTTTCTGTAATCTGGTGCAAGACTTCTTTTGTTTTTACATAGTAACTTAGAAATCTAACTGAGCTTAGGTTTTGCTTGTTTTTTTTTCTTAAACTTACTAATGTTCAGCTGTAACTGAACCTTTTTAATTTTTTTTGTAAGGTTCATACTTAGGTTGGTCAGACCACCATTAAAGTGAAATAGTAGCAATTTAGACATGGTACTCTATATCATAGACAGGATTGTGAATATTATGACTGAGCCTACCAGACTTATTTTCATGGACATGTTTCATAGAATAGAATCATAGAATAGTTTGGGTTGGAAGGGACCTTAAAGATCGTCTTGTTCCAAAACCCCTGCTGTGGACAGGGACACCTTCCACTAGACCAGGTGGCTCAGAGCCCCATCCAACCTGGCTTCGAGCACTTCAAGGGATGGGGCATCCACAACTTCTCTGGGCAACCTGTTCCACTGCCTCACCCCCCTCACAGTGAAGAATTTCTTCCTAATATCTATTCTAAACCTACTGTCAGTTCAAAGCCATTGCCCTTTGTCTTATCACTACATACTCTTGTAAACAGTCTTTATCTTTCTTGTAGGCTCCCTTCAGGTAGCAAACAACGTTTACTTCTTTAGCTTCTGTAACTCTAATCCAGAGTTTATTAGCATCTTATATGTTGTTAATAAAAGCATTTTTTTTTGTTTGCTTTCTAAGAAAAACACTGCAAAGAGAGTTTAGTTATGAGAAAATACATTTTGAGTTTGTTTGGGGTTTTTTTGGTTGGTTGGTTGTTGTTGGGGTTTTTTTCCTTCCCCAGAACTTGTGTGACTTAAATTTTTGTTCACTTTCTTTAAAGTTCGCTTTGATTTTTGAAGTTAGAATTAGTGGTGGGAGAAACACTTAACTTGAATGCAGAGAAGTTGCTGACTATTTTTCTCACTGGATTTTGTTTGCAGTTGGCATCTGCTGATGTCTGGGTTTTTTTCCTCCTTTTCTGTTCAGATGGCTCCTTGGTTCTGCTGTCTCTGACTTCTCACACAGGCTGGGTGACATGTGTGAAGTGGTCACCTACCCACGAGCATCAGCTGATCTCCGGTTCTCTGGACAACATTGTGAAGCTTTGGGACACAAGGAGGTAACACAAACCTGCATTTTGTTGTTCTTCAATAACAAAAGCAGTCAGACATTGATTAGTGTCTTCTGTGGCATCTGTGAGAATGCTCTAGGTTTTGGGAGTCAAGCATATAATAAAAGAGAGGAAAATACTGTTAGAGTACCAGGGGGCCTGTGGCTCAATATCTGAGAGGGCTGCATGGTGCTCCGATGGGACTTACCTGGCAGTAACAGCAGCATTCGGTGGCATGAAAAAGCAGCCACCCTAACATTGCCATTGAGATTAGGAACAGCAGGTGCTCTGCTGACCACTCTTCTATTTTAAGGAACAAAATAATTCTCTTTCTAAGGAAAGAGCCTAACAGTGTGAAGTTTCACTTGATATGCTTTTCAGATCCTTCGTTACAGATTTTCAAGCAGTGAAATGCTTTGCTCAGAAGACATAAATGGCTTTTCTGGAAAATGCACACAGCTGAGCAGCATCCACACATGGAAGAAAGGAACTAAATAATAAACTGCTCCTAAAAGCTGGTTAAATTTCAGTATCAAGGTAGTTTGCAACCAGATGAAGGATGTTGCTGCTTTGCTCTTTGGGGATGTAGGAGAGGATAATACTAATGTGATCAGCTCTGGGGAAAGCAGTGGAACCATCATAGATGGTAGATATCTGTACTTTCTTAAAGTGTTTATAACTGCTTGACCACATCTGTTTGATAGCTTCGTGATATTATTTCTTTTAGGGAACAGTTCTATTTTCTATGATTGCTCACATAATTTCAAACATGTGACTGTAAATACCTGTTTTTCCTAGTTGCAAAGCTCCTCTCTATGACTTGGCCGCTCATGAAGACAAGGTTTTGTGTGTGGACTGGACAGAAGCAGGGGTAAGAATCTGAAGAGCAAGTTACTGAATTTATATGCATGGTGGTTAGGATGAGGGCTAAAAGCAATTATGGACTGTTTTTTCCCTTATGCTTAAAGATAGAAGAGAACAGGATTTGAGTTGTGCTGTGGTTGATAAGTGGGTGTTACTGTGACATGCAGCGTGTCCCCACATCTGTGCAAAGGAGCAGGGTGGCAGCTGAAGCTCTGTAGCATTAACTGAGTGTTATTCAGATCATCCAAACAAGGAGAGACATGAGAACAGCACTGCACCTCATGGAGAAAATACACATTCCAGGATACCATTTTCTGCCATTGAGACTAAGGTGGCAGCATGAAGTGGTAGCTGGGCCATGACAGTGCAGGTAGAAGGGGGAAACTAATCCTCTCTAGGAAACTTCTCTGCTACTGTAGTGGTACCCACGTGTTTAAAACAACCAACCATTTTGTTGACAACCTGAGATTCTCAGTGTGGCTCCTGCTGTCAGTAAGAGTTAGGAAAAACTTTCCTATGAAACTTTTCCTATGAAAACTAATTTTAAGAGGAGGGTAAGAGACAAAGTTGGTTCTGCTTTTTGATTCTGGGTTTTAGTTATGCATTAACAGTTCATTATTCATTACTTCTTTTTATGTCTTCAAAGGAAAGAAGAATTGAGTCCTTGACTCATGTACTTATTTTGCTCAGTTCTGATATTAATCACAGTTTTCTTCTCTCATCAGTTGTTACTGAGTGGAGGTGCAGACAACAAACTGTATTGCTACAGATACCCAGCTACAGCCACTGATGTTGGGGCATGAAGGTCAACAAGCCAGAAGACTTTTTTTTTAAAAAGTGATTTTTGCAGCAGCTGCTCTCTATTAACATCCCTACAGAATCAACATCTGAAGAAATGACAAGTTTGTTGCTCAGAGAGCTGTTCCTGATTTTGTATTGGTAACCTATATCCATATTTGTCACAGAAAAAGAGCAAAAACCAAATAGGATTCATGTGAAGCAGAGCAAAGGGAATTTCCTCCCTTTCTGATGGCTTTGAATTAACATCTTTTCAATGACTATTTGTATAGCCCTTTTAATAAGAAGTAAACTGTTGCCGATACTTACAGGAAAACTACTCATTGACTAAATTATTTTTTGAGTTTACCTGTTTTCCCCTGAAAAAAAAATAAAGATCTTATCAACAATTCATTGGTTTAGTGCATCATTTCAGAAGAAAATCAGATTTCAGCTCTTCTCTCAACAGGACTGTTGGCAGTTCTTACAAATAAGTCCTTAATTGATAAACCCAGACTTTTTTCTAGGATGAAGATTTGGTACGTTTGCAGTGCAAGGGGTCTTATATAAAGGAACTTGACAGATTTACTGGCAGATGAAATATTCCAATTTTTTGGAACTCATAAATTAGGGCTGTAGATTATAAGAATGTGTCTGCCTTGTGCCACAGTACATGTGTTGCAGTACACCTAATGTGATATCTTGCTTCTAGAAAGCAACAGATGTATTGAAACAAGTGGAGGATCACACAGAGAAGGCAGAAGTAATTTTTTCCTAGGAAGTGGATACAAGAGGTAGCAAAAGCTTTTAGGTTGATAGAGAATAAGTACTATCCAAACATGCCCAGTTTCTCCGCTGGTGGTTTTGCTTTTGGTTCAGCATCAAAATGAAAAAGCTATTCCTGCAGCCTGTTAGTTGCTGTTAGATATATGTGATGTTAAACCAGCACATAGTTCAACAGTGTGGAAACCCAACTTGAATAGCCTCACTAATGCCTTGGCTTTCAAGAAATGTAAGACCTGTACAGAACAACTAAGTCAAATGTTTTAATTGCAAGATTTTTCTTTGAAGAGTGAGAGCTCTGACCTTCAGGTTTACAAGATAGACAAGTTCTGAGTAAGGAGTTAAGAAATAAGAGAACAAAAACTGTGGTAAAAATGGCAAGGGTACAGGGGAAGGATCTCTGATCCCTTTGCTCTGCAAGTGAAATACTGCAATTAAGAGAATATTAACAAATGCTTCTTACAAGGAGTTGGTGTTGTAAACTTACAATCTTTTGAGCAGGAACATGCAGCACTCCCTTGTCCTCAGTATTAGAGATGTGTACAATTTCACACACACACACTCGTGGATATGCCAGCCTATTCTAGCAATCATTGGCCTACTGTTCATAAAAGTTAAGAAAATCTCCCATACTTCTTTAGTATTAAAACAAAAAAATAGTATCTTCTCTGAGTAACCTTAATACAGTACACCTGACTTTTGGGGGTCTTAACCAAGTACAGCTTGCAGATGTTTTTAGTGGAAGCAAGACAGTGAAGATAGTTTTGAAACTAGTTTGTTTCATTTCTCTTCAAGACTCCCAGTGACAATTCCACTTAAAGTCTTGAGCTATTTTGTGTATTATGTTTATTACACTCTTTTCAGTTTTTCTTTCCGATAAATTACACCTGAACATGACTTCTAGAATTGCTGTGGTATTTTGCAGTCAGAGAGCTGTGGAGCACCTCCAGCCAATTAAGTAGTTGATAAAAATAAATGGGTTCCTCTTATATGCATATGTCTAAAGACTCATAAATGCAAGATAGGTGACCTTAATATGGTTTCTTGCCTTCCCCAAAAGATTTACAAAATACTTTTTAAAAAGGTCATGTCACCTCAAGTGTTGGCTTAGCTTGGAAAGATTAATATTAATTTAGACTTTAGAAACTCCAGTTGGCATTAGCTGTTTCACTTTCAAACATTAAATCCATTAGATCTACTACACTTGTCACCTGTAATAGATACACAGAAAGTACCTAGAAAGGTAGGTTTTGATGGACCACAGTTAGAAGCAGGAGTATATTTACACCCTCATTTGGAAAAGTACTGTGGCAGACAAAGAAACAATAACATAAACCATATTAGCATGAAGTGATCCAGCATAAGTACAACCTAATTTTTGAATGCATCTGTATTAACTCTGTCTATAAATTATCCTAAAACCTACAAAAATACTTTTTAGAGTTAGCTGACTGGCAGTCCTTTGGATAATCTGTAACCTTAATTAAGATGTTTTAATAAGACTCTTCCCTTCCACGGAGTTCTTTCACTTAAAATAATGATGTGAAATTACAATGGCCGCCCTGAGTTGATTTTAAAACTGCAAAAGAACTGAGTCAAAAACAAACTTAGAAATCCAGAATCAAGATGCTGATGGTGATTCTACTCACAAAAATACTTCTTTCCTCCCTTAAAAACCATTTCTGCTTATTCATAATGACCTGGTAGGATAATATAAAACAGTAAAGAACTTCTATGTACTCTTAATTTCCTTAAACACACTACAAGTGAGGGGAATAAAGACAATGGTCAATTACTGCAACTGACCTATTTTTTTTAATTGATGGGAGGTAGGGGGTAGGCTCATTTTTGAGAGGCTGTGCAATACTTATTGTTCTGTTTCTATTTTTTTCATTCTGCACTGACCCCCTGGCATAAACTGTTCACTGTACACGTAAGCTGCCTCTACAGTTTTGAAACCCCACCATGCTCTGACACACACATTAAACGCATTAAGACAAGGGTTCACCCACTTGGTCCTTGGTTTAATGTCACACTTCTATCTTCTGTTCATGTGTTTTCTTTTTCCCAGCTGGTTCTTTCAGCTTTCTTCTTGATTTGAGACTTTCATCTTTGCTTCTGGACAGTTGCCACCCCTCTCCTCCCGCCAGTCCTGGCAGAGCACTGTTTTTTCTCTCTTGTTGGCATTTGGTTTGTTTTTTTTACTTGGTCTTCTCTCAACTAAGAGATTGAATTAAAAACAAGGGGAGGGGGAAGGAAACCAAATGTTCCAGTGACCTAAACTGGTGTGTGTGGATAATGCCATCCACTGTGGCACCATGATCATGAGAATCCCCACCAGGGAAGGGCACGTCAGCTCACCCACAGTACAGATCTTCAGTTGGAGCTGCTCTGCCCCTTCCTTTTGACACACAGCCCATAACCTGATGGTGAGGGTTTTCCTTAAGGAAAAAAAAACTTCAGAAAGTTTAAATTAGTTTTGTATAAGCTGATAAATTTCCAGTATAAACTTAACATACTCCTCTAGGTTTTAGCATACATACCTTAGGAAATAGATCTAACCACATATGCTTAAAACAACTTCTACAATTTAAACAAAAACATTTCAGAGAGATTGGAAGGAAAAACATGTAGAGAAAGTTTAATGAGAACTCCTGAGTTTTTCTCCTGCATTTTCTGATGTTTCTGCAACAGAAAGCACTAGATAGGCAGATGCACAGATTCCCCAAAGGAAAAATACACACTTCTGTTACACTCTGAAGTTGATTTAAGTCTCATTAATTATCAACCTGTTACTAAATGTGTAATGGTGGCAGGTTGTCCCCACTGCACCTCTGTATGACAGCTAAATGGCTGAGGAACATGGTTTTTCAGAGAATAAAGCTGAAGATCATGTTCTGACAGGCAGAACTACCACCTACCCATGATTTCTCACCCAATATCTAAGCAAACAGAGTGGCTGTTTCTCTGGTTTAGCACCAACACCAGCAGGTTCCTGCAGTTGCATCTCACCTGGCCAGCTCAGGTGAGAGAAGCACAAGGCTACAGTGAGCTGCACAGACTATGAGCAGCTAATAACAAGTTATAGTAGTGTACGTTGCAATTGATATACCAAAAAAGGCCCAATCAAGTTTGAATCACCAATTTTGTTTGATGTAAGCACATTGGCAGAGATCTCAAATTACAGGCAAAGCTTGGATTGAAATTAATTGTTGCAAAAAACAATTTAAATTGTCCCATAAATTGCACGAAATAAGTGGCTTTTCAGCTGCCAGCGAGAAGTTGGCTGAATCTGGTCTAGGAAAGACAGCTGGTCTGTCTGGATGAGTCTATCAAGCCATCCAAATCAAGACATGTACTGTATGGAATGCAGAAAATGTAACTCAAACCACAAAAATGTAAATTTCTGTATCAGTTACAATATTCATATTCAAAACTTCAAAATATCAATTTGCTTGTCTGTGCAATTTATTCCCTTGGAAAACTAGTAGCCTGTGACCAACAGGGGGTCTCAGTATGAGTTTAAGGTACTGTAAAACTAAATAAACACTGCAATAAATGCTCTGTGATTGTTACTGAGACTTTCAGCCTATCACATATAATTTAAGTAAAGAAAGTTCTCTAAATGTTTGAAACCATCTCTGAATGGAAACCAGAACTCACAAAAAATGTATTGAGAAACATGATATGCCAGTTATAGCAAAACATCCCAATAATCTGGATTGCTTATCCAAAAGAGTCTCTTTCATCACACTTCCTATTGTATATGGTCTATAAATTTAGAATAGGGAAGTTCTGATCTTCAGACAGACCACAGCTGCTCTAAACTGCATGTGAAAGACAGCTGAAATCACTTGGAAGAGCCTTCAGGAAATGCTCACTGAATTAATTCCTCTCCTTCAACTTTCCCTCTATCCCAGTTCTTGAAAAACATTCCCACATGCACACACAGAGCTATCTCATGGATTTCTACACGCAAGATAGGTCAAAAAATGAGCAGAGGCAATGTTGGAAATTGAAACAAATTCACCAAAGAATGAATATGAATATGCAGCAACATATGAGGCAGAGCTGGGTGCCAAATTCAAGACAAACCTAAGGATTATAAGCAGAGTCAGTATGAATTGATACGTAAAATATGAAAAGATGAAAATGGCATAATTTTCCTTGCCACTAACAACTACCAGTTACTTTCAACAGGGCAGTCTCAATCACTTGTATCACTTGAGGAGCCCAAAATCGAGTGTTAGAATTACATCATTGCTTTCTGAAGCTGTTCAACACCAGAGAGGAGGACTTTCTTAAATAATTCTCCAATCTAAGTGGTGTCACTACCATATCTCTTCACACATCACTGCACACACTGACCATTTGGTGGAATAGCTCAGCAGTTTTGAGTTTACTGCAGTAACCAAAGTGTTACCACAGACTCTGCCAGCCAGGCTGAGAATTTTTTGTCATATGGCACTTGTTTGGGGATTGGGAGGATGACAACACCACACTCTCCTTTTTCAAAGTACTTGAAGCATTGAAGGCTGACATAAATTGAAGGGTGACATAAATTCCTCATTTGTGTGATTCTAAGCCTGGAGGCACACTGCTGATCAAACAGTGGATGTGGACACACAGAGCCATCTGCTCAAAACATGGACTTTGAATCAAAGTCTGAAAGGTGTGGCATGGGTGTGCATTACTGGGAAGTGTTGGTCATAATACAATGGCTGGGATTCACAACAAATGTCTGGTTTTTAACATCCCCTTTTAAAGACAAGACAGTAATTTTTCTAATTCAAAGAGCACAAACTTCCATCTCTCTCCCATTCTTTTCCTCTCAGGTTTTGCATCAACTTTAACCTGGATCTGGGAGGAGTCATGCAAATTTAAAAGAGCTTTTTCATCTTTAAAAAAAAAAAAAATCAAACTGTCATTTCCCTGAGTTCCATCAGGGACCT
The DNA here is from genome assembly GCA_035041135.1 of Platyrinchus mystaceus. Lineage (NCBI taxonomy): Eukaryota > Metazoa > Chordata > Aves > Passeriformes > Tyrannidae > Platyrinchus > Platyrinchus mystaceus. The sequence goes on from JAWWLV010000183.1 coordinate 27,299,968, forward strand.
GAATTTGTGTCCTTTTAAGATCACAGTCATCTTTGACTCCTGCATTATTAATTTCAGGGGAGAGATCCTACCTTTCAGCAGATCTTGGATTGGTAGTTTGATATTTCGGTGGACTCAGCATAGGATGAGGTGTTGGAATTCACTGGCAGTGAATAGGGATCAATTATAGTTCTTGGTGATGCACAAAAGATCTTGTATCAACATGCAAATGGTCCTCTTGATATATC
>JAWWLV010000183.1:27308241-27339706 GCA_035041135.1 Platyrinchus mystaceus
AGGTTTTCCTTCTCTGTACAGCAGGTATAATGGCAAGATTTCAACACAACCTGCATCACAAGCACACTCCAATCTATTTGTTCTTACTCTGTTCAGGTGAACCTCATTAAATAAAACTCTGTCCCAACAGACACTGGAGTAGGTAGGACACATGAGTGCACAGCATTTGACATAAAATCTCAGCAGGTAACACACTCACCTTCACAGACAAAGCCATACCAGGAGCACACTGAGCAGTGTCCGTTCGTCCCTTTCACACACATCAGTAGCTACCTGAACCTTCTTAGCTCCCTTGTGCCTGGACCCACCCCCCCCATAGGTGGGTGGGAAGGAAGGAACTTGCTTTCAAGAGTGAATTTCATCCTCATACAGTACAGCAATTAGCAGAGAAAGAAAGGTTGTCATGTGTGATCAGACACATGTCACATGACACAGGTCAGCGTTACAACTCTTTGATGCAGAGAGTTCCCTCATGGAACAACTTGTTTTCACACCAATGAGGCAGAGAGGAGAGAGCACCAGCATCAGGACCTCTATTCTACAAAAGTCTTCCAGGCTACAGCAGGCCAAGCTTCTGAAGCAGGCAGAGGCCAGAGAAGCTACAGTCAAGTGAGATCTTTGCAGAAGGTGTGCCCAGACTGTTGTATCTATTAAAATGCAGACCAAATGGATGGAAATACCTATTTAGGCATAAGAGAAGCAGCTTTATCATCATGTACTTTCTTTATATTTTTTTTAGAAAACACATATTTTATAGGGTGCTTAATCTTTTACCTGTCTAACTGAATTCCAAGGAGCAGGGAAGTCAAAACCAAAGTTATTAAACACTTGAGAGGCACCTAATACAGTTTTTCTAGAGGGTTGAATACTACAGTTTAAGGTCCAGGACCACAGTGACGTGTTAAAGAACGATTGCTGTGTATCTTGGGCCACCTCACCCAAAATGCCCTCTATACACAGAACTGCAAGCCCATGACTTATTGTTTGCCCTCTCTCCGAGTGCAACTCCAGCTCTCAGTTTTTGTCCTTTCAGGGGACAGCTGCATATCAGAGGTGACCACCCCAACACCAGCGATGGAGCAGTGGGGTAGAGCTGGCACACACAAGAAATTGGCTCTGTTTTGGATCCCCATTTGAGAGGAAGGCAAAGAAAACAGTTTTGTTTTTATTCAGATTTCAATAGCAGCTGTCGGAAAGCTGCTCAGCAGTTTGGAATGTCAGAAGTAGTCCCTTTGGAGCTGGATTACAGGGAGATGGAGACAGCCAAGAGCACTAAGCAGATAGCTGTGTAACCATGGAGTATAACTTACTGCATATTCACAGATAAAAAGAACCTTATTCTCTGTCACATACAGCTCACTCTCAAATCTTGCAAGCAAGGCCTAAACTAAACCTCTTCTTTAGGCTTGTCTAATCTGCTTTCACTAAATAACTGTATAAGATATGTATTGGTACAACAACTCTAAAAATAAATCTGCCAGTCTTACTGGAGGGGAAGCTACAATGTCTGCAAGCCAACAAAAATAACAATTTTTCATTCTACTCAAAGTTCAGGAAAAATATTCCTGTTTGCCAAATAAAAAAACCGACAAAACTGATGGGAACGGAAAATATTTTCATGCTGAAAGAGGATATTACAAACAATGGAGACTCAAAGACAAATCTCTCGTTATCCTTTTTAAAGGAACTTTCTGAAATACTACACCCAATTTTTGCAAGAATGATGTAACCTTTAAACAATACTACTCCAAATACTTTGTCATGTAACTTTTATGTAATTATTTCTTCAACAAATAATGATGGAGCTGACCCACCCGATGCATACACTTTGGGAATTTCTTCTGGCCTCCTGGCTTTAATTTTCAGCCCTTCTGGCAATACTGAAAAAACTGAAAGAGAGCTGAAAAATTTCAGGCCTACTTTTATTTCAGGAGTTATTCCAGAAGTACAGAAGACAGAATTTTCATGAATTTCCAGTGTGCAGATAAGCAAGTCTGATGATTCTCAGATTTAAGCCCAGAAAATGATTTAAAAAAATTAAAAAAAAAAAAAAAAATTGCCTATAACACCTCTACTCAAAATTACTTTTTGACATTTCTGTTATTCTTCAGAAGAGATGCTGGGTAGAGCAGCTTTTCCATGAGCTCCGCCTAAATATATACCTTAGGGTTAATGTAGACAGCAACTAGAAGTACCTGGTAAATGATCATTATTTTGAGGTAATTTGGCTTGTTCAGCCTGGAGGAGGCTGAGGGGAGACCTCATTGCAGTTACAACTTCCTCACGAGGGGAAGAGGAGGGGCAGGCACTGATCTCTTCTCTGTGATGACCAGTGACAGGAACCAAGGAAATGGCATGAGGATGAGCCAGGGGAGGTTTAGATTGGGTATTAGGAAAAGGTTCTTCCCCCAGAGGGTGGTTGGACACTGGAACAGGCTCCCCAGGAAGTGGTGACAGCACCAAGCCTGGCAGAGTTCAAGAAGCATTTGGACAATGCTCTCAGGCACATGGTGTGACTCTGGGGGATGATCCTGTGCAGGACCAGGAGTTGGACTTCAGTAATCCTTGTGTGTCCCTTCCAATTTGGGATATTCTGTGATTCTATATAAATAACCATTTCCCTCCTCTAGCTGAGATGATTTGAAAAACTCAACCATTCTGTACTGAAACATGTTAACATCGTTAACATTTTCCACCCAAAGCTCTGCAAGACAAAGAGGAGGAGGGAGTGTTTCAACCTGCAAGACTGAGTCGCCCAACCGAAGATGCCAGCATACATTTTCAAGTGCTTCCCAGTCAGAGGCACATGCATGATAATCTTCTGCAAAAGAGAGGAAAAGCTGGATAATTAAGGCATCAGCCACACCCAATGTCAGGATGAGTCAAATCAACTATGGCTTTAGAAGCTCCAGGACAGCTACAGAGAGGAAAAACTTTGTTCTGCCCTCTGCATAGTGGCCAAAAAGCTGCTTCTATGCCACTTGCAGAATCAGTTACTCCAAAGTATGAAAAAATTTCCCAAGTCCCTGGACTTTCAAATGAGAACACGCACTCATTTAAGAAATGCCAATTGAAATCTAGCAGCAACCAAATGAAAACTTCATTACTTACAGAAATTAATTTTTCTTCTTGAAAGTAGGTTATGAAACAGTTATCTGAATAAGTTTACACATAAAGACATTGCATCCCACTGTCCTACTTTACACATTGCTGAGTTTTGCAGGAGAGAAGACAACTAGAAAACTAAAGGAAGAGAAGTAAAATTCTGTTGTTTTGGCAACTAGAAAATTGAAAGAATACAAGTAGTCAGTTGTCTATATATCCTAATAATATTCCAGAAATCTTGTGAAGTCCTCATTCTTTCAGCATTGAACAGATCAGCTAGCCAAGTGAAAATACATTTTTAAGTGTATTAGAAATACAGAACCAGTGTTCCTTAAATCTGTATCACTACCTCAGCCAAAAGCACAAAAAAGAAACACCATCTCTAAGTCTTACAATAATCGTAGCTCTTCTTTTAAAATGTGAAATATGTAGTGTTCAGCACTACACTAAAATCAGAAAAGGATCATAGCTGATGCAGTTAATAGTATCTGCTAGGGCATTATTTCCTTAAGCTGCTCAAAGTAAAGACAAAATCCAAACAACTGGAAAAAGTGGTCATTTATGATAACTGAGTCACCACAGCATAGCCTGTGTCTTGTACTGAATCAAATAGCTCATATTTTACAGTATCCTAAGTTTGTAGTTGACATCCTATTCATTACCTCACAAAGTTCTCAGCAAAAGTGATAACATCTGAGTTTCCAAGGCAAAAATAAATCAACATGTGATCTCTAGTCCTACTGTCCTTTTAAGTTCCCACTATACTTGAGAAACTACCACAAATTCATTTTTCTCTTTCAGAGGTCAACCATGTTTTGCACTTCCAAATGAAAGCACTACACTACAGTGTTAGACAGCAGCACTGCACTCCTGGCACAAGGGGAGAATTTTTTCTGTACTTTGCCTACTCTAAAGTCCCACCACTGCCAGAAAACGTGCCAGTAAGAGAAGGGAAACAAGTAACATAAACACTCTTATCACACACTATTTGACACTGGCTGTACTCAGTCTCACGTAGTGGAACTCATGCTGAGGAATAGAGAAAAGGTTTAAGCAGATTGTGTTCTATACTGAATTATGAAATATTTTTTTTGTAAGAAACACCAACAGTTTCTACTTCATTAAGCCCCTAATTCTAACGGATCTGTAACATTCATTTGCATTCAACCTGTGAAGCAACTCAATCTCCCATTTCATTGTACACAGCAATCCATTCAAGTTAGGCCAGCATTTCTAGTATTTTTTGAGACAAGAAAATACTTCAGTTACTATTTGTTTGCCTACAGAAATATCCTGAGGTCAATTTAAGTATTATTATAATAAGGTCTTACTGCATTTAACAAAAGACATTATATTTTTTCTAGCTGTTCAGAATATGATCGAGACTGTATCACCGTGGTTCAGTTCTTTTGCAGATCTGCATCTCCTTCCAAATTGAGATGCCACTGGATATTCAGCAGATGAACTGTTTGATGTTTAGATAGTTATCCTATGGGCAAATATTTAGAGTGGTCTTCAAAAAAGACCAATTTCATTTTAGCATTATAAAGAGTGCTTACCTTCCTGCTACAAATATACACCATCATCTGGCATGATGAACAAGGAGAACACTATTAAAGGATCCTACTATGAGTTTTAAGAGAAAATCAGTCTCTAACACCTTGGGTTTGGGACATTTTGGAGCTGTTTGAAAGCCTAATAAGCTGGTATGGTTCAGTATAGATAAGATTTGATTTCTGATGCATCACAGAAGGGAAAAAAAAAGGGGGGGGGGAACTAGATCTAGCTAATTATTTTTTATCCCATGGTCTTCTAAAAATAAAATCCCTGGGGTTATCAGGCAAATACTAGTTCCAGGAAAATACTCCAGGGCATACAAAGGATTCTTTTTAATTGTTTTATCTTCAAGGAAATCACATACTTATGACTCACACCTCTGAGACAGCAAAACTGTATTTGGGACATAAAAGTGGATATGAAGATGATATAATTTCCCAGCCCTGAAGAAGTCATGACTTTTCATTTTTCATAGAATCACAGAATGGCTTGGGTTGGAAGGGACCTTAAAGATTTTCTGGTTCCAAGCCCCATGCCATGGGCAAGGACACCTTTCCCTAGACCAGGCTGCCCAACCTGGCCTTGAACACCTCCTGGGGATGGGACATCCACAAATTCTCAGGGCACTTTGAAAGCTTTAGAATTGTTCTGTTGGCTATCTGCAATTTCACAGGACATTTTTGGGCAACAAAGGTGAGACTGAGCACAGATTCTGCACTGTTTTTATTGCTGTTAGAAATACAGATCTGGTATGCCAAAAATGAGGGCACTTGGGAATCTCACAGTTGAAATCTTGATATTGCCAAAGAAACACACAAAACACCTGTCCAGATCAGGCCAGGATGCAGCCCTTTCATGAATTTGCTTATGAGATGAGATTGGTCAATCTCTGCCTTAACTTGCAAATAACTTCTTGCAGCACCAAAACCAGATTGATCTGTGGGTTCCAGTAAGCCCTAGACCACAGAGAATTACACTGCAGGACACAGTTGGAATATTCTTTTTTACTTTATGCAGACTTTAGCTGTTCTTGCATTGCTGACTTCACAGCAGTGGGTTTCTGAAGTCATTTTGACTGGGGTTGTGGCTCTAAAAAGTGGATGGATATTGGTGATTTGGGATGGCAGCTGCTACACACCTGCAGGAGAATGCTGCCATCCATCCTATTCTTGGAGCAAAGACAGCCCCTTGCAGTTTTAATTTTAAGAAATTTGTTGGAACTTAGCAAACAGATCCCAGAAACCTGAAGGTCAACTTTATGGGCTGAAGACATGGCTTACAACTTGAATCAAGTGTCATTACAAAAAGGTCATTTTCTGTGTGAGGAAAGGGAATTGTTACATATAAACTGCAGGAACATGCTGTTAAATAACTTCTTAATGGGGGGATTAAATATTTACAATTCACAAAAAGGTGAGAATGTTAAAAAAGCAAAAAAAAAAAACCAAAACCAAACAAACAAACAAACAAAAAAACAAAAAAACCCACAAAAAAACCACCAAAAACACTACCCTAGACCAAACTCTTCTATTTAAACAGAAATAAAAACTTCATCTCAAGAGAGAAGTAACTCATAATTACCTGACTGCTCAGCTCAGTTTGTGGTTTCCCAGCTGATGTTAACTGTTTTCACTGCAGCAAATACAGGTAATTTTGCAAAACTGTAAATGTAAACCAAATTCTACTGTAGCCCTTCATCTGCTCTACACAGCACTCGAATACGTCTTGCAGCTGAACAGTGCTTCTATGAATTCTGTAAACAGAAGAATATTTTAAAGACAGGATTAAAATCTTGCAAAAGCCACACAAAACATTTGGGCCAGGCCAGAAGATGCAGCCTCTTTGTTAATTTGGCCAATACAAGATGTTGTAGGTCAAGTTCTGCCTTAACTTGTAATTAACTTCAGAGATTTGGAAAGATGAAGTGCAAACAGAACAGATTCTCACCTCCTGCCTGCGTGACACACACAGCCAGATGAATTCTGGCAGTGCTCACTGTTCACAAACTTGCAGAGGACACTTGCTGCCAGAAAACAGAGAAACCTCCCTAACAGCCATTTCTATCACCAGCGAAATTAGTGTTTACAGTGAAGCAGGGTTTACAATGGGCAGCTACACATCTGTAGTTGGAAAAGGCATCAACAACAAACTGTGCAGTTTTTTAATCAACAGCTTAATCACAGCAGTTACACACTCATGCCCGTAAGTGCAGGAATTAATAAACAGTGTTCTACTTTGCTTGCAGTAATTAGGTTTTAATCTACTACTGATTTTTTTCTTTACTATAGGCAATGTCACCACAATGTGAAATTGCTATTCATCACAGACATGTTCCTACATGAACACAAGCATCAGTCACAGGGCCATGGCCTGGGTTATGCAAAACAGTTCTGTAAACAGACAGTGCAGGAGGAGGCAAATAAAGCTTGTTTGGCAGGAGTAAGACTTGAAAAAAGGGTACATGCAGTGGTGATGAATCTGGCCTGTTTCAAGTGTGGGAGAATTTCACTTGAATTTTCTCCTCCATCATACTTTAACTGAAGTTTGCACTACACAGCACTTAACCAATACATGTCTGGCAGCTGAACAGTGCTTCTGTAAATGCTGTATACAGAAGAAATCATTTAAGACAGTAGCATCTGAAAAGTCTCAAAGTCTGGGTAGGATGACCATTTATACTGTTTCCAAATGCTGGCTAGAGAGCCAAGAGGACAACAAGGGAATATGATAAGAAGTGTTGGCTGAAAACTTCTATACTAATTTGCTATGCAGTCAGACCTAACTATAAGAAAAAAATCTGAGATACCTGAGAAATCCTCCCAGCCAGTCTCCTGCCTGGTTACCTCTCTCACAATCTAAAGAAACAAAATGAGCAGCTGTTTATGAGCAGTTATGTTCCTCAGTTCATGAAAACAGTGAATCAAGAATCAGAAGAGTGTCATTGCTCACCCCAGAGTTACTCTTTCAGTTCTCTTTGTCTTCACAGATTATCTTCATCAGCTTCCTAAAGTATCTGGCAGTTTATCTGTATGTAATACAAGGTGTGAAGATATTTTAAACATCAGACATATTTACAGTAAAACCACCTTCCCATGAACAAAACCATAAACACTAGATTTGTAATCAGTGGTGAAGAAATAGTTTAATGGAGAACGTGGTCACAGCCTATTTAATAAGGAAACAGGTCCTGTTCACCTGGAGGGAGACAGGCAAACATCCACAGAGAAATGAACAGGTGGGAAAAAAAACCGCGAGAAAGCATCAAATACAGAAGAGACCCTTGTATTCTGCTCCAGACTCAACAGCTGTGAACTTCCCTTTTACATTCCAACCAAGTGGTTTCTGAGTTAGGCACAAACTGACCCACAGACTCTGGCTGTGAAATGACACTATTGGGAACTTGATTATTGGCTTAAGCTTTTCCACTGATGGAAAAGCACAAGAGAGCCTTGCTTTGAGGGGTACACATTAGTAATCCACCAATTCCTCAAGATTCCTCTTGAGGAATCTTTTTCCCCAAGGCAAATCTAGTGATCCATTCCAGAATAAAATATAGCTGACAATGATTTTCCAGAAGGGGAATTGCTCCAAGTCTTTTAGACAAATTAGACTTAAATTTAATATAAGAGCTAGCAAGAAACTATAATTTATCTAGTTCACCACTTCTAGTTTAAAGGAGTTCTGGCTCCAAATTCTGCTAATGAAGAGGACTGTTTTGAGTGAACAGAAACGTAGAACATGAGACGGTTTCAACAGTCCCAGGGAGGCTTCAGCAGTTGCATTCTACTGAACAGCAGTATGAACCTACCAACAGGAATCCAGAGCTTTTTCCTCAGTCCTGTTCTCATACCTTCTCCTCCAGAACACCTGCTGAATTCTTCTGTTCCCAAACCCAGGACTTGTGGCATCTTCCCCTAATAGTGAAACTGTAGAGTGCTCAGGAACTGACCAAACCTACTGCAGATGAAGACAGGGAAAGGAGTCTTCAGGGCTGTTCTAAGGATGCTCTGGAGCAATAAGGGTATGGGTTAAACAAAGATTTCCACCTTGATGAATTTCCTCCAAAAGGGTTAAAAGTGCTTGTTTTATTTGAAGTAAATGCCTACTACCCTCAGGGTAAATGCTCAGGCAAATCAGAACACAAAAACTGCTTGCTACTAAAAATAAATCCAAGATTAGCCCATAGCTTGAAGTGACAACTTTTTATTTTAGGCAAAAAAAAAAATAAATGCCAAAAACATTCCGCTATTGCAGTTTGTAAAATTTTCACTGTTTTCAGTAGAAACAGTTCACAAGTCAGAACGCGATATTCAAATAACATTGTGCAAAATTGTACTGGCATAACTACACATAGCAAAAAGACTAGTGTAAATCAAGAATTCCATTGAAATTAGTTGAGCTGCTCCAGTTTTACAACAGTGTACATCACCTCAGAATAGGCCCTTTTTTTGCAGAACATCCCTGGAATTCCTCTTGCTTACAAAAATTGCTTTACATGCAACAAGTAACAACATATGCAAGAACACCTCCACAAGTCATCACAGTGTAACACAGGAAAACATATCAGCCGATTTCATACAAAGGCAAATCTAATGGCAGTTTTGAACATCCCTTGATTGCTACCCTCAAAAATTGCACATTTCAATGAATGAAATCATTTAGAATGAAGCCAAGCCATGTTCTTACCTATCAGTACATTGACAATTAGGATGGACGATGTGTTCAGAAAGGGTTTGTTTGTTTGTTTTTTTTAAACTTACTAGATTTTCCAAAGAGAGTTGTTTCAAAAGAAGCTTGTGCAAGAAATGTTAACTTGCAGTGCTATCAGGCCAAGTCCTCTTCTGCTATTCAGACAGACCTGTCAACACTACAGAAGTCTCTGTAGTCAAATATAAATCCCAGTGAAGAACTATGAAACAAAGACCATACCTTCAGTATTTAGTGATGACGTGCAATGAAATAAAGCAAGCAGTAACAGGACTCCATTTACATTTGGATCATTCAGAAAGAGACTGTTGCGGTTCAGTTGGGGTACAGGACCAGCATTTCACAAAGCACTTGTGAATAGTTAACATTCTCTCCCCTCTTGACTTGATGCACACAGTAACAGTTTCAAAACAATGCACCCAGCTGTTCTTTGCATAAACAAAACTCTAAGAGCAGAACTGATTTTCAGAGTTGCTGAATGCTCACAATGCCACATCAAGAAAATAAACAGGTACATCTTGCAATGACTGGTCATTTTGTTTTCCTGTATACCCATATTTAGAAAAATAATTTCGTAAGAACTCTTTGATTACAATAAAACCAGTTGTTTCTCAGTGCTTTTCACCTCCCTAGGTTAGGAAGGACATACCTTCTATTGCCTTTTCTAAGAGCCAACATTTTTGTTTTAATACGTATCAACCTGGTTTGGGTCTAAACCACGATGACATCTTTCAGCTATGACATTTGATGAAGGGCATACACTTAAACTATGGAATTATATGAAGAAAGCACAGTCCCGATATTCTCAAGTGTTTGGGTACTTTTATGCCTTCCTTGCAGGCTATATTAACCTCATGAGAGCAAGTAAGAACAATGCACAACCTTTGCTTTGGAGATACACGTAAGGGTGCATCAGTTCCAGAAGAGAACAGGTCTGCAAGTCTGTGCACAGGAAAAAAATGCTAAAAGGTTCTCCCAAATACCAGCCCTGCCTCAAACCATACAGACAAAAGCAGCAGACCTATGCAGACTGTATGTGTGTGTGCACACAGTGAGTCAAATGGAAATTCAGACACCCCAGAAGCCACCCTGCAGAAATGATCTTTGAAAGTTTCTGGTGACTTCCTATACATCCTCCTTCACTCCCCCAGCTCCATGGAGAAGCTGTCAGGTACTTGGCAAGAAAACATTCAGCAGGGAAATGTGGACATCCCTGGCACCGAGATGCTGGGAAGACATCAGACAGCATTTCAGAGATGGCAGGGAGAGAACAGATAGAACTCTAGCAAGGAATTATTGCTGTCCCACTGAATTCCATTAAACTCAATAAGCAACAAGAAGTCAGGCCTGAGGCAGAAGAAAGGTTAATGGATATCACTTTGTTTTCTTCTTCCCAAAAGGCTCAGCTTCAGTGTTTTCCAAAAGTCTCAGACTCTGAATTCCAGGAAATTGTATTTCAGAACAAATCAAAAAATAGCCCTGAGACTAAACATACTTTTAAAGAGCTGCTATTGCTTCATGTAAGTCAAACACAGCAATCATTTACTTCCACAGTATGCAATATTTAATTTTCACTCCCTTTTTTCCTCACTTGGGATATGTACCTGAAACCAAGAATTTCCTTCCAAGATGTATGTACTCAAGCATTACCTGTTACTTTTCCAGGAACTTAAATGCTACAGGATTATGGCACCAAGCAAGTAAAGAATAGCTGATGCAGGTCAAACTTCAACAAAGAAGTCCTCTTCCCTTGTGCCTTGAGTTTTTGAAAAAAGGATTCCAATAATCATAGCTGTCACCACGGACTTCATTACAATGAACTCTTTCTTTGTGACTTAAGTAGAATTTACAACTGGAGTAGCATGGTTTAGTATATCTCAAACCCAACTGTCACTGTTACTGAACAGTGCTACCAGCCTTTAAGTGTGGCTAGAAGTGTAAAATACCAAGAAAACAAGAATATCAAGTGTGTCAAGTTGTGCATAAAAATAGACCTTGATTTTTTTCTTAAGCTAAAAACTAGGCAATCAAGGAACTGATTAGGTCTGTGCATAGTTAGGATTTTAAGTATGCCAAAAGAATTTGGACTCTTTCAGTAAAACTCTGCTTGAGCAATGCAAGGTCAGCTCCTCCGAAAAATGGATATTCCACTCTATACATAAAAGAATTTTTAAAAAGCTCCATGCACTCTCAAAGCTATTTGAAGTAGATTTAAATACTTTACCTAACAGCTATGCTATGGCACAAGACAGCACATAAAAAGTTTAAGGCTATTTTTTTGTCTGCACACATGTCAAAGATGGTCTCAGAACAAAGCTGTCATATTTTCTTAATTCTGAGTCTTCAGTGTGGATTCATAATAAAGTCCAGCTGCCAAGCAATAGTAGAGTTGTCCTGCATATAAAAAAGACTGAATGTTGTCCTGAACGCAGTTGGGTTTTTTTGTATTTTTTTTTTCTTTACAAAAAGCAAAAACTTGACACATTTGCATTTGGTTTTTATCAGAGCAGCTCACTAATTCATACAGTACATTGGCCAATAACATACAAGGTAAACTACCAAAGAGATACTTGAAGTACTACAACAACAGGTGCAAAAGGAAGTCCTACGGTACGAAAGCCCACCGCTACTGGGAGAGTCAGTCTGTGATGAAAACAAACATCAGAATGCAGTTTTGGTGAAGTCAGTTAAGTGTCAAGGCTGTAATAAAGGCTATTTGTTAACTTTAGCCCTTTGGTTCTTAACCATTCAGTTAAGATCTCCTAATAAAGCACTAGGCAGTTTGGCAATGATGGAAAAGTTCTTTACACGCTACTGTTACAGAAATAGAAAACAGACTTACAAGCACTTCCTTCACCTGAATATGATCTGAATTCAGTCACGTCAGGTTTAAAAAAAACCTACCTAAAGCAGTAAATTTTAGACTTCAAATTGCACTGTAGTGTTTCAGAAGAAACTCATAATTATCCACAAAGCCTAGAAAAGAATTATCAACTGGCAAAATTACATAAATTTGATGCACAAAGCCACTTATTTTAAAACACTGTTCCTGAACAACTTCAGATAACTGACAATGTCAGTGCAAATCAGAACTGTTGCTTCAAAACAATCATATATGTTTTCAAGGGGAAGATAGAAAGTAAGCCAAATTTTGTTTGTTTGCTAATTTAACAGGTGTAATATTTTAATGCTTCCTGGTACATTTTTCATTTACCAATTTTTTGCATAATGTTGTAAGAATGGGTTCATTATTCTACAAACACAGGACTTTCACATTCTAGTACAGTTTACACTTGCTGAGTAGAGTACACTGCTATCATAGTTACTTATAGAGGATTTAAAGGAACAGTAAACGTTCATAGTAACGATGATTATTATCTGCACACATATGCAGGGTTTTTTGCTCCCAAGCAAAGTATTTGCAAGCAAATTCATCATGTTAAGCACTGAACAAAACTTTTATATTTGCAGTATCATCTTTAAATAGTTGCCATTATGAGGAGACCTGAGTATGCAACTGCCTGGTGAAAGCTATGCATGTGGAAGCCAGTGAGAACTGCTCGTGTGTAACAGATCAATATTCAGACCAAGACATTGCCCAGGATGACACTTAGAAATTACCAAATCTAACTCCGTAAAAGAGGTGCCAGGGCGACTTTGTGAGCTGATACCACACTGGTATTCAGGTCGTTGCAGGTTTTTGCACATCAATATTGTATTTACTCAAACCCAAGTAACGAACTCCAGGAACACAAGAGGAACCTCACTGCTGAAGTTCCTGAGCAGTTTCTGTTTGCAACTGCTTTTCCCCCCCATTTTCACCTTTTACTGTAATTTCAAAGGAACTGTTAACTGCTGCATTTTCTGGACAGACCAAGTATAAAAAAAAAATTCTCTGTTTTACATGCCAACCTAAGTTGCTAGTCAAAAAGGGAGAATGTATCTGCTGCTGTAAACTTCTGCATAACAGATATCATGCCTGACAAACCATCACCTTCAACGGACACACAAACACCACTATGACAACAGGGAGGAAACCATGCACAGGTATTTCAGTATTACGTGGCCAGGGTCTATAATACAGTGATGAGTCATGTCAGAGCAAATTTGTACCAAGAGTGATTAATGATTCAGGCTGATTAACTTCGTAAGTAGTCAAGCAAGCCTGTAAGAGCCAAGTATTTTCTGGAAGAAAAAATACCAAGTAAGAGGACAATATTTTTTTTCCCTATCTCTGCACAAAAATTCTATGAACAAATAGAACAATACTGGGGCAAGTGCTTTAAAATGCAATTTTCCAGCCAATAAGCCAACAGTAGTAGGAATTCTGTGAAGGAAGGAGTTTTAAGAATGTGACTTACCAGAAGCACAAATTTGCAATATCAAAAAAAATGTACACTATATACTAACACCTTTTTTTTGCATACTCTTCTGTTTTAAAAGTTTCAAACATATTAACTTGTCTTGTTTTGTTTAGGGCTGAGGCTGTTCAGCAAGGTCACGTAATTTGAGACTGCTGAAGTAATTCAGCAATCCTTTGGTCCCATCAGCTGTAAACCAGCCAAGTATAAAAGAACCTTCCCTACAAAAGAAAAACAAAAAAAGAGGGGGAGGGGATCATCACCAGGAAACACCATCTGCTACGAACCAGAAAAGGCAAATTTTTGTTACAAAATACACATTTTCATACAAAAGACATCTTGCAAAACCATCTGATTGCCCCTCCCTCTGCAGATTACAATGGTAAATGGGATCAGCTGGTTGGTCTTGGGATTTTTGTTTTAATGAGAAAAAAAGTCAAAGGACACACAGTATCACAACAACTGGTCCTTTGAATGGCAAAGGATTATGAGTGTCTTTGTTTTCACCAGTGTTTAAAAAAGCAGGAGAGAAAGAGAACCATAGTCTTCATAAGCAGAAAGTGCAACAGCGCATCAGCTGCTGCATCCTCCTGAACTTCTCAATGTGCTACCAAACTGTCAATTATACAAACAGTTTGATTATGGCAGTGCCATAAATCGCTAAAACAATGCAAATAGTGTGATTAGAAAGGTCCAGTCAACTGGTTCCATTTTTTTTCCCAGTAGTTGCCCAGAAAAGTGTCAAGACAATCTAAACTTATTCTTCAGCTTCCTCAATACACCCCGATGGCTGGAGCAGAGAGGACTGTGGTATTACTGTACTTGTTCCACGAGAGATCCTGTCTTGATCTGTGTTTGTAGTCAAGGCGGCCATGGAAATGGGTTGTAACAAACCAGGCGTCATGCTGGAGGAGACAGTCAGGCTGTGTGTAGTGCCCTTAAGTGTGAGATCCTGTGTGGGAAGAAGTGGCTTGAGGATGCTGACAAGACAGAAAGCAGAGCCACTTTTCGGAATGAAATTCACTTTGTTCTTGTCAGGGCAATAGAAAGCTGGAATTTCATGCAATGGCTTTGGCCTAGAAATAAAATACACACAATAGTTTTATGAACAATCAAATTCTGCCAATGGCAGGAGAGTATTGCTGAACACATCATCAGAAACAAATTGAGGTTTCAACTTGGAGTATTTCAGCTATTTAATAATGCCTTAATGCCACTCACACTACACAGCAAATGACAAGATGATTTAAACTGCTTGTTTACATATACTATGAGGTAAACAGCACGTTCTTAGGGCAGGCTGTCTCCAAACCTAAGGAAGTCACCAACTTCATGTTGCAGATCACAAACCCTGTCCATGTATTGGCACATCCAATATATGAGAAAGTATTCTCCATCACGTTCTCCAGAAACTTTCACAACCCAACCAGTTCTGCCTCCCATACAGACACTGTTTATACAACAAGCCTTGTGAAAGAAAGCTGGCATAGCAATGTTCCTAATACCGCATATCTCAAAGCAGTTCAGAGTCACAGGGACATCCCCTTCTCTTGACTTTTGTCTCCTTTGCATGTTCACATGAGTGTGGCCTGACTCTCTGTAAAAGACAACCCCATCTTACTTAAAAGCTCAATGCAGACAGTAAAATACAGTATTCCCAAAGTGGCATTCATAATCAAGTACCTATAACCTGGGAAGGAAGTGTGGAACAAGCATTTAGATCCTGACTTGCAGTTTTGCTATCTCAGCATAGAACTCAACCAAATCAAAGACACGCTTTATGAAAAACAGAGCTGGAAGGGAAATTGTGGATAGCACAGGAATGCCTACTGTGTTCATTTCTAACCCTGCAATGTAAATCCACTTGAGCTAGCCAAATTCTACTTTAAGACAGAACTATGGGAATTTGCTTTAAAACCTCTCTTTACTGCTGGAAAATAGCCATCAGAAATTTATACTAATTTTTTCTTGTTGCCAGTATTGTCCTTCAGCCTATAACCTCCCCCTCCCTTCCATGTGTTTGTAAGACAGCTTTATGCACTTCTGTCTTTGTTATACTAGGCCAAACCAATCTCCAGTATACTCTTGTAAGAGATAATTACTTGTTAGAGTAGAGTCTGTTCATGAAATAGAGCACATTTCCATGTTGGCTCTGATTCTTCCGAGTGTCCAGAAAATTCAACTCTGCTTATATTTTTTTTCCCAAATGAAAATCCTGTATAGGATTTTCAAGTAGAAATTATGTTCAACAAAGGTTGAGCTTTAAATAGCTACACTCATGTATTTCATGTACACATGGAATACAAGTAACAGATGTGAAGATTTTTTCATGGGACTGCAGTGTCTGAGAACTGCCACAGCCAGGTAAGAACTGCTGTAAAAGCTGTAGAAGCCCATTTCCCTCTGTAGCAGAACACTCCTACAGCTACACAGCAAGGACTCTCAGAAAGAAATGCCAATGCAAGTTAAACCACAATAGATTATGTTCCTGAAACAAGTGAAAGCTATCTAATCTGTTGGCAACAAAGCTTACACACTCTAAAATAGAGACAGGTAACTTAAGTTACTGTAACCCTTCCCACATTGCTGTAGGAGAGGCTGTAGAGACCTCTTAAAATCCATTTGCAGAGATCAGGCAAGTTCAAGGGTTTTTTTTAAAATTAACACTTATACTAGATGGCATTCTTGAGATAATATAGGCATAAGAGAATTATAGTTAATCTATACTCCTTGTGTGACAAAATGAAATTTTTAACTATAGGTTAAGATTCTTGCATGCACGTGACATGAGAGTAGAAGAACTCCTCTGAAAATAATAACAAAATGTAACCCCCAGAATACTCCCAAATAATAAAAGTTGGCTTTTTTCAGAATAACCAAAGCATCAAATATTCAGGGTAAAATTCACCCCTCTTACCAAAAGTTTCACAACTACATTGATTTAGATGAAAAGAATATGGTCTTCAGAGTCTAGGTTACTGGATGTGCCTGTCAAGCTGTGACATATATTAGCTGATGCACCTGTATTACAGCTTATTAGTAATCTCTCTCTAGCTGATTATTTGAGTTCCTCTCCCCCTATCTGCCACGTAAGAGACAGCCCTCTCGAGTTATGGTTTTTAAAAAGAGTCTCTCAAGATTTTAACACAAAATTCCAGCAGTAAAATACATACATATATATGCCAGTATATAGTCACACAGAACAGAGATCAGGCTGGTATCGTGGTTTTAGCAACTGGATCAATAACTTTGATCTAACACAAAATCGATAAAGAAATAATTAACTCTGATTGTTAGATGTTATTTCTTATGTAGCAAAGATCAACTTACAAGTTCTCCTCAAAGACTTTCACCTTTTCACAGCCCTCAGGAGGTTCACGCTTGAACATGTAGCTGTTGTTGGGTTTTGGTGAGGTAGCGTATTTTGGCAAAGGAGAATTATTTCCATTCTCTGCAGGAACAGAGTTTCTGATTACTTAAATGTGTCACATTATAAAAAAACCCACAAGAGCTGTCTTTAAATGCTCCCCAAATTTAAAGCTACTCCACTACCAATGTTACAAAATTAGGAAACATTTTCATTTGCCTTCAAGCCTTCATTCCCAAATAAGCTTTCTTATCTCGATCCCTTTCCTCCTTTCTATTTCTCCATATATATTTTAAGGTTCCTCTGCCATCTCTGATCATTCCTGGACATTTTCAATTTGTAACTGCAAACTCAAATCCATGGTTCTGTGCCATCACCATCTACCCCAAAAGAAATGGGCAGAAGCCATATTCCTCAAAAAACAGAAGAGGTTTATGTTGAATTATAAAATTTTCCTACTATATCTCAGAAGATTTCAGATATAAAGAATAATTTAAAAAGTCTAAACAGTTAAACTTTTATAGGTACATGCATGAAATGCTGGAAGGTGGCCCACTTTGTACAAGATCATAAAAAAAATACCTAACAACTAAATACCTGACAGATGCTGTTCCACCTGTTACTGTACACTCTTATTTCTTTAATTTGCTCAAAATACTTGAAGAACGTATTATTTAAAAAACAACAACTTGTTTGGGAAGCATATATTCCTCAGTCACATCTATCCAGTTCAAATTAGTACGTGTGCACACAGTATTAGGAGCAATTTGGAAAAACCACATCACTTACAAAGAAAAACACATTCTATCATTTCTCTCCATGGACATAGGGAACAAATCCCCTCTTTTACAGTTTAACAAATCACAGTTCAGCAGTACCTTTATCTCTGGAATCACCAAGAAGATCATCTGCAGAACATGGACTTTCTTCACTGCTTTCATTACAGATGGTAAGGAAGGAGGTTGGAGATACTGACTGGGAGCGGCTGCTGTTGTTACTGCCCTTGTCTGCTCCCCCAGGCGTTTGGGTATCGATGCTCCGAGTGCTGCTGCTGCGCTGAACAACCGGAGGTGGGGCACGGTGCCCGTCTGGAATATCTTGAGGCTGATAAAAGTCAAAGGTATCAGATGGCTGCTCTTATCTGGTTAGCAATTCTTTAAATCCAACAACAGTGAGGGTCTTTTTTCTGGTTTCATAAAACCATTTGTGGAAAGAAAAATTCATTATACACAACTCCAACAGAAAATAAGTCAGAAACTAAGGACAACAGTTTAAGATTTCACATCATCACAGAACTGCTGAGGTTGGAAGGGTCCTCTTGAGATTATCTAGTTCAACATCTCTGCTCAAGCAGAGTCAGCTAGAACAGTTTGTCCAGGACTCTGTCCTGTCAAGTTTTGAGTATCTCCACAGACAGGGATTCCACAAGTTCTCTGAGCAACCTACTCCAGTTTTGCACACCCACACACATTAAAAAAAAAAATCTAATGGTTTTTAATTTATGCCCACTGCCCCGTCACTGGGCTCTACTGAGAAGAGACCATCTCCCTCTCTTCATTCCTGCACATCAGATATTTATACATGTTGATAAGATATCCCTGAGCTTTCTTGTTTCAAGGCTGAACTTCCAGCTCTCTTGGCCTCTCCTCATGTGAAAACTGTTTCAGACCCTTAATCATCTTCATGGTCTGTATTTCTGATACTTTATTACTAAATTTACCATTAAAAATCATTAAAATAAAATTAATGGTAAAAATGGGCAAGTTATGCTTCAACTGGGATGGGAACAGTTCAGCATGGGCAAAAAAGACTACAAAAACTCTCAAAACAGACTTTTTGTCTTTTCCCCTGTTTTACTGAGATTTCTTATTAGGAGGAAAAGGTTCAGATTGAAGCTTTAACTCTTCGCTTCCTTTTGTTTTCCAAGAGACTTTTCAACTAACCTTATTAAAAAATATATACAAATAAAATTAATTCCAGACAAATTTAATTCAAGAACTGTGCAAAATAAAGCTCATGACTTATAAATCTCAAAGCAAAACCAAAATAATTATACAGAGCAATCATGGTGGCAGATACGTACAACAAGCTGTTCCTCCTTGTCTCCCGTCTCCTTAATTATTATCTCAATCTCCTGATTCAGTCCTTCTACGCTGTTTCGGAATCGTGATCCTGTTGATTTGGTAATAGGTATCACAGGAACGAGAGCACTCTTTGGAATGGGAGCCTGAAGAACCAGAGACAATGAGAATGTTTTGTAAATAAATCTACACTTATTTCTACTCAAAAGTGACCCTTGAAGCAGAGCACATCTACACCTTGGCATCAGACTTACTAGAAACCATAGCGACTGTGTTAAAACAGATGCCTTAAATGAAGACAGACATCCTGAATTTTGTTTAAAATCCAATTTATAGCAGGAAAAGCTATATAATCTAGTCTCAAAATTTCCCTCCATATGATCTGTCTCCAGCTTGACATTGCTGTAAATTTTCACTTGTAAAGCAAACATTTAAATGCAAGTAATTTTGAAGCCTTTACAATACTTTCACATTTCTCTTGAAGTGAGCTATACCATAAAGTCACATTGTTTGCTATTAGATTTACCACTTGTAAGTTCATTAAAATTATATTTTAATGGAATTCTGTGGCCAGGACACATGCAGAAGGAAAATTATTTCACAAATGCAAGATTACACTATGCTAGAAATTAAGACCAACATATTAACTATATTAAGCCAGAATAAAAGGTTGACAAAACAGCTTTGGAAGACTTCCACAGAAAGACTAAAATCCAAACCCAAGTGTTGATACACAGTTGCTTCAGAATGAAGATCACCATTTTAAAAATACAGTGTTTCAAAGTATGCATGAAAACTCCCTTCTGAGCAAACGTTTTACTGAAGTTTCCCCAAAGCCCTTTTGGTACACCACAACTTCTCAATTTTCCAATCTCTCCATTAGCATCCTCCCTCCTGGTAAAAAAAAAAATCACGTTACCAGAACATGAGAATATTCTGCCCTCCTCAAGCAGGGCTGTACTACAGTTATTGGAATGCTTCCTGCAAACATTTAGTTCAACTCAAAAGACTTGCACAAGCAAGCACAAAAGTTTCTGTTCAGGAAATGCTTGTCAGTCTGTTTGTCAACAAAAACTAAACACTCTCACAATAGCTGAACTTGCAAAGACTTTCAAAAGTCTTGCCTGAAGAGGAAGAAGAGAAAACCAAAACCACAGGAGAAGAGCGCAAAAAAGGCTGAGAAAACAACCCTGCTAATTCTGTTCCAAGCAAGGCCTTGGATCAGCAATCCAGTAAACTAATACAGGTCAATAATCAGTCATAATACAGGTATATCAGCACAAGCTTAGGCACTAAAAACTGTTTATGCACCCAGTTATTCAATACACACATTGTTAGGACAAACTGAATCGTGAAAAAGTAGAAGGCAAGTATGCTTTGAGATTTCAACCATCATTAGCAAAACATGTGAATTCTCCATCTTTTAAATATGATTGCCCACCACAAAAATTCTTTGAGCTCCTCAAACAGTAGCATGATTCTAAGTAGAAAAGCACAAGTTGCTCCATTAGAGTTCAATAAAGTTCAATACAGCATGTTTTACTTTCAAGAAAAATAATATTCTGTACACGAGTGAGGATGATTTGCTAGCCCTGAGTGCCAGAGGGCGGGAAGGGAAGGAGGTGTTGTGACAAGGGTGGAACAATCAGCCTCAAAACAAGACACTTGTTATTAGAAATACTGCCTTCACAGAAGACTGCATTGAGCTGGGCCCTGACATGCAGGAATAGACAAAAACCTTGGACTACTCATGTGCACATTTGTGAACACACAAAATGAGGGAAGGTGCAAACACAGCATAATAATTACAGCACTTACATAATAACACACTGTCAGGGACTTTTGCTGCAGGACAGTTAAGAGTCCTGAAACTTACATGAGATATGAAATATGGGTGATGACCAATCTAAATTGTTCACAGGCATTTCAGGAAAAATGCTCCCAGCTCTTCCAATTTTTCAACAAGCATCAAAACTTTAAACAGAATGCAAGGTCTTTTTGATGCCTTTGGATGTTGACATCAAACCCTCTCAAGCCTGAATGGATCATGGTAGTTCTACTCTAAAAACTAAATGCTCTACCTCTGTAAGGTAAGAGTGACAGCAAAAAAAATCAAGCCACAAACACAGCAAACTACATGCAGTTGGTCTCGATATTAGTGGTTGCTTAGGATCTATCAATTGGTAAGACATTAAGGACACACACTTCTCAGGAAAGTGAAAGGAAGAGGAGGGGCTTGATGATTCATAGTGTCAAGTAGCAATGTACCATCAGTCAAGTGCACTGAGAAAAAAAAAAGATTATTTTGAAAAAACTAATCCATTTATTCTTTCATCTGGCTTCAGCTCTGGCCTCAATTCTAGTTTCTCCATTACACCAACATTGAGAACAAAGAAAGATCCTGGTACTTTGACTCCTGTTTACAGATTTAGTACCACACAATTAATTCCAAGTGTTCTCAGAAGCATCTTGAGATCACCTGAGGAGGCTATGACCTTTCTGCAAACCCCTCTTCCTGCTAAGAGAGGCAGAATGGAACACTTCTGGCATAATGTAAAAACCACACAAACAAAAAACATTCAATTGCTCTGCAAATAAATGTAGTCAGCAGATCAGACTTGATCAAGGTCCTCACCCACTGTTTCCTGATTCTGAGTAGATGGACAGGAACAGCTAACTAGCTTATTCTATAGAGGTTGTGTGGATTTTTTTTCCTCACACAAAAATGGTATTAGAAAGAGGCACAACTAAACAATCAGAGGCTTAGCTGGCAACACTCAGTAAAAATTTTTGTAAAATTCAAGAATTCTGGCAAAGTTTAAGTTTTTATTAGTAGGGAAGAAAAGAGGATATAAATTCACTGAACTTTCCTATTTTAATTTTAATAGAAGAGTATGCCATTTTCCAAACGTTAAACAGCGTTTACTCAGTCTCTGTGAAGGAACTACTTAGGCAATTTCCTAACATTTTTTTTCACCTTGTCAGGAATCCAACTCTTTGAGCTCAGAAATCTTTGTATGACTCTTTAGAGTCAACAAACACAAGTTTCCTTCAAGCTAGGAATGTAAAAAAAAAAAAAAAAAAATTCTAAGTATTCTCATCACTAAATGCTAGTTTCCATACAGTCCTTCCCACAAATCCTGAAGGAACTGAGCTGCTGCCAGAAATTCTAGTTTAGCAGTTCACAAAAGAGGAATGAGACAGTTTAAGAACTTTGCCCTTGATGCCTACAGTTACATATTCTCACTCTGAATTAGAAAACAGTCACTAAATGCCATTAATCTAAACCCTTCACTTACTCTTTTTGAGCCCTTCTGCAACTTGCCCCTTTTGCAAGTAACTCAACACAGAAGGCACAAAATTTACCAAGAAAAACAATGTTTTGTTTTGTAACAGAATCCTGGAAAAGCTGCTTTGCCTCAGTTTATATTTTATAGTTTGTTTCACAAGCCCAAAAACTAATTAGCCATTGTGCAATATTTTATTCACACACTCTAAAATTTGGCAGAATGCAAAGGCATCCACACAAGAAGCAAAATAATAAAAAAATTATGATGCAGAAGAAAAAGGTACGTAATTTGCGGGCGGGGTATTTTCTGGAGTAACAGCATCACTGCTTATTTTGAAAATTAAAACCCACTAAGATTATCGATGCTAAAGTGACAACAGCTTAGCATTCAGAAACCCACAGGTTTGTAGAATGCCAAGAAAAGCCTGAAAGACTGCATGAGATTCTCCAGCTACTAAACAACCTGCATCAAAATTTCCTCAGTGTATCTTTCGGTTGAAATGCCTCAAATGTCCTCAAGATCTACAAATTCGGATAAAACACCTGCATCAAGTATGTTAATCTGCCCTTTTGTTAACCAACAGCTTATGACACGTTTTGTATGTTGATTTTCATGAACTTTTTCAAAAACCCCTAGAAAGGGATTGGGTCATTTATTTGTCTTTGTTCATCATTTTGGACTGTTCTGACTTGAGCTACAGCAGTCACTGCAATCAGCAGCACACTACACTGCACCCACACTGCAGTAAGGCAGACCAAGATGTAGGGATCTGTACTACACAGCCTGTTTCAAATCCAATCTCTTCTTCAACTATACAGAAGAGGAGGAAATAGTTTCTGTCTCCAGATTTAAGGACTTTGAAGAAGCAATTCCTAAATTGTTATGTCAAAAAATGTAATTCTAAAAAAAATCCTAAGTACTTCTAATAGAACCGAATTCAAACCACCAAACTGATTTCAAAAGGCACTTAAATCCTAAAAATTCATGACTCCTAAATAAGTGACCTACAGCAGGACTAAGAAGTTAGGGTCTCAGACAAAAGATGCTAATGATTTTTTATACAAAGTAGAAGTTAAGAAGAACAGAGAAGAAAAAATTCAAAACACTGTTCCATTTTCTTATTTCCAGTTTTGAAGGACAAACAGATTCACTCAGACACCTGACTTTTATCTGGGAAAGAACTTGGCTGCTTAGGACTGAATGTTCTCCCTTCTATTTCTTACTTCATCCTTTATCAGAGTGGATAAGTACCTGTAGAGCAGGGCACATGCTGATGCCACAACATCATCTCTCTGGGGCCTAAATTAATTTCAGAAGGATGGAACGACAAATGAAACAGTTTTTATTAACTGGTGTCAAATTATGATATTTATTAGAACAGTGCTAACAGCATTTCAGGAGTAAGTGGAAATAAGATTAGATTTTCAGAGAAGCTTCAGAGATGACGTACTTTCTCAATTCACAACACTAAAAGTTTCATAGTTTCTTTCCATTACATTGCCTTGCAATGTAGTTCTTTTTTGTATTGTTCTTTTCATAACTGTTAAAAAATTGTGTGTATCAAATATAAATTCACGAGCTATCAGTAGGGAGAGGAAAAAAGTTTTCTTCTGAAAAAAAATCCAAACTTTCCTATTGGTTTTCTTGAAGTTACTCAAGCAAAATACACTTGGAAAAGGATCTGTGTGTCTAAAAGCCTGTATTTTTTTATGCCTGTTATCAATTGAGCTAAAAATATTACATCTCTGTCAACCTGACCTTATTAGAAGTCTTAAGATAAAACTGAAACTGCACACAGAACATGTGGTGGCCTAACCACCACAATTTTTGAAGTGTTTACTACTTCCAAGTCTCAAGGCACAATAAATGACAAGAAAAAGAAATAAAATCTTACACAGGCTGAATAAAGTCATGAAGTGTATAAACACTCAAATAAATAATCCCATTGAACAGCCTTTTGTCAGGTAAGCTCTCTAAATCTCACAGTATTCGAGAAGTGTTTGTCAAGACAAAGGATGTGCTCAAAAAAGCCACATTTTACTTGAGTATACAGTTTTACCAGCAGTTTGCTCCATGCCATATTCTACATGCAAAGCCGTAATTGTTACAGTAATGTGTAATGAAAAAGATGATCTGTGGTTTTTGATTCAACTTATCTGTCATCCTTTTGTGGAGCCTGCAGAATGCATTTTAAAAATCTTGCTTTAAGGAAGGATTTAACTACCTGAAATTATTTGAATGTGGGAGTTCAAAGCCAGCTCACCCAAGTAACAAAAAGATCTGGAACTCCATTCACTCAAGGAAGCCAAAAGAAAGAGACCCATTTCATAGAATTCTCCTATAGCTACAACACATCTAGCAGTCCGTGGTATTTCTAAATTCCCTTTAAGGCAAATCACAACCTTGAAAGGAGTTAAAATTAGTGTTAGCTACCCAATATGGCCAAAAAGCACCCAGCCTTACCTGGCTGTGGTTAATGGCTGCATGGTTACCATGAAATGGAGACTGTCTCTCCTTATCGCGGTGGTGCCGACTGCTGTGTTTGCTTCTCTGCAGCTGTTGACGCAATTTTGCAATCTAACAAAGGAAAAATTAGATTTCAACAAGTGTATTCAGGTACACACATAGTGTCATCAATCTGATCCGTCACTCAGTTAAAATCCTTTACTACCACAACATTCCTAATTACTGCCAGCACTAAATCAGAGTCAAGGTCTTGTGCACCTTATATGTTGGTTACCAACTCTACTGAAGCCCAGAAGGCACCTCTGGGGATTTAATGAAAGAACTTGAAACACATGAAGTTTGAAAGTAGTTTGGTCACTGCTATATTTTCTCCTTTGATGAATAATGTGACCTGCATTGAGCACTTTCTTTCTCAGACATTCAGATTAAAATTTTTAGTAGACCTGCACTGTTATATTAAATATTGCCTTCCTGAAAAATCATAGTATCAGTGCATACCAGTAAAAAATTTAATCCAAAGATATCTCAAGTAATGGCATTTCTGACCTCCTTGAGTTGTTCATTGCTGCCCCATGATGATGAACGTTTGTGTGAGCTTCTCTTCTTTTCTAAATATTCTTCAGCCCAGGCACTTTCTGTCTGTAGCAAGAAGATTACAGGATTAATTAAAAAAGGTAATTGCTACTTTCTGGCAGAATATTTTGAGACAAAATAGAAAAGAGAGGATTTAAGATTTGCAAGATTCATAACTGAAAGTGAACAGCAGTCGCCAACTAGAAACCTTTCTCATAGGTGAATTATGAAAAAGTGGAGTGAAACTATATAAATAAACCCAACAACTTTCAGACTTACTCTAATACAGGAATGTGCTAGTTTTCCTTCCAAATTATTGAGCATAAGGCAGTATTCACAGGCAGATGTACCACAAGCTGCTAGAGAGTTCTGAAGAACCAGTGTGACAGTTCTGAACTGGGGGGAGATGATATATTTTATTTCCTGCACAGATGCTGACCTTGTTATTTCTGACACGCTAGCAAGGGTAGCTTGGTGTAAATGCTATGAAAGCCTGCACCAGCAAAGCTTCAAAATCATGTTCTTGCTCACAAGAATGAGAAAAAGGAAGGCAAGGCACATGAGCACCACTAGAGCTATTGTGAAGCAGGGAATTAATTTATTAATGCCTCCAAGGGCTCCAGGTTCACAGTTGTCTCAGGTCAAGCAGAAAGCAACACAGATAATACTAAACTGGTTTAGTTATCACTGTTTAATTTAAAAAAAAAAACTTGCAAACACACTGTGGTGAAAGACTTCTGAGAAATTCAAAGTATCATTAAGACAAACTGTATTTAAGGTAAGAAATGCACAGGCATAACATGTGATAATACTGCACGCTTTAAGGACAGTTCATATTTCCACCTAACCACATCCAGAAATGTCTTCAAAAGCAGTGAACTGTGAAGGCTCTAAGAAGATGGATAGTAAAATCTCTCAGGAACCTCCATGCAGTCACAAGAAATATAGCTAATGAAGCAAGGGGAAAGATATCTGGAAGAAGCTTACACACTCCAAGAGACAGCAAATTCCTTGAAATTCATTGTTGCCACAATTGTTGCAGTTCTTCGCATACAGTGGTGACCTAGCTAACCTCATTTTTAGGAGTCACTGATATCTCACTTTCTCCTATGGAGAGGAACTCTGATTGCCTTAAAATCTTCACAGTGTGCAGTAGTTGTTCTTACATGTGAGACTAACAGCCTGCAGAAGCCACAAGCTGACCTTACTTACCCCATCTGCACTCAGATCACAGAAACTCACGAGTCCTCTGTGGTATCAGTCCCTATTTTGCAGGGAATATGGAGCTGTAACTCCAAATATATAGGTTGCAACCCCACTAGATTCAGTTACAGATATGTTTCATATAAATGAAAGCTCCACTATCAGTAGTTTCTAATCTTCATCATTCCAAATCAAAAACTAACTAGGACAAATCTGAATAATAAAGTTAGTAGGGTTGCTTTGAAATTCCTATTTCATAGCAAAATCAGAATCCATTACAATCTGTTTTTCCAGAAAAGCCCTCACTGATTTTCATCATGAAATAGAATAATTGATAACCCCTATTCCCAACCAAAGTCCCAACCTTTGTCTAGTCAATTCTCCAACGTCAGTCAGGAGTCTCATCCTATCCTCTGGCTCATGGAACAGTAAGCTTTAGCCACTAACTCTTGCTTTCCAACTTAGCACAACCATTACACTTTCCTACAGGAGTCTAATTAACACTCTAATCAGTCTTTGCCTTTAATTTACATTCCAGACTTTGACTCAAGATTCAAGACTTACTTAATAAATTAATATCTGATTCGTTTTACAGCATTAAAGGTTGCTTTGATGCTCATCCTCAAAACAAATAGCTGGAAATCCTTTCAGAGTGGGAGTAAGTATAAGACACTAAATTACAGGAAACCTGTACATCAAGACAGAAATGTGATACTATTTTAGCAAGTCTTCTCCTACTTATTCTCCATATTTTGTTTATAATACTTATTATCAAGAAATACAGATCAGATAACCAGTAGGCAAAGTGAAATTTATATTTCTCTAGGTTCTTAATGTACTACTGCTTGCTTATATTAGTTGGTACCATTCACAACATCCTTCCCCCATTCTAGAATTACAAAGAGAAATTAGTGTAAGGCTAAATTTATTACAGATAGTAGAACACTTAAGAAAAAAAGTCTTAAGAGGCAAAACCTTTGCAGTCAAAATTAATTATTATTTAATAATTTAAAAAAATACAAAGTAATTGTCTCATTTTAACTTTTAAGCCAAAGAGGTTTAATTCAAATGAAAAAAGACACAAGATTACCAACAGCTGTTTTAGGAACACTTAAAACAATATGGGCCGGTATGAATTCTAGCCAGACCCCAGGACAACCAATAATACACTTATCATCCAACAAACATTCTTCATGTACCTAATTCAGTCTAGTTTTATAGACAGGTTTCATAAAATGAAGGAGTCTGATCCCCAGTCTCTGTATGACCTGGGCTCCCTTACACAGTTCTCAGCCATGACCAGCCATCCCCAGAGAGGCCTGCAAGCTGGAGTGTGCCACTAATTGCCATCTCTTCCCACTCTGCTTCCTGACTGCACTCCCTATGCCATAACTCCACAGAATCAAGATGCCTTATTTACTCAACTTGAAAATCTTCTATATCTTCATAGATACAATTCATGTTTTCTAAACTCTTGAAATCTGAACACATGCAATTCATGTCAGACATTGTGAAATCTGAAATTGCACACTGGAACCAGAAGATCTTACAAGTGGAACTTCACCCAAATATGACATCTTCAGAAAAGCCGAACAGTATAAATGGAGAGCCTATATCATCTTGGGAAACTAACTATTGTAAATCACATTTTAAACTTGTCCTTAGCTCGAGTGGTTGCTCTCAGGCACACCAGAAGATTAAAAGCAATAGTATTTCATCACTGTCATATCAACAAAAGCTTTGGGCTTACAGATATATGTCTATATCCCTAAATTTTCTACTGGTTTGAGAAAATTCAAATTAGGAAGTGCAAACAGATCATTCTACTTGTCTCAGAAATACACTACCATAAATCACCACTAAATGTACTCATTCTGTAGAAACACCCAATGCCCTTTATAGTCTTCCCATTAACCTTTTCAGATATATTTCCTCTTATATATGAAAGTCCCACTACCACAGCAGTTAGATGTGTCAAAATAGGAAGAAAATGACAAAAGAAAAATGCAAGCCAAAAATGATGATATCTGGCAAATACAGAGATTATAAAAGCCCAGCCATGACACAGATTATATTGAAACTAAAACGAAGGTCTACTGAACAGAGCAAATACTTTGGCAGCAGAACAGAAATATGATTATTTTGAAAAAAGTATTATCCTAAGAAATCAAATATGAAAATAAATTGCTAAGACACCTATACAGGTTTAGTTCTGCCCTTTAATGATGCCTTTTAATAGCTAAGCATGAACAGTCATTCCCTGTATATCACACACCTTCCTTCATCCTCCTCCTCTTACTTCAGTTTGCTTACCTCTTTCACCCCATCTTCTAACCATTTTTCCAGTTCATTTTCCTGCACAGAAAACTTCTTCCTAGGCTGTCCTTTCTTCATCAGTTGCTATGTCCACCTTATCCACACAGGCATATTCCCCTACAAAGCACCTTTGTTCTCTACCAGCCTGCTCTTTGAATGGTGGTCCTTTTCACAAAGCTGTGGATCTGGAGAAGGTCACCCAGTGACACCGCAGACCTCCTCTGCTCAGCACCCTACCCGTGTCCTTAGACAGAACACTGAGACCCATGAGGCCACATTTTTGTTACTGTTACCAAAACTAGCATGGCTTCAAGCACAAGTATGTCCCACAAGCTGTCAGATCCTCTTCCAACTGCATTTCGCTTATGTTCTTTGGAATTAGTGGAGACCTGTTGTTGAAATCACGTTCCAGCAATAGGGATTTAAAATCTGATATGTTTCCCTCTTTCTTTCGTTCTAGAAGTTAGAGAAACCTACTGCCAGACTGCATCCACAGAAGGAGAAATTAAATAATTCACATACACAATAGCAAAGGATCCCTTTAATTTGAAAGCAACTTGTGAGCAAGAAAGCTGAAGTGAATGTTTTCAAGGGAAAACCTTCTTCTTAAATTTAAATCCCATCTTCACATTTAAATACCCCAAAGACAAAAATCTGTCCTACCTGTGTGGCTTTGTCTCTCATACATGGAGCAGCTTGTCCATGATTATCACGAGGCCACTGTCCGGCAAGGTATGGAGCAGCAAGCGTGTCCAGTGAGGAAGTCCGGCGGACAATACTGGAAGGGCTTGATGAAGGCGGTCTTGATTTGTCTGCTAGAACAGGAACACTTGATTACAAAGAAAGCAAGACAGAGAGCTTACTCATTTTAATAGTCTACAAGAAATCACATCAAATTGGAACTACCATGTTATGAAGTATACAACAAGATATTTTTAATATGGAAATGAAGTTTGCTTTGCCAGGCTCTATTCAGTTTAAATAGGCTATGAAATCTGTTCATAGTTTCCTTAAAAACATCCTAATGTCACAAATGTTGCCTGAGTACTCACACACGACCATTCACTCCCTTAAAAGTAAAATTGCCATTGGATTCTTAAATGATGAAGTCATAGAAGACATAAAAATAGCTAAGTTTCCTCATACATAAAGGTTAATGAAAAAACTGTTGAACATTCTCAATTTAATGTCAAGTTTAGAGTTCATCCCACCAGCCCTTTACCCTTTGCCTACTTTACTTCAAGGAACACTATAAACTGGCATGTTTTATTAATCACTCAGTACATGATATATGGCATATGATCTATGGTTCAACCCTTAGATCCAGAAGTCAACTTCAGTAAGGTAATGATTTACATTTAACAAGCTAATCGAGTCATCTCCTCCCTTTACATGCTATTTGGTAACTACATTCATATTTGCCTGATGCTACATCTTCAGCAACACCCCATTCTTAGTGTTTACATTGGTATCCCTTTTCAGAACAAATTAGATGCTAAAAAGAATCCTCTCTAAAAAAGGTTAAATATAACAAAAACAGGAAGTAGCATGAGAAGGAAGAACACAAATAAAAATTTGTATCTATCCCATCTGTCAATGATATATTAAGTAAAGTGGCAGTAAAAGACTACACTGCAAGCTATTAAGAATAAACACTGAAGAAAGGTTCATCAAAACAGTAACTGAGGTTGTTAAATTTAAGAGATTGAGCAGCAGGAAAGACCCAGAGTTTAGACATACATAAATGCTCACACATTTGGAAATGTAAAATGCAAATACTGAGATCAGAATGATCTAAGCTTACTATCAACTCATCTACTCCCCACAGAATTATACTTGAAAGAATTGTGCATTAATCTTACCTATAACGAATACAGAGGCCTAAAATACATGGCTAGAACACAGCAAGCGTGATTCAGAGACCAGATGGAAGCTTTAAAAGGGCACTGGAAAAACTCAGTCATATGTCCTCCCTGACCGTGCCTTAGGATGAATTCTGCACTAAATTTATCAATAACATAGCAATTTGTATCATGCATAAACTCATTTATGGGCAAAAGAAATTGTTCCTAATTAGCGTCTGACTGCAGGTCAGAAAATAAAACCACTGACATCAGAAGTCCAGAATTCAAATTCGAAGCTGTTGCAAACTACTAAAAATACATATGATAAATATTATTAAAGCCCGGTAGGTATAGATTTCAGTGAGGTGGACAGCATCTGTGTCAAGTGACATTCTACACTAAATATCTTCATGCAAATTTCACATTAGAAATGTACACATTAAAAATGTGGGAAATATGTCAATTCAAGTACAAAGAAAAAATTATTAGCACTATAATCAGCCACATTCACACAAAGGACTCAGGAAACCTCATCTAGTTTATTATTTCTACTAGTACCAACAATGATAAAACCTTACTACTGAGCTCACAGCAG
>JAWWLV010000183.1:27339806-27439840 GCA_035041135.1 Platyrinchus mystaceus
ACTCAGGAAACCTCATCTAGTTTATTATTTCTACTAGTACCAACAATGATAAAACCTTACTACTGAGCTCACAGCAGTTTTGCTCTCAGGGTATAGCAGCAAATCTGCTTTGGAGTTTGCACTTAAGACCCCTGTATCAAAGAATTTCCCTGACTACCACTAGCACCATACTCACACTGAAGGGTCTGTTTGTAGCAGAAGATTTCAAAACAATTCCTTTTGTCTGTACTACGGGACAGTGTGACATGCTAGTGCAATGTGTCATTCCTTAAATATTACACTCGCTTCCAAAGTTATATCAAACATGTTATTTGGCTTAGAAATAGCTGCTGTACTCTCCCTGTTTTTCCTCTGAGTTATTCTTCCTCTTCAAGAAGCTTCTTTCTTTTTACTAAGAGGAAACAAAGGATGTGAAAAAAAATTATAAATCAGGAAGTGTACGTAGTCAGTCACATCATCTGCAAAGCCACTGCAGCATACAGCTTCAGAACTGGAGAAGCAGAATCTATTACCCTCTCCACCACAAAAAGAAAAAAAGTAGAAAGACTATTTTGCTGAACAGAGAGAATGAAAACTGAGGAGCCTGTTTACTATTTGAGTTCAAGAGAAGCTGCTTGTTTCAAGGCACAAAGCCTATAAGTACTCTCTTTTCCTCTGAAATAAAAATTCTTTCAAGGAACTCTGTTTTTAAAATTACCTATATTTAGATGGGGAAGGAAGTTTGGATATGTTTTTACTTATTTTTCCACCTTCACAACCTGTCTTAATACAAATTGGCAAAGTCTACTACACATTTCTTTTTGCTATTTCAAAACATTTCAATGGGAACATATACAATGTTTTCATTGCACTTTCCCCTACAATACTTGAAGCAAGTGTTCAGCTGCTATTTTCCCTTGATGTGACCTACATAACAAGAGATCTGCCTCCATAGAGATAACAGTTACAACAGCTGTGGCTGATGAAAAACAATGGAGCTGTTTCATCAAATAGACGCTTCTTAAATATTAGATCTGTTTTAATTGGCCTGATTATCTCTTTAAACCAGTATTTGTGATAAATATCAACCCCCCTATCCATCCACCACTAGTATAAATCTATTTAGAAACAAAAGTATTTTTGCAATTTGGCCTCAAACAAAGCAAAGTAATAGAACAAAACATAAGCAGAACATACACAATACAAACCAATGAAGTCCATAATACAGGCAAGTAACAAGCAAGTTACTGTGTCTTCACCAGTCATTGCTGCGTCCCTGACCAACTGCAGCTGCTACAGGTGAACTGGTACCACACACACCTATCCCAGTGAGAAGACAGGAGGCTCAGAAGGCAGTGTAAGCTAAGGCAGTCCAACAGTGCGACTCAAGAGCTAAACTGAACCAATACAGATGCCTACCAACAACTAACTGAAAGGTAGGAAAGAGTGCACTGACTTTGGCAGGGTCTCAGCATACAAGTCCAATTACAACTGATAAAGGAAATTACAGTGTAAGGACACAGACCTTTAAATCAGTTGTTATTTCACAGAGGAAAATTACTATAAATAAAAGAAAGGAAGGAAAAAAGAGAAAGGCCTTAAATGTAGGCAAGTCCAAAGAGATAAAACACTCCGAAAATTCACCTTTCCGTTTTCCAGGAAAAGTTTAGAACTGTTGTTCGAATGACAAAATAATGATTACTGCCGAATTGTAACCTGAAGATTGATCTTACCATCCTGTTGACCTCTTTCTATGTATTTGAAATTAAATTTTTGAGAAAGGAAAATAAAAACTCCAAAGGAACATCGTCTAACAGATACTGGGAGAAAACAAGCAGCAGAAAACAGACACTGGAAAATCATAAGACAGCACTGAACTCACAAAATTCCCTAACAGAGTGCCACTTGAAGCTTTTTTTATACAAGTGGGCTATCCAAAGAAATGAGGAGCAGTGAGCCTCATCTAGCTTCTCTAATATCAAGGCATACAGCTGACCTCTTTGTTCTGTTCTGGTCAGGATTTTCCCTGGAAAGGACATTCATGGGATCTCTCTCAGGCACAGCTGGCAGAGCTGTCTCTTCCAAAAAGACAACTGATCTCTGGGGCTTCACCTACTTTTCATGTTTCATTAAAAGAACTTAACAGACTCAGAGCATTAAAACCAGACACACAGCCCAACTGTGAATACTCCCTTTGGAAGACAATCCGGGCTGTTATCCTCACACAAATGTAAGAGAACTATTCAATAGTAATTCAAAATTGTCCCACTGTAAAAGAATGGCTGAATTAATAGTGTTGTACAAAACCAAACCTTAGAAAGCCCAAGATGTTCAAGTTACTTAATTCTAGTGAATGAAAACATTTTTAATCTCAATAAAGTCATCTGAAGTGTTGGCCACAAGAAACCTACAAGTATGATGCTGCAAAAATGAATTCATTTTCTTTACACCTACCATTTGTAAAACAGCTTAAGTAAGCAAAGCAGGCACGTAATGGTACACAAAGCCTTCTATACCCTCTTACCCTACAGAACTTTCAGAACTACTGCAAAACCTTGGTAATTAAGGTTGACAGGTCTGCAGCTATTATTGTGTCACTCCAATTACTAAAATAAATAAATTCTATGGTGAAATTTAAGAGTGTAACTGAGTTCCATTTCTTCCTCTCTACCAAGGAGTTCCCATCTGATCTCTTTCAGACTTTATATACTGTTATAACTATTTCATAATTTCCTTTCACACAAGTACGCTTTAATATCACGCTCCTACAGACTACTAAACAATGAGAGGTCAATTTAGTTCCAGATAAAACTAACCAATTTTTCTCCTTAATTTTAGAATGAATTTAAATGTCCAATATAGTCAACTGGAATATACCAGAAAGTTCAGCATCCAGTAGAGAAATCTCTCACTACTTCAAGGCACTTAAAAGAAAACAATTGCTATGGCTCTGGTCTTGACCTTCTTGTTTACACAGCCTGGTACATTAAACCATTTTCTGAGTTGAGCAGTTGAACTCCTCTGAGATGATGTGCTTTATATAAGAACACAAATAATAAGATCCCATTAGGTCTTTATTCAGTAAATAAACCAAGACAAAACCAACAATAAACAGGGAGCATACACATTTCTCTATCTCACTTTGCAGCAGTGCACTAGGAGGTTACAACAATGTCCTCTAACAGCATGGTCTGCAGACAGGTAAAAAGGCATACGTGAAAATAGAACCAAACCTGGAGATTGCAGGACAGACATCACAGTGTAGAAATGAGGCCACACCAGTGATGGGAAGGACAGAGTGCATTAACGTGCAATTAAAAGCTGAAGTCCTTGAAGTAAGTACTAGTGACTGCAGAAAGGGACAGTAAAAGATGAAAATGGGGTAGTAGCAAGATCTAGGTTCCTGGTCATATTTGTGAGAGAGGAAAGTAGCAAGAAAAGCATGGAAAATTAGAAATTGTATAACAGAATCTTCTATTTGTAATTACCCCATAATCAACAGAAAATTCAGTTAAGCATTTCCAACATTTAGTTGCAATTCCATTTAGAAATCTAGGACAAAAAACCCCAAACCAACAAAAACCACACCTAAAACCACAAAAGAAGCAAAAGAAGCAATAATTGTAAATTCACAAGTTGGGGGTCTTCAAATATAAAGCAGGTTCATGAAAACTACATTCAAAACTATTCAACTGCTTCCCAGAAAAGAAAATCTGTAAAACATGAAGTTGAGTCTAAAGTACACAACTTGTATTTAGATACAACCAGTATCTAAATTCAGAAGAAGCTATCATTTGTCCAACCTCAAGGTTCATTTTAATCTAAAAAAACATGGCTGCAGCTGTAGGAATCAACAAAAGCCACCATCAAGGGAAAGCAAGAAACAGAAAAGGCCATGTTATACTGCAGCAGATTCTGACTGATTCCCTCAAGTGGCCCGTGTGGCTGCACAACCATTGCCTCCTTAGCAAACAAAGTTCCACTTCCATGTTCCCAGCTACTGCTGAGTTTTCCAATTTATGGGAAGAAGAAATTTAAGTTAACTCAGTCTCTATCAAGCACTGGACTACACAAGACAAATGTTGAGCAATATTAAACAGTTTTAATTTGCATTTGGGGCCCA
Organism: Platyrinchus mystaceus; assembly: GCA_035041135.1. NCBI lineage: Eukaryota > Metazoa > Chordata > Aves > Passeriformes > Tyrannidae > Platyrinchus > Platyrinchus mystaceus. Next base: position 27,343,909 of record JAWWLV010000183.1, read on the forward strand.
TACAGGTACTGCTCAAAAATTTAAACATGTGGAAGCAATTAAATGGACACCACTCTCCTGTTTTCACAAATCTTGTAACAAGCTAGCGGAGTTATCTTAACATGGTTTAATTTGTTTCCTTCTATGTGCTAATTAATTTGCAGTAAAGAAGCCAACATGGTTTCAGCAGGCTTCTACAAAATGGCCAAATGTGAAACTTTTCCACCATAAGTGGCCTGATGCATGCCTTTGAGTATTTGAACCTGGATCTCAAGGCTAGCCATCCTGTTCCTCATTCTCCAGGCCAGGAGATTGCACCGAAGGCAAGAGTTCTATAAAGTTCACGGGATGAAGATAGGATTTTAAAAGTCTTTCAGATTACTGATTAACAAGAATCTCAAATGAAAAATACATACATTTCTCGATCCAAAGCCTCAGAATATAACCTTAATAAAACCTTCATTACTCTTATCTGGAAAGCAGAAAATCTAATTCAGGACCTTATTGGGGCTCTCTTACACTGCAGACAAGCAGGCACACAGTCATCTTGTACCAGCTGGTTATGACTTCTAATTGGGCAGCATCATTGCCCAGGAGCCAGGATAGGAGAAAAGAAAAAACCCAACATGGTAGACTGGTAGCAATTAGTATTTTAGAAAGGGGAAATAATATCAGGAGAAGCAGGAGTGTCAAAGGCAGGGTTGGTCCTAGATTTCTGCATGTACTGCATAGTAGTAAATTATTTTGTAGATTAGCACAGGCAATTTAATGATACAAGAGTAGCTGTGAGCTTTGGTATCTCAAAAGTAACAGGTTTTTTTCGAGATTTGAAGGCATGAACACAAAGCCTCACTCAATGCATTTTTGAGTGAACTTTTATCCTAAGAAGAAGATGGGCTTACATGTGTCAGCCTCCCTTATCCTCAACTAGATGCCACATATTGCTTGAATTCCAGCACTCCCAGTAAGAATTATTTAATTATTCAAAAACATTAAAAAGCAGTTTGCTACAAAATGTATGCCATCCCCACGCTATTTTCTATCTTCGGTGTAGCACAAGCTTGTCATCACTCTCCAGCTCACACATCCTTCTGCAGGGTTCACGCTGAAAGTAACTACTAAGAGAGATACTGAATACTTTTTTCCTACATCTCTGTGCCATGCCTGTAGCACCAGTGAGTTGTCTAATCGCAAGCTTTCGGACACTGGATCAAAACCACCCACACCATCTGGCACGAGGTGCACAGAGAGGGGAGATGCGAAGGCTTCACAACAGCCCCCAAAATGCACCTTAAGCTTGTGCCCAAGTATCTGAAGCACATCCGTACCATCGAACCCCTCTCATCTGCAAACCTGCGGCAGCACTCGCGGTACTACAGGAGCGGCCACAACCCCCCACATGGCACGCTTGGCTCTGTCCCTCTTCTGAGAGCCAGGACGGAACAGAGCGGCAACAAAAGCAACGAGCCCTTCCACGCACACACACGGCCGCAGGCGCTGCCGCCGGCCAAGGAAGGGGCAGGGCGGGCACCAGCCCGGGCACAGCCCCGTCCCTACCTCTGCCCCGGGGCACGGCGCGCCCGGACCCACCGCCGGCCGCAGCCCCCCTCCCCGCACCCGGCTCGGCCGCCCGGGACGAGCCTCAGCCGCCGCCTCGGAGCCCCCGGCGCTCACCTTTGCAGACAGGGGAGCTGGGGCTCTTCCTCTCGGGGGAGCTCCTGCCCGGCTCCGGCGACTGCCGCCGGTGGTGCCGGACCCTGCCCTCCGGCAGCGGGGGCACGGGCGATGAGCACGGCGAGGGCCCGCAGCCCGGGGGCGGCGGCGGGGGCGGCAGGTGGTGGTGCCGCGGGGGGCTGCCCCGCGCCCCGCCATGGCCACGCGTGGGGCTGCCCCGCGAGGAGGCGGCGGCGGCGCTGCCCCCCGCGCCCCCCGGCGGGGCCGTGGCGGGGCCGCCGCGCCCGCCGCTGCCGGGGGGCGCCGCGCGTGGGAGCCCCGCGCCCGGGCCGCCGCCGCTCCTCGTGGGGCTGCCATGTTGTTGCTGCTGCTGCTGCTGCTGCTTGAGCTGGAAGGGCACCGTGGCCCGCATGGGCTGGAGGCGGCTGCTCGCTCCCGCTCCGCCGCCGCCCGCCGCCGCCGCCGCCGCCGCGCCGCCTGCCCCCGCCAGGGAGGTGGCGGGGGTCGGGGAGCCGCCGCGCCTCACGCGCTGGTGGGACATTGTCCGTCGGGAGACGGGGCTCGCGGAAGACGGCCTGAGGTGGGGAAGGGAGGGAAGGGTGTGAGGCGCGGACCGCTCCTCGCGTGGGTCCAACGCCTCAGGCGGCAGCGGCCGCAGCCCCGTCCCGGTCCCGCTCCCGTCCCCTCCGCGCCGCTGCGCCCGCAGCCTCCGTGCTCCTCATCAACAATAGTGTCCCGGCCGCGCGCCCCGCCCACCGCGCCCTCCCATTGGGCGCGGCACGGCTCGGCTCGCGCAGCTACGGCGCGCCCATTGGCTGCGGGGCGCGCGCCTGAGTGGCCGGGCTCGCGCGGGGGGGCGGTGCGGGAGGCCGCGGGGGGGCCGCGCGCACGGAGCCGCACGCGGGCGGCGGCGGGGCCGCGCGCTGCCCCCGGCACGTGCCGCGGGGGGACCCCGGGAACAGCCCGGGAACAGCCCGGGAACAGCCCGGGACCCCCCGGGAACAGCCCGGGAACAGCCCGGGAACAGCCCGGGAACAGCCCGGGACCCCCCGGGAACAGCCCGGGAACAGCCCGGGCAGGGCGCGCCCCGACCCCCCCGCCCCCGCGGCAGGCTAGACCCCCATCCCGCCCCCGGGCGGCGCGGCGGGCGCAAGGACGTGCCCAGGGGTCCCCGGGACTGCCGCTCGGCTCCCCGCGTCCCTCCGGGGTGCCCACGGCCACGTGGAATGCTGGAAGCCGGCAGGGGTGGCGGCTGCGTCTCACTCGTGCCTCGGTCCCGTTCCAAGGGACCATTATTCCTATTCTGCTCCATTATCCCTAGCCCTAGGTACACTCCAGGAGAGGACGGGGCTCCGCAGCGGTTTATCCAATCGCTTTTGCCACCGCTCGGCGTTACCGATGATGGCACCAGAGACGTGGGCAATATCTAGGCAGACTTGACCCCCTTTCCCCTTAATTGCTGTGTTTACTCTTTTTCCATTAGGTTAGATTAGTTCCATCTTCACTGCCATCTTTTAAAAATACTTGTTAACCGCTGGCATCCTCTTAACCCGATTTATACATCAGGACAGTGAATACATGCACGGAACAGGCCTTAGGTGTTTGGGTTATTTAAATGCAAGGTAAACACACATTAGCACCCTTAAGAAAGAATACATCTTTTTTCTGTCTTTATTGCAAATGCCTGTTCTGAGCTACCAGAACTTACCCAAATTCTTTTCAACATTGCTCTACAAGTTGCATGTTGCAGTTGAATACCATTGCTATGACACAAATGGTGTGACAACAAATTACTTACTGTTCTCTGTTCTTCAGCTTGGTTGTGCTTGGGTTTGGGTTTTTTTTCCTTTCTCTTTTGCTGCTTCTGACTGAAGCATACGTCACTTAACAAGCCCCACTTCCCCTTTGAGGAGCTCCATCCTTGTGCTGATGAGTTCAACAAACCTGAAAAGCATGCATATGATGTGCACAGGCCCTTCTCAAGGATGCTTGGACATTGGCCTACCTAAAGCCTCGAAGGTTAAAGCTCTTGTCAGAGTTGAGAGCTTTTTATGAGAAATCAGACTGGTGAAAGAGAACAGTGTGTTTCTAGTGACGAGAATGCTAAGAAGTAAGCTCTTATATTCTGAATTAATACATTTATTTTGAAGTTCATTATTTACAGGTACTGTAAATACTAGTAATGTGGCCTGAATGAGAGCTGGATGGGTCAATCAGAACTGGCTACAAGAGGCTGTGCCCAGTCTTTAGAAGTATTGTGGGCTACCCCTGAAAGTGGCTGCCACGGGAGGGTACCAGAAGCCTGGCAGGTCACCATCAGTCATATTGTATCCCTTTGTTCAACTGTGCAATTTACTTAAGTTGCCTTATAAATTACACAAAGGGCCACTTCCCAGTCCTTTTCTTGTATCCATCACAAGCATGGCTGATACAATGTGGCAAACCATCAAAACCCCAGATAATGCCTTAATTAATGGAATGCCTGGGTGACTGTGCTCCCCTCATTGGGAATGGCTGAGACGCAAAGAACAGCATAGGCTGCGTACTGCTGTCATCAGAGGTGAAGGCATCCCGTAATTCCCTCAGTGACTCCATGTATATATTGGAAAAGAGAACATGAGCTTCACAGCTCTCCAAAGGTAAATGCCCAGGAGGTAGAGAACCAGCAGCTGGCTTGTCTGGAGAAATAAATGGAACCTGTCTGCTGCTTTGTCCTTCAGGAGTTTCTGTGACTCATCTGTGGGGCAACACAGCAAAAGAAGTTTTTGAGAAGGGGAAGAAAATAGTCTGAGTCCTTCTGAAAGCCAGTTTTGCCATAACACAAAGTCAGGTCAATGGACCTGCACAGGAGAAGAAGTTTTTAGGAACTAAATGGCAAGATGGATGTTGTCAGATCCCAAGGAATGTGATCAACAAAATTTAACAGCTATGTCTCTACCAACTACCAAAATACCGCAGCCTGGGAGAACAGCTCTACCTGGAGGCTCTGGCAGATAATACCAGGGGGACTCAAGGTCACCTGTAGGGTTTTGGACTCGTGGATAGAGAGGATCCAAGGCCTGCAGTGTTGGCAGCATGTGAAAGGGTTCGAGGCACCTTGGAAGTGACTGGTACTGAAGCAAAGCTCCTCCTGGCACCCTGACTGCTGCTGTGGGGCTGGATGTCCCCTCTACAGTCCATGTAGCATCCGCATGATGTTACATAAGTCACACTGATCACAAGACAAGGTTGAACAGAAAACTCCAATCACCCAGGAATTTTGGAAGTGATCATGAGCTGGCCAGAAGGCAAAGATTTCAGAATATTGCCAAAGAGGAGGTGGCACATGCTGAAGAAGCTCCACTGTATAATGAATTACCAGAAAACAAGAAGCCATGTGAGCTGTTCACTGATGGAAAGCTGCTGTGTGGAGCCTCATACAGCAAGTTGCAGAAACTGCTGAAGGACAAGGTGAATCGAGTCAGGTTGCAGAGGCAAAAGTATCCAGGTGGCTTTAGACATGGCTGAACGAGAAACATCTCTGTACTGACTCATGGATGGTGGCAAATGCTCTCCAGGAGTGGCTGCAGTGATGAAAGCAGAGCAACTGGCAGGGGAGGGGAAAACCCAGCTGGGCTGCTGAACTCTGGCAAGATATTGCTGCTTGTAAAAGTATGTTGGGCCACTGAAGAACAACAGGCTACTAAGATTGAAGTGGTTCAGGTGGATCTGCACTGGCAACATAAGGGTGAATTATTTATTCAGGGACTGGCTGGGCATTGGCTGGCAGGTGCATCACTTGTTTTGTGTATTCTTCTATTATTATTATTATTAATCTGTCCTATTAAACTCTATCTCAAACCACAAATTCTACTTTTTTTTCACCCCAGTTCACTTCCCCCACCCCACTGGGGGAGGGCAAGGGAGAGAGCAGCTGTGCAGTGTTAACCTGCCAGCTGCCTGACTGGTTAAACTGCAACAGCAGCCCAGAACAGCACACAGTTATCCTAAAGCAGGTTAATTTATGCAGCATTTGTTTCACTTCTTTGCTGTAATTTTCACTCAAGAGCAGAAGATGGAGTTTGTCCTGCTGTGACAGCACCCAGTGCCAGTAGATTTGTGCCGCAGACTTTTATGCCTTGGACAATTTATTCTCCCCAGAAATAGTGGGAAGCAGTATTTCCAAGTACTTGGAAGCAGTGTGCCATAAAGATACTTCCAAGGCGTAAAATACTCTGGATGCATTCTTATTCCTGCTACTGTTTCGAAGAGGCCAAAAATTACAGGTATTGATTCATATTTATTTTCATGATGCATGTTATGGAGCCAAGTCACGACTTTGAACGCAGGAGATACCTGTGACAATTATAGTACTTCCCACATCATTGTCGCACTGCAAAGATGACACTGCTCCACAAGGCTGCTGTGAGAATATAAAGCACAGCATTTATGTGTAGTGCTCAGCAGCAGTTGTATCGCTCTGCACGCAGCAGATGCGAGAGTTCAACATGTAAAGTCATGTACTCCGACCTAGTCAAACACCGCGTACTCCCTACGTTCATTTGTTTAAACTGTAACAAATGTGTTACAACAGGATTTTACTCCTACACCTTATGGAAATAATGGAAAGACCTAAAGCAGGATTATGAACTTGAAAATAGTTTTGAAACTTCTTTTCAATTACAAAAAAAATTCTCAAAACAAAACCCCAGCCCCAAATAACTTGGATCCAGATCCCCCAGACTCTCCTTGTAATTCACACCTCTCAAGCTCTGGGTTTTTTTAACCCATCACCTTCCTTTCTGCCTGCAGACTTTGCCAAATGCTGTCCAGGCCAACTCTGAGCAACACATTTCTTATGGTTTCATGTGGAACCTTTTGGGCTGGGTTTTTTCAAATCCATGACACACTTACTCTGGCTTGGAGGCTCTCAGCACCCAACCAGAGTCCTGCCAAAATGTGCTGCTTTGTAGTCAGTGTTGGGGGATTAAATCTAGGGATGGCAGACATCCCCTTACGTGCAAGGTGTTGGTTCTTTCTTAAAATACGGTGTGTGGTAAGTGCTGTAGATACAAACAGATCAATCCAAAGGCTGGAAGTGTATCGAGTGCCCTCGAGGGCAGACTGATCCAACACAAAGAGCTTGCAGAAACAAATCTGCAACCTGCTGAAAGCAGGGATGTAAACAAGTCTGGGAACTGGTCAACTGAAAACTGGTCAGCTGGTAACCCCAAATGAAAAGCAGAGAAACAAGGGTCAAAGGCGATTAACCAAGTTGATAGGCCCAAATCCCACTGTGCAGTTAGTAAAAAACCTAAGATTTAGGGAGTTTCCTTCTACTAATGACTGAAAAAGTCTGAGTAGTACTGCTCACTGATCATAATAATATATATGAAAAATGCTCTCTTAAAATAATAGTAATAATAGTAAACCTTACAGAAAATTACTGTGCTTCAAACAGCTTCAAATATGTTATCATCTTATTCCAAAATTAAATAAAATGCAAAGCAGCACATGTAGAGGAGCAATCTACTGACTGAAATTGTTTTTTTACCTACAGTTTTTTCTGGCAATATTGAAGGTTGAAAGACTAAAGATTCTGGGAACCTAATCTAAACATTAGATTATGCCCCAGGATATTGCACTGCATTTCTCATCTCTCCCCTGCAGAGTGAGTTTGTTTTGCTTGTTTCTGTGGGTGTTCAACATCAACTGGAGAAAAAGACATTTTAAAAAATAGGACAAACATAATAGAATTTGCTTTACACAAAACCTGTAAGAGCCTAGTTAATATTCTGGAATATCTGGGGGGATTTGAGAAGGCAAATAGATTGAAATAAGGTATTAAGATTAAAAAAAATAAAAAACAACAGATGGGACTTCAGGCATAAATCAAACCCCATGCAATAAGCAAAATGCACCCCTGACACATTTTGTAAAGTACAGTCTTTAAGAAAAGTTGTCATAGAAATAACATGCAGAGGCTCCAGTGCCTCACTGGCATTAAGGTAACACATCTTTGACAAAGAAACCCAGTTCCTCAATGCAACACTTACCTGCAGCTTGAGGAACGTTCTCACTGCACATTCCTGGCACACATAATTACCTGGGAGAAGCACAAGGTTAATTTCTTTAGAAGCCAGTGCTCAGTTCACCTACAAGTGACATGTTTTTCCACACATACAGATCAGTTTTCTGAGCATATGTTAAATGTCAGCAGCAACACTAAGCAATAACCTTGTGGTGAGTGTCCAGCTGCTGAAGGAGAGGGGCAACCGGAATCCTGCTCGGTTCAGTGATGGGAACTCTTTGCCAGCTTAGAGTGACTGGAACTCTTCCTGGGTTGAGATGAGGGAAGAAAATGAGCAGCAGAAAAGGCCTGTTGTCCACCACATTTTGGAATTTTTTTTTTTCAGTAACTGTGAGAGAAGTGGCCTAGTTCATTTAAACAAGAGACAAATAATCTCCCCTAGGTATCCTATAAGATGCTGAATGATAATTTGCACATGATTCCTCCTCTTCCAACAATAAAACTTTGCTTCCTAAAAGGAACAGTCTCAGCTCATGGCTTATATAGGCAGATGGGAACTTCTGCTTGCCTGTGCCTTAAAAGCACATTTCTATCCCTCATGATCCCAGGGCGAAGCTCAAACACATGATTTAGTTGAATTCTGGCTTTCCAGAGGCAAACAATAAATAAAGTTAGCGGGTTTAATGGTGATTTTAAGCCAGCTATTTCTGAGGCCTGATTCAGAATTGTTAACAGTCCTGCAAGAAAATTCTTGGCACGGCAACAGAAACACAGGTTCTCTATGAATTCTTTCCCCCTCAGCAGAGATCCATCAAGGCCTCCCTCCTGCAGGAAATTCTCTGGTCACCCATACACACCTCGGCTGCACCAGTACAATCAATGTGTGCAGCAGCAATGCCCACCTCATGGGCTACAGGCCTACACCTTGCTGCAATGATTTGTGTCAGACCTCATTTTTTAACTAACCCAGAGACCTGGAGGTGCGAGAAGTTACTCCTTACAACGTATCTGCAGGGCTCAGTTATTACCTTCCCTATAAGAGGGAAGGGGGAGGGGGAGAAAGAGGAAGAAGGGGAGAGAGATTGAGAAAACAGGTATAATTTCAGTATTACAGCAGACTGGCAAAACACCAGTCACCGCAAAGCACACAGACCAACCGTCAGGAAGGGAACCAGGAACAGAGCACAAGCTCAACCTCGCTTCCCTTGCACCATAAAAGTACATTATGAAAACTGTATTTCTGGTCGTTCTGATTAAGAAATCTGATATCTTGTGGCATGAACTTCTCCCAAACAAAGGCTGCAGTAAGTGAAAGAGGAAAGCAAAAAAGCCTGTACTATTCGTAGGAGCTGCTTGCAGGCCTCTTACAAGCAGTGGCACTAGTAAAACGAGCTGTACAACCTCTGTACCCTCTTTATCACAATGCCCTACACTATCCTTTCCTGTTAGCACTTGGCAGGAACAATAAAGAAATTGGGCCAAAGAAAAATGCTGAGTTCTACTGTGTTGTTGATGCCTGAAACAAATATCTCTACCCTCTCTCCATGCTTTCTCCTTCCTCAAATCTACCTCATGCACTTGAGACTCTGCCCACTGGCTTTTGCTCATTATCTGCCCAAACCATGCCTGCTCTCTACTGACTCTATGTCCTCATTCTCAAAAGCTGCTTGGACTGTGATAGAGAGTGCTGGGAAGCTCCTGTCCTTCCCATCAGGAATTGAAATGCATCTGGATGAGGTGTTTCCAACCTTTCTCATTATTTGCATCCTTAACATTTCTCCATTGCCCATGCGAGAAATGCCATTTGCTCAGACACTGCATAGTAAATACAGACTTGCTTTCCTTAATCACCTCCCACAGACCAGCTGTCCTCAGCCAGCCTTATTTGTTGTCTTTGTAAAAGAGGCACGAGTGATCCCCAAAGCATGGCTTCGGCTCAGATCACATTTGTGGGTTTCTCACAGACTTCCCCTGTGGCACCGAGAGCTGAAAGAAGATCCCCTGACATAAAAGCAGAATACCTAAGTGTGCCATTTAAATTCCAGGAATCAAAACGTTTCAACTCCTCATTGGACAGAGAATGACAACCTTTCAGGCTAACATGAAAAGCTGAATTTATACAGATATAAACATTTTGGTATAGTTGAGTTTTCCTGCCTGTGGAAAGTTAACCTTCTTATCCAACAGAATGTGCTTTGGGTCATGGCAGTGAGCAGATGTCTATAATCTCCTGCACGTGGAGAATTTCCATAACATCAGAATTAGCAAGAAGCAAATGGGGAAAAAAAAACCCTGAATGGAAACAAATGGAAGACTGACATGGCTGTGTTCCACAAAGTACGTTCTGCAGCTGCATCACTGCTCTGGAACAAAGGGGAATATAATTATTGTTGTTTTACTTTCATTTCCCATTAGCAAAGCAAAAGCTGAATAAAAGTGGTTGTTATTTCTGCAGGAGAGAGCTGGCAGAGGTGAGTGTATGAGGTCACACAAGGAACACTATGAGGAGACTATTTCTTCAGCCTGAGTAGCTCATGCACTCAGTGAAAAATATATCAGTAAAACCACCACTAACATTCTGTTGCTGCAGGGCTGAGTCAAGGCTTCTCAGATGCCCCGAGGACAAGGCTCAGCCACACCTGCTGGGGTAGGGCAGGACTTGGCTGCTCTTTCTGCCAGCAAAGAACGGTAATTGGTTTTGGGGACATGTCTGCTCCTTTTGTTACGCTGGCCCCCTCTCTCAGTGTGCCTCCTGCTTGCAGGGGAAGCAGGGCTTGCCATAGTCCCTTCCTGCAGCCAGGGTTCACTGTGCTGCTGATGCCTGAAACAAATATCCCCCACTGTACTTGTGGGGCTGAGGTGATTTGCCATACAGGCATATATACTCAACCACACACTACTTGCCTCAGTTTGTTGCTTCCTCCTTATTTATGACAGCAAGAAATGAAGCTACTCACTCTGTTTCCCTTCTTTCCTTGCATTCTGGAGTTAGTTCTTTGGCCACAGAGGTGTAAGACTTGTATCACTTTCTTTTTTTGCCTGTAATTAATAAGAATTAAGTGAGGAGGAGAGACAAAACCAACAAAGCAACTGAGCTGCAGCATGGATTCCACCACTCTGTGTATAGAGGAAAGTGCCAGTTGGTGGAAATTTGCAGCATCCTTCTATTATCTTAATCCATCTCTTTTAGTTCTGTTGGATAGGAAGGCAGCTCCAGGCTGCAAAAGCTCCTGCTTTGTAAGAATGCCAGGACATTGTCTCTTCATGGGGGGGAGAAAGTGCAATAGCTTGTGTGGGAAGGACAAGGGGTTTCTCTTTTAATTCCTGTCCCACCTGCAGAGGTCGATGCTTGCCGTGTTCCTCCCACACGCCTGGTTGCCATCAATCCTGCACTCTCCCCAAGTGCCACCCAACCGAAACTGAGGAGAAAACTATTCAGTTTAACGTCTCTTTCTCCTGTTTTTCCTATGGCTTTTTTGGTTGTTTTTTTGGTTTTTTTGCATTTAAACACTTAGCAGGCAGATGAAGTGTGACAGGTCATGCATGGCCCGCTGCTTTGAAACACTTACAAACTGTGTTCAGTTCCAATACAAGCACCTGAGCTGGCTGATCAGTGAGAAAAGGCAGAGAAGTGAGCAGAGGCACTGCATTCCTGCAACCCTCTCATTACTGGGAGCAGATCTTAGTATTTGTGGCCAACAATAACGTGAAAAATGCACAAAAGACAGTCCTTTTTGTCATTAATATGATCTTTAATAAATGGAATAATGCACCATTTTACAGCAAGCCTTTTCTTTTAGGCCTAAAGAATAGCCTTTTAAATGTTCTTATCCAATGTCTCTGTATCAATACAATCTCTTTATTTAGGTTTATATATAACAAAACAATTCTTACAAGTATTCATAGAAAACTCTGTAGTGGCTTTAACAATGTCAGCTTTCATAGTGGCATCCACAGATGATTAAAAAACAAAAATTAGCTTTTTATTTCATACTCACACTGTTCCATGAAACACAACTTATACAGCATAGCAACGGTATTGGGCAGCTTATACAAAAGAAATAACTGAAAGCAATTATTTATAAATTCATACATGATATTTCCCCAGTGTTTGAGAGGAAAACCAAAAATACCCGTTAACGAAAGGGTTCTGATGAGACTCCATAGTCTAGGATTTCTCCCCCTCTTCCCCCAGAAAAGCTCGCTCAGAAAGTAATGCTCTCTTGACAGTCTTTCATACGGAAAATGGCAGTTTCACATCTCCATATTTCAGCTTCTACAGAAGACCAAACCCTAGAAATCAGTCCTTGCCATGTTCATTTTCCTCTTATACTGCATTTGGGGGGGGAAAATAATCAACAGCAATGGTAAAATATGATTCCAGCTTATATAATTGTGAATAGAGCACGCTTTCCTCTAGAGACAAAAAGCAGACAAGAACATTACACACAAACCGTTTTAAATACATTTCAACAGCGTGAAAGAGAGAGTAGAGTCACCAATCACGAAATTCAAAAGTGACAAATGAGTCAGCTATAACTTGGACTTGCCTGTTTGTTCTTGTGACTTCTTACAAACTACAGAAACATTAACTATTTTCTTTCCTTCTGAATAAACAAGACTGAAGTGTGATACTTCATGATACAGTTCTGAAGCACAAAAAAAAAAAAAGTGAATCAAGTGCTCTAGAAATAAACCTCACACATTTTTGCTGTCTTAAAAACAAGTGAGTGGGCTTTAAAAATTGACTTTAGGGAGACCTTGTAACTAGGAAGTTATAAAGGCTGATTATTTCTGCTTTAAAATAGTTACCAGGCGAGATGCTGTGCCCCAGATGGGTGTAGGCTCCTGTGATACATCTGCAGAAGTCTGCAAGGACCGGGAAGAAATCCTTCCTTCATGTGAGAGTTACCGCGCTGTTGAAGCATGGCGTGTGCATTGAAGGTAACCAACTGAATGACTTGCAAATTTAAACAGTTGCTGATCAACAGGCTTTTAAAAATATCTGACAGTTACATTATAAACTAACATAACTGCAACTAGTTCCTGATTATTATGCACATGTGTATATTAAACCACAGTGAAATAAATAGAAATGGCCATAAAAAGTAATTTGTGTTAGTAACGCACCACTAAAACAGACCTGTGTGGAGCCCAGATACACACTAAAGGAACTGGTGTAAATGAGAATTTATCTTAAAACCTTCCACTCCCACTGCCCTGATGCAGTTCCACTTCTGGACAATAACCACAGCTGCCCTGTGCCGACCCAGCCCGGCAGCCTGGAAACCCCACGAGCAAACACCCAGCAGGGCACCGGGAGCCAGGGCTCATCCATGTGGTCCCACGTTCCACATCAGCTTTCCCAGGGCTAATCCTCCCAAGAAGTGTTTTAACACCCCAGCCAGCAGGACACACCCCTCCTTTGCCCATAACCAACGGCAGACTCCTCTTTGATTCCAACGGCACTGGCTCAACCGTGAGCCCATCGGGTGCCGATTCCCTCGGATACGCTTGTGCCCAACATGATGCTCATCTGGATTTGCAGGAGCACCTACATCTGTTATCTGCAGAAATGGAACTTCTGCTACCAATTTTACTCAGTACAGAAGAAACCTCAAAACGAGAAATCTGATTTGTCACTATTTCACATCAAAACTGAACCCACTAGGGAGGTGGGCGAGATCAAAAAGGGATGTATTTCTACAGCTACAGTTTTATATGACAATATAGAAGCTTAAAATGTAATTGGATTTAATGGACTAAAACACTATGTTTAAATAGCAACCACACACATAACTATAGCTACTACATAAAAAAGCCTTGTAAAAATTATGTGTTAAGTGTTCTGGGTTATTTTTTGATCTTTAAGACAGGTACCTTAAATTACTCAGCTTCAGATAAAACTTGTCATGTGCATTCCCAGGTTTCTCTCCCTCTCATAAATCCATTCCACTTAAACAATCAGTGACAAGTCTGTCATGGGAGATCTTGGAACTATGGGACTGTATGTCACAGTCTGATCCCAACTTTACTGTGATGCACTAAAGACAATTTTAAAATGGCATATGAAAAAAAAAATTATATTTGCTATCAGTGCTACCATCTGATGCTGTAACTCATGCACAACATACATATGCATCTAAATACATAAGGAGTTTACATAAAAAATATATATCTGGCTTCACTGCAATACATATAGTTTTCACTGATGAAAGGCTTAAAGTTGAACAAAAAATAATGAGCACATTTTAAAAACGAGGTTAATATATTTACCAGTTAAAATGGGTAGTGGGAGACCAGACAGAAAAGCTCAAATAATCCAAATAAATGCAAAATACTAAGTTGCCCAGTCTACAATCTAACTTTCATAGACTAATCAATCCAATTTCAATTTACTTTGATGAGCTGCTACAAATTTTCCAGTTAGGCATCAGGTCATGTATATGCTACTGTGCTTGGCAACTATTATCGAAACCAGCCTGTTTCAGCAGCGCCATCATTTTTACACAAGTAAAAATTACAGCATAATTAATGTCTCCTGTACTGATTAAATACGTGAATTTTGAAATTCTCCCTAATTAGGCCAGAATTGTCCATAGTAACATATCAATAGCAGAATGACTATGAACTTCTGAATATTTTTCATGGAAGAAAATGATAATCTGAACATAGATGTAGTAATGTTGCGTAGATTTTTTTTTAATATTTAAAAAAGGAATATCGTTACAGAAAAATGCACTGAACCTACAGCATATACAGTGTATACATATATATTTTTCAAAGTAAGAATTCATTGCTACTAAATTTGGGCCAATAATCTATTCCTTACAATTAAAGAACTCCCTTATTCTCCTGAGGCAGATAGGATTACAGATTTCTTTTAGAGAAAGTTGACAGGTGGGAGGATATGTACTTTCTAAACACATTTAAGAGGTGAGGTTTTTCTGTTGCTTGTTTCCTGAAACTTGCCAGCATCTATCTTGCATTGTTTTGTGCCCAGTGCACTGAAAAAATCAAAATGTGTTGCCTTTGAAAATTAGGTAGTTTTCTATAGGAAAACAAGACACAAATGGGCAGCACTAAGACAGCAAAACACGAATGGAAATGTTGTTTCTGAGAATATTCTAATTATGACACTATCAGATAGTTTTAAGTTAGGAATCCCTTTGCTTTAGCTGTGCAGTTTAAGTGCACCTTGGAGCTTCACAAAAGGCCTTGTTAATACTAACTGCTTAGCACATGAAGCTATTAAGCATTATAAGCAAATTCAGGGGATGTGTTGCAAATAACATGACTTGTAAATATCAATTTAGAAGGAAACAGACCTGACTACGAGGCATGTCTGGTCAAATGATTAGAATTCACATTCTAAAAAACATGTTATGTTGGTGACTATCTTTATTACAGGAAACTGAACAAGAGACAATGCATTAACCTAAGCAACTCTTCTGGCTTCTACTAGTAGGTCGTTTTCTATAACCAGTAAGATTTTGGATTTTGTCTTATATCTACAAACATCACAAATGTTTGCTCTATCATTTTACTTGAATTATGTTATAAATTACCATAACAAATATTCTACTGTTGCCTATTTGACACAATTCATAGGTATTTACACTATCATTCTATTTTTGTTTGCTATATTTATCTTCCCTGCAATATACATGAGAAACTGATAGAAAATTATCAACTTTCATCATTATTCTGTTTTTGTCTTAAAACACAAACAAATAAAAACAAAATCAGAAACTACAAGGAAACAAGTCACATTTGTCTCCCTTGTTTATAGTACATTTATCAGCCATCCCTGTGTTTGGTCTGTAGAATTCTCTCTCTTGCATGTATTTTGTTTGGTTAAGATGATGCCCTGCGGTATGAAATACAATCCATTATCATGTAACTTACAGAGAACTTACTCTATGGAGATTGGACTATGTGCTGTGAGCAAAAAAAAAAAAAAAAAAGGGCATTACTAAATTAAGCATTAAAACCAAACTGCTAATCTGGTCTCATCTAGCTGTGCAGAATTACAGTATTTTGGTACCTGCTTAAGAGTTTGTTTTGACTGACATTTAAAAATAAATAGTTTTTCCTCCATTTAATCTATAGGCTATTTTGTGATAAAGTACATTTTTCTATCACATTGCAAATTATATCTATCCATGGCAGATTGCAAAGGCAATACTTGCTATTGATAATAATTCATCCCAGAGGCATACAAACAGTAGGAATAGATAAAAGGGGAATAAAAAGCATTGTTTGCTTTAAGAATGTTTAAGGAAAACTGCAGAACATTTTCATCTGATATTAAAATGATTTTGATTGCATTGATCACAAAAAAGTTGGATTTTTTACAAAGGCTTGGCCTGCAAAGAAAGGCTAGAGAAGACGGGTGCAAATCTGTCTTAGCAAAAAGAAGCAGCAGTCAGAGAAGTAACTTTTCTCTCCCCAGAGTGTTTTGAGTTAGACAAGAGAGTCCTAAATACTCTTTTTAGCCCATGTTCTGAAATGCTGATGGATGATACATGCAAAGCAAAGCAAAAGTCACTGGGAAAGGAGTGAAGGATCTTCAATAGGCATGATACAGCTGACCACTAAACAACACAGCACACTGCAAATGGAGACTCAAAGGAGGCCAGAAGAGAAGAAAACCACAGTGAGCATTATGAACAGAATGCCAGAAATTCTGATTCAGGTCTTGAAACCCAGCTGAGCAACTGGCAGGTTTTCAACATCTGGGATGTGAGATTGGAGCAGATGGGAAGCCGGAGAGTGAATTAAAAGTCAAACCAGAGGAAGGCTGTATTTTTGAAGAGGGGAGATATAACTGTGTATTTATACAGGGGGATAACATAATTATACCTCAGAGACGAGAGGTACTGCTTGAACTGGAGCTTAAAGAACATCAGGAGACTGAAATGTGCCTCTTGGCTTGTATTTCTACAACTACACTTAATCAAAGTCTGGATTTATAGAGCTATCTCTTGGAGATATCTAGGAGAATCTAAGAAATGTTAAGAAGCGTTACAAGAGAAAATCATAGCAATCAAGCACAAACAAGGGATTTTGGGGAACAGCAAGAATCAGATGCAGCAAGGCATATATTAGGCTAGTTGTATCATCAGATATAGAAGAACAGGGTTGGCAAAGTTTACCTCAGGGGGGAAAAATAATAAATCAGCAAGGAAACAAATGAGCTTAAAAGCAGAGAGCATCTGTTTCAGTCATCTGAAAGGAGACAGGCTAAGGGAGGCAATTGTTTGCTGCCAGTATCCTGCCACAGGAGTCTGGCAGGCTGACTGAATTGATTTTCTTTCTTTGAACATCACCAGTTTTCAGATAAAGTGACAAAACTTTACTTGGTACCAAAGACTGATCTGTTACATCTTTTTCATCTAAATAGTTTTTACTGAAGTTTCAATCAGAAAGAATATTTCTCAGGAGGAAGGAGGTCCTGACTAATAAGGAAATTAATTTTCTTTCAGTAGACAGTAAAACCAATCATTCCAAAAAAAAAAAAAAGATTTACTTGAGATGGTGAAAAAAACAATTTATCTCAATAGATATTACATTCACATTCACTGACAGCTAAAATCAATGTGCATACAAACTGATAGAAGGGACTACGCAGAGGGAAAAAAAATCCCCAACCCCCCCCGCAAACACCCATGAATTTTAAAAGCATGCAATAAATTTTAACACGATGAATGAGGGGCTCTCTAAGAACTCTGAAGGGAGGACGAGTTTCAACTCAACTTGGCAACAAGAGTTAATTAGGATGCACCTACCTGGATAAGTAATTAGGTTGATTTTACCTCAAACTGTCTGTAGGTAGGTAAATCAGGCAAGATTTGTGACTCATCACAAAACTGTTTTGTGCCAAGTAAGATTCATGATTTTTTTTCTCTGTGTAAACAAAGTAAGTTCACGACCTATCTTCACTCAGGCTTTTAAGTATGACAGTTATTAATATTTCTGAATAAAAGGTATTTTTCAATGTACATCATTAGTGATCTAAATAAGGGTATACATAAATACAGGGGGTAAAACTGCACACAAAATAAAATGGAAAAAATGGCTGACATTGTTTCCTTATATTTGTTCACCATTTTCTTATTCAGAACTTCACAGGCTGGCATCTACTACTATAAAGGAAACACATTTTGATTTGGAAGGATCAAAGGAAAGGTACTGAGCTCAGATTTTTTTTTTTGTTCCTTTTTAAAAGCCCTTTCAAGTTGGGGAAAATTCATGCATTGTCACCTCTGAGCACAATGTGATATAGGCAGCTGCTTCAAGCTGGCTACAATGTGCAAAGTTCACTGTCATGACCGGCTGACTGCTCAACTGTCAGGGAAAAATTAACAGATACAAAAATGGGAACATGTGGCAGTTTTAGAAACACACTTTTCAATAAAGCATACTGTGAACTATAGACTATTGCACATTTCAACATGACACAAGAAAAATAAGGGGTTCAAAAGAGAATACACTTTGTAACATAGAAATATACAGACTAGCTTGTGCACAGAAATCAAAACATGGTTACAAGACACCACTGCAGTCAAACCTGTCTTATAGTCTGCTTATGATCTTAGTGACCTTAAGAAACTGGTCCAAACTGATTATCAGCAATACTTTTTTTTGTTACTTTTTTTTTAAAAAAATATTTTGAGACCACATTTTTGATACACATATATATATTCCGTGGTCAAAACAGACAGACTTAACTTTAGCGATACTAAATAAAAGTGCAAAAACGTTCAAAAAATAAAACAAAATAAAAAAATATGGAAGCATAAGCTAAAAATTTTCTGCATAGCTGAAATCTATTTAAAGCGAGTCCTTGGTAGGGGTTGCTGACAGGAGGAGAAAGCAGTTTTTTAAAATGTCTTCTGCATGTTTGTTTCAAATAATGCAAAAAAAAAAGGTCATTTGTCGGCTTTTAAAGTATTTCACAGGCAGTTCACTCCTGCGTCCTTAGATACCATTGTGGTGGCAGTGCCTCCTTCTGCGAGGTAAACAGCAGTGCTGGATTTGGGGGGGGCTGCCTGGTCACTGCCGTTGTTGTTGACCTCGCAGGGCAGGGGCTCGGTGGAGATGACCCACGTTGAAGGACGCCACCGCTTCAGGGAGTACGGAGTTTTCACACGTTTCTTGATCTTTTCTCCTGAGCCCGATTTGCCATCCTGTGAAGAGTCACCTACTGAAGATAAAAAAAACAAAAACAAAAAACCACCAAATAAAACCAAAAATAAAACAAAACAAAACAAAACAAAAACCAGAGTAGAAAATAGTTTTATGAGGAAGGTAAGATTAGACTGGAGTCCAGGGCTGTTACTTATGTGAAACAGAACAAAATCTTATCACACAGAAGCAACTGTGTGGCAGAGGTATGACAGGTATATCAACTGCAACAGCTGCCATTAAAACAGGGGGTTAGGTTCTGTTCTCTGTCAGAAATTACTTCAGTGAAGTAATTTGTGTTACCTGGAACGCACATTGGCATCAAACAGGAGTATCAGCATTTGACATTTGAGGGGCTTTTGCAATCATAGTATCTTATATTACCTGTAACGGGAGGTACAAAAGAATGTTGCTACTAAAGGACAGCAAAGGCTAGAATTCTAATAGTGTAATTAAATGTTAGGTCCCCTAATACTACTTCATCTGGCAAACCTGCATACAAAATGGTCCATTCTCTGTTAAGATCCTAAGTCAGGATTCGGAATGTTGGGTTGCAAACGCAACTTTAATTGTGATAGAACTTCAGCAGTAAAAATCTGATTGTTAAAAAAACCCTTTATACATCCCTTTCTTTTAACTTAACCATCAATTAAAGAAATTCACTGCAATAATCTTTTTTCTTTACCTCAATAAGATTTCAAATCATGTCAACATGTTAAGGCAAAACTTAAGGTTTCCTACTTAAAAGGAAGGCTTAAACATTCCACTGCTGAATATTCAACTACATTTCTTGAAAGGTATGTTCTGGTTTGGTTTTAAACCTTTTATTTCCAAAGGTGCCTGGCACCTCAGTTGATTTCACTAGTATCACAGCATCTGTCTAAACATAGTCAAGAGATTTGCAAGCACCTTTCATAGACTAAAGTGGCTTCTGGAAATAAAAATTCTCTTTAAAATGCACAGCAAGAGGCCTTTCCAACAGCTCGTACAAGCTCAAAGTCAAACACAAAGGATGTACCTAACTTAACTGTAACTATATGATTACATGTTTACTGTAAAAAGGAGAGTCCCATTATAACTTTTTAGATATTTGGCCATAAAAATCTTAAGGTAGTTATTCTGAAACAGTCCATTAAAATTCATTCCTTCTGTAACTACTTGGATTGCTTTTTAATATGTACATGGTAAACTCATGAAGAATTGCTATAATTTTTGGAGCTCAGACAGCAAAAAAAAAGACAACACCTGACCCTTCATCTAGGGGTTCATCTGGGCTAATACAGTAAAATCAGTTGCTTTGAAAGTAATGAAGTATATAAGTAGTAATTATAACAAAATATTTTAATCAATGCATCTTAGAGATGACTACTCTAAGGAGAATGAGGAAAAGTAAGGGAAAAAAGGTATAATGTGACCCTGCAGAAAGGAATAGGAAGCTTCTTCAGTATGATTTGCAGCTGTCAAGGTAGGGGCCTTGCAAGGAATTACAAAAGTTAACCTAGAGTCAAGAGTAGATAGATTAGAAAGGGACACATTTATTCTGTGTATGTGGAAGGAAGATAGTGATCTAATGTGCTGGAAATGATGGAGACAGGGCTTTATCAAAAAGACTGAAATAGCGTTGACTCCAGAGATTAAATTTATATAGGATTTAATAAGTGTGCTTTGAGAAGGAACAGGAGAGATGGAAGTAATTTCTATTCAAGCAGATATATATAGTTACTAAGCAAAAAAGCGTCAGAGAAACTGTTCAAGTCCTGTAGGCAACTTACACTGCATACTACTGCTATCCAAACTATTTGTAGCTGACAGATCCAGCGAATTAGGCCTCTGTGCTCTTCTAGTCTGGGTCTGCCCAGGATTTCTCACTACATTCTGGATACTGGCTGTCGCTGTGTCTGGACACGGATTACTGTTGTTGTTATTGGCATTTGTTCGGCCATTATCCAGTGGTCGCTCCCTCCTGTCTACGAGGCGGTCCAGAACACCTTCATCGTGGCCAACCTGCTGCTCCCGCCTCAACAAGGGTTCGTGCTCATCAGGGCTTGAATTAATATTCAGCCGACTATCCTCTCCACTGAACTGGTTCTGAAGCATTTCCTGGGCCCTCTGCGCTGCCGAGCTGGTTGTCTGGCCAGACGGCACCGTGCCATTGGCATACTGGGCGGTGCCAGCGTGAGAGTTCATGCCGTGGCCTCTCCCGGCCACTCCATTCATGGTGACTGTCACAACGTGAGGCTCTGCAGCATTGATAGTGTTCATCTTGGCGACGCCTGTTTCCACCTGCTTCAAGTTTGATTTGTGCTTGCCACCAAATTTTAACCGTGGCTCCTTTGTTGAATTTTTGGTGTTCAGGGGGAGGCTAGTAGGCCTCTTCGGAAGGTTCTGTTGCTTGGGTAGAGGATAGACCTGAGCAGATGGGACATCGGGAATCAAACATGCTTGACCATTGCCAGCTTGTGTGAAGTCCTGTTGTCCTGTCACCTCTACTGCAAGCTTTATCAGTGGATAAAGCAGGCTGGAACTAGTGCTGCTGAGTGGATCTGGCCCGCTAAACTGCTTAAGTGAATGTTCCATCAGATTCTCATCAGAGCTTTCTTTCAGGTTCTTATCCACTTCTTTTGGATCCAATTTATTTGTCTCTAAGTCCTCCTCTGTTAGCTGCAGGCAAACAGGGGTGGGCCCACCTGGCTGCATGACATTTGTAGTATGTAAGTTTGTTTCGTCCGGGTAAGGCATTTCGGATATGGTGGTCATGCCAGTGCTGGGAGTGAGGCCAGTTGTATTGGTGGTGGTAGTATTGGTGGACAGACTGGTGACACTTGTCTCAGGGCTAGGAATGCGAGCTTGTGCTTGTTGCCGCTCGTAGTTAATGGAATTTCTGTTCTTTTCGCCTGAAGTCAACGGTGTAGTGGACATTGAATGTTCAGAAGAAATGTTCTTCACTATGCTGTCAGTGTGGTGGATTGAATCTTCAATGTAAGAAGAGGAAGAGTAATCTGGAAATGGCCTTATCTTTGATACACGTCGATGATGTGAAAGATTCCTTTAAGAAAAAATAAGGGATATTAAGATCATATATGTAAAAATCACCTCATATTATAAAGCCTCTCATTTAAGAGAGACCAACGTTTTTCTGTTTCTTTCCATGCATAAACCAAGGACAGACACAGTACAAACAGATATTTCAGTAACTTCCTTGAAAAATCCTGGGTAGCAGAAAATTGGTTTTACTAGGACAAAATTTCATCATGGATGTCAATGGCTAGAGAGAACAGCAATTTTCTTCTCTTTGTCCAATATGCCATTTGTCTAGTTGACTGCTAAGGTACCACTCCAGATGCAGAGTAGTGACACTAGAGGAGTCAACAAGAACTCAACAGACAAGATCAAGAAAGCAATGCTGGGAAAGTCCTCCACCATGAAAACTCTATTATTTTAACCATTTAGATATTCTATGATTTGAACATAAATTTTTTCCATGACAATAAACACTGCCATATACAGCAACATTACTCTTCTCTCAAATCCAGATTTCTAGCACATACTATTAAGCACTAATGTCAATTCTGCAAATTCTTGCTCCCTGTGGGTCATATATAAGCAGAGAACGTGCAGCACTTCTTTCCCTGGGGTCAAAATAACGATGCCTTAAACAATGGCCCTGTGGTTCTTTAATTGAAAAACTGTAGGTTTGAGACTCTTTGATTTTCTGAACTCAAACTGACTGTGAATTCAGTTTTTAGCAGAACACTTCAAACAGAAGTTTTATGCATCATTTAGCAAGTGTCCTTAAAGACAATTCCCTTCATCACTCCATTTCGTTGCAAGCCTGCTGAGACAGTTTGCCTAAGCTCAGTTTAAAAGGCCCCTCTGTGAGATGTACAGTTGTTGCCATAAAAGGTGCCCGAATTCCAGGGACACATACAGAGATCTTAAGAGCACAAGCAATCAGGACCATGTCACACAAAACCCATATGCAGACTAGCTCATGTAACACACCCCCACTCCACAACTGCAGAAAGGTTAAGCCAGCAGCAAGCTGTAGCTTCCCTCCTGGAGCAAGCTGAGCACTGCACTGGGCATTTGCTGCTGACTAAACCCAAATGTGTTCTCTCCTTACCGCTCATTTTGCATGGCAGTTGACATAGGGTTGACTGTTGGACTAACTGATTTATTCCTCTCCCAGATCATCATGAGTTCTGCCATTCTCTCCTCAGCACACTGTGCTGTTAGTCGAGCCTCAGCATCTTGATCCCAGCAGTCTTCAATCGTTTCTTTAAGTGACCTCACAGCCTGCCGGGAGACAAAAACCCCTCATCTTAAATTATTTTCCCTTTATATTGTGCTTCTAATTTACTGTTTTATGGCAGCACTCTGCATGCATGAAAACAGTCACAAGCTTGTAGGGAAGAGAAACAGAAGATACACAATTTCCTTCAAAGCTAATTTAACCTAATAACTGCAATATGCATGACTAGTATTATCACACCTCACACACACACACACATCAACTGGAAGACAACTATTTAGGAAAAGCTCCATTCACCAATGTCCATACAACCTTCAGCCAGCCCTCTGAGGTATGCATGCTCAGCTTACTCTCCTTGCCTTATGAGAGCTGTGTAGTAAGGATTGCTGATATTCTGGAAATGTTACCCTCACAGCTCTGCTAATGGTCACTGCCTCGCTCCCCTGCACTATATGTAAATAACACAGCCGTGCCCACTTCATCAGACTTTTCTTCCTCTGTTCACCCACTGCAGCGCCCAAATGTCTCATAAGTATCAGTGAATTTGTCTGCGCCATGGGAGGAGGTTATTGCTGCACTTGTTTTACAGATGGAGAAACAGAAACACACACACACGTTCCTGGCATCACACTGTGGGATGAACTGTACAGTCAGGATTAGAGCTCAAGACCTCCAAAACCTGCTGCCATATGCTCAGAGAACTGGAAAGGAAACAACTGAAATTATGAACACTGAACAATTCTGCTTTCACTGCATCTGGAGTACAAAAGCCAGGCAGACATTTATGGGCCCCTGCTGCCAATCTATGGCCCGTGAAGAGGATCTGGCTTGCCAGAACATCTCACATCTACAGCCCAGCTTTAACCTCTCCAGCGCCAAGGACTGTGCATAGTCCCAGCTGGGCACTACGGCATTCAGTGGGTCCTGCTGACTGTCTCTGTGCCGGGACTGCCTTGTGTCCTTCTGGCAGTGACAGCCAGGACTGGCTCTGCGTGCGAGCCAAGAGCTCCTCACCCACCAGGCGGGCTCCTGGCACCGCCTGCATCTGGCAAATCACTGCTGCTCAGCCATGCAGCCACGGCTGCACAGGTGGGGACCAGCTCCCCCACAAGCAAACCTTTTATCTCTCTTCCCACAGCAGAGCACAGAAGGGCTAAGCAACTATCCTCCCCTTAGCTGAGGGACACGAGTCTAAAAGCACCTGCAGGCACAAGGACATGGATCTGTTTTCTCTCCCACAATAAAATGCCTTCAATTCAGCTTTTAGGACTTGATTTTGTTGCAATTTAGACTAAATATTTAAGTCTAAGACACTCTAATCTCCTGCCTTGTTTCTTTGCAAGACTCTCCCCTACAGGTTTCACCAGTATTAATTCAACCAGTGCTTAACTGAAAACTGTATCTCCTCTAGCAGATCCTTTCCTTTTAATGTTGTAAGGGTCATGAAAGGAACACAGTAATGACTGTATAGATAGCTAAGAAAACTGAACTCATAGAGCTTCACATTTACCACAATGTGTTTTCTATTCATTTCAGGTTCAAAGACCACTATATGAAAATGCACTATTTAGAAGTTCTAGCACTCATCAAAATAATAGAAGAGATCAGAAAACTGCATTATTCTATTATTCTCTTAATATCCTTCAGTGCTGACCTTTGAAGTCAAGCTTGGATCCCACTTCGGCAAGTGAGACAAGAATGCTGTAAATGTCTCAACACAGTTTATAGCCCTTGAATTATTTTACCCACATCATCTGCTCAGGTTGTTGATTTACACTGTGAAAAACAATACTTCTAATCGAGGTCTGTAACATAACACATATAGTGCAAGAAGCAGACTGAGACTGCATATATAACCACAAATACAGCATTCCACATCTTTTGAGTGCCTTAATTATGTGACCTAAAAAATAAAACGTTGCTTTTTATTTTTATTCCTCAAATGAAAAGGACATGTCTTTAATATGTGAATTTGCATGAAAGTGTTATAACCCAACACATCAACACAGCTTTACACAACAGAAAAAAAGTCTTTTTTTCCCATGCACTAGATACAGAAGGTTAGGACCTGCATCCAGGGTGAGGTTATCTGGAGCTTAGCTTTCTACACTATCTCCTCTAGAGTGCTCATTCAGATATTACCCCAGACTGGCATAGGGTGGAAGAAGTTGTTTGATACCCATGAGAGAACTACATATTATTCTTTCTTCTCTTAAAGCAGTGGTGTAGATCAATTCTTAGAGTTGGAGTTATCATCATAATTTTGATTTTTTGCAAAAAAAAATAGTAACAACACAAAAAATATGTTAGGCAGTTTAAATATGAAGATCATCTATGGAGTTTATCAGCCTGCGAGAATGCAATTAACATTTAAAATGGTAGTCTGCAAAACAGAACAAACTTTCTTGAACTGTTTTAGTTTTAACTGTCTTCAAAAACAGCTGCCAAACTTGGTTCTTCCAACACTGCATTTGCCAACGTGGCTACATTTAAACAGTTGTTTGATTTCCTATATCCTTTGGGCGTGGATTACAGTTTTTTCACTCCTCTGCCCCTGAGACTGGCTGGCCAAAACTTTGTGAATAAAGAACCCCTCTATGAAGCTCCCAGCTCAGTTCCAACATGTGCTTCTGCAGTGCACCACTGGAGGCTACGCTCCTCTCTGAACACCATTTGGTCCATATTTACAAGTTCCAGCACAGGTGAACCCTCAGGCTCCTCGCTGTCTGCACAGCAGCTACACACTTATCAGCTAGCAAAGCCTCTGAAGATTGCAGAGCATGATTTCACTAAGGGAATAAACAGAAGTATCTTTTTAAGAAAGAGTCAAATATGTACTTTTCATACTCTCAATCAAGCTGTATTAGCTTAAACAAGTTATCACGGATCAGGTGAAACCCCATAACTGCATTTCATTTCCCTTGTAATAAAAGACAAGCAGCCCCCTCTAAACTGCGGGGATTAGCATTACCTCACCTTTGCTGTGGATGAAAGCAAGCACACAGACTCACCAGAGTTCAGCTGACTTGCTGTAACTTGCTGGCCTGCAGCAGCAAGCCAGGCTCTAAGCCATAGCTACACTAATTCAAAAAAAAACAACAAACAACATGACTACGTTTATGGTCTTGAAAACAAAAATTGCAGATCAAATGAAGCCATACAAAATTTTTAATGTAGTTCTAATGAAATGATTGCTGGAAGCTTTAGCCTCTGCAAATTCTGAGGACTACACAAGTTCAGAAAAAGTTTACTGTAATGTTTACAGGTTTTAGTTTTGGAACAGTATATTGGCATTTTTGCCAACTATTTTATGGTTTTATTATTTTCTAAGATGTCAAAAGGCAAAAAATGCCTTCGTCTTTCTCATCCAGCATACAGAGGACACATGGGCACTTCATGCATAATACTACAGATAGTGTCTAACAATTAATATAAGTAGTTATCTCCAGGGCATCACACTGCAGCATCCAATAGTAATAATAACAGTAGTTTTCCTGAAAAGAAATCTAGTTTTCATGTCAATGGCTTTTTAAAAACTGAATTCCATATTTAAGAAGTCCAGACAGAAATAGCTCCCAATCCTTAAATACTAACAAACATTAAAAAAGAAATCAAAAATCGCTTTTAAGAAATGAGTATACCCTAAAGCTGATTAAATCACTGTTTCTTTGCAAATATTCTATCTCACCAGGCTGTTCTCCTTCCACGCTTCTGGGAATTTTGGTCTTTGCTTCTCTCTAGACACCAAGACTTGCATATCTTCAAAAGTAGGATGGTTTCCGACTTCAGTCTGAAAAGCCATCTGGTACTCTGGCACAGATTCCCCTGTTAGCAAAAGAAAGAAGGGGGGGAAGGGAAAAATCAATCAGATTAAAAGGCAGAGCAAAGGCTTTCAGGTGATGAAAGGTACCATCAGAATTGCTGTCTATCGAGATGTTCCCCACTTTCTCCACAAAAAAATCTGAATTAACTGCAAATGAATTACACGTTGTTCAGCAACCTTTCCAAGGATAACTTGGAACTTTGCTGGCTGAGTGGCACATTCAGAATGTTTTGGAGCCTGAGGATGACACCTATTTTCCATGAAACACTGACTGATTATATTAATGTACTTATTTGTGAGGAAGCCCAGCAAGATTACCAGCCCCTGCACATGAAGTGAAGCTGTTTGACTATACAAAGAATGCTGCATTTTAGATTCATTCTATATGCTGTAGCTTGGGAAGATGATGGTGGGTGTGGCACAACCTCATGTGTCAAATTTTAGAAGTCTACTTCCCTTTCTTTTGTTACAGGTTCTGAAGATTTCCCTGCATTTTCAATGTCACTATCAGAAATAAAAGTACAAATGACTAAAGGCTACATTAAATCACACTATTTTTCCATACATTCTTTTATGGGGAAAGTCCAAAAAACACTTTTATCTGTTCTAACAACTGGTAGCATTGCCTTTCCCATCAGATTAACTCTCAGTGTATTTAAGCTCTGGACAATAATAATAATAACGCTCAAATTGCCCTTACCATGAGGCCTGCAAACTGCCTGAACAGGTAATTTGAAGTTTCTCAGCAGGAACCATGGCAGGAACCATGGCAGGAACCATGGCAGGAACCATGGCAGGAACCATGCCTCACCCTCAGACACAGCGTGCTGACAACCACCACTGCGAACACTAGATGGCACCGACTTAATGGCAGAAGCAACCGAGAAAACTAATTCCCCTCTTCACTTTCAAAAGCTCTGGCTAAGGAGCAGCTTTGGTTGCTGGTACTGCTTTCTACTATTACACTTTTCCCGGTTCTTTTAGTTACCTGGGAAGAGGTCTGTACATCTCATAAATATCTCCCAGTAGATAAGGCCTAGCGCGTACATGTCCACTTGTTTCAAAGCAGATTCACAGTCCCTCAAGTTCACTGCTCCTTCGAGCACTTCTGGGGCCATATAGCGGATCGTGCCGACCTGAGAAAACATAAAACCAAAGCTTCACATCAGGAAGTAATTTCCAAATTGAATTTATTGTGGAGATTTATTTTTTAATACCCTGTTTTGTTTGGTGTTTTCTACAGTTATGGAAAATGCAGTTCTCTTATAATCAATGTCCTCAGCTTCTAGACTCTTACTAGCAGCCTAGTCATAACAAAACCCTTGCCCTATTTTGTCCCTTTTTTTGTATGTACCAGAACAAAATAACTTTGTCCCTTACTTAATATTCTCAGTAATGTTTCTTCCCCCCTGGAATTACTCTGTTAAACATCAAGGTATGTATCATAATGAAAGAGGGTGCTGCTGAAGAAGAAACTCGTTCTCTCTTTTT
The DNA here is from genome assembly GCA_035041135.1 of Platyrinchus mystaceus. Taxonomy (NCBI): domain Eukaryota; kingdom Metazoa; phylum Chordata; class Aves; order Passeriformes; family Tyrannidae; genus Platyrinchus; species Platyrinchus mystaceus. Next base: position 27,372,328 of record JAWWLV010000183.1, read on the forward strand.
GAACTGTCACTAAGGCTCTACCCTGCATCTTCCATAGTCAAAGGTTATTAACAGCCTTGTAAGATTCTATTCATTTTCACTAGGACATATGTTAGTTAGATTAGAGCACTCACTCATCAGTACTAGTACAAGAGTGTTTTGTCACAGGACTGCTCCCTACCCCTACATTTTAACAGCACTTTCCCTGTTTCTTTGTTCAGTAAAGGGGAGATCTAAAAAGAGCACCTGTGCACTATGTACTATCCATTTAGCACTTGCTTTCTAAGGGAAGGTGATTAGCACTGCAAAACATATTCTTTGAATGAAATGTAAAGGTTTTCTGTAAAAGCACAGACAAATTTACTGAACCATTAGGGACTTTCATTCTGTTTAAAATAGCCTCGCTGTATTTCCATAGCCTGTATTGGATGTCAAGTATATTTATGCTTATACAAAAAGAAAACAACAACAAAAAACTCCCCCACTCTCTGAGTCACAGCATCATAAAAAGGAAAGCTTAAGAAATCAGTTTCTTCTTTCTGCCTAGAATCCATTATAACCCACTCCTAACAGATGTTTTCCCAATCTGTTCCTTAAATTCATAAAATGACGTAAATTCTATATAGTCTTCCTTAGCAGTCCATTCCAGAACCTGGCTGCCCTCTACAGATTAGAAAGGTTTCTTGGTAACTAACCTGAATTTTCCCTCCTGCAATATAATTCCATTATCTCTTGTCCTGAATGCAAACAGTTTATTCCTTTCCCTTTGTAGCAGCTGTTTACATACTTGAAGACCTGTCTCGGTCTTCCCTAAACAACGCTCATTCTTTTATCTTTTCCCCTAAGGTACTCTTTCAAGCACCCCCTGGTTTTTCTGACCCTGTCCTTTCTCAGTTGGTCCAGGTCTTTCTGCATGTACTCACTCAAACACAGATGTTTCCATTTAAAGTCCAGAAAATTGCAGATGACATCCAGGGAAATGGTTGTAGGATGTAGAATGTGGTATGTCACCATTTTGGAAAATTTATCACCAAAACCACCAGAGGATGTTTCGTTTTCAGTTAACCCTTGCAGTACAAGACTGAAGGGACCTGTACCACATCATTGCAAAGAACATGGCAACCAAATCTTATGTCTTCTTGTATCTCACACAGAAACTTCAGTCTCCAGGGTTCCCAACAGCCTTTCAAAATGCTACGTTTGTCTGAGTGTTTTGAGAATAAAACCAGTTTCTTCTTGTACCACCTGAACATTCACCTTGTAGCAAGAAAAATAACTCTTTCTCAGTGTTACTTCCACCCTACTTTGCTCTCTTTTATGCACTGGTTTATCATCATTTATACTTACCTCACTAATGGCTGCGTTATCTTCCTCCCCTGGTCGGACCAGTCTGTTTCCAGTTAACTTCATTGAGAGTCCAAAATCACTAATTACACACGTTCCATCATTCTTTACCAGGACATTGCGGCTGTTCAAGTCCCGATGGGATATCGCAGGTTTGTAATGGTCTATTTGGACATATGAAAGTGCTCGTTACTATTTGAGCAATTCTACTGTTTGGCAAAATGAGAGAACCAGATTATGGCTGCTCAGCTATTATAAACTGAGAATCAACTTATCTTTTAGAAAGCTAACACTTTGGTTTCTTTACGATGAGCTCCAGAGTATGCGATCTGTAGAAAACTGACTGGCATTCAGAGTTTCACCATACCTACATAAGACATTAGGCTACTGCTATATACAGTTCTAGTGTTTGTCAATGATCTTCTTTCCAAGGGATATTTCAGAATTATTTTGGCAGTGGAGACATTGAGTACTGAAGCACAGATCTGCTGCCACAGCAAATTTCAAATACTCTCTCTCATACCCACACTCATGTGTCAAATAGGGCACCAACTACTTACGTTAGGATTGGAATTGGCATTGGCACCTATTCAGAAGATATGTAGACAATATTATTCCTGAACAGTCTGAACACGTTCACCTTGCATGGGATCTGATCTTTTCCAAAGAATAATCTCAGTTGTTCCTAGTTTATACGCAATTTATTTTGTTAGTAAAGCAGCCAGCACTATAGAACTTATTTTACTGTGGATTTCATTCTGCTCCATGAGTTCCTTCCCAGCATTCACAGACTATGGCTGTCTCTTCTTTCTGATGGAAGGCTTACACATTTTTTGGCTGCTAATGGATACACGTGTCTGCACATTTCGAAATGATGAAGCTAAGATGATAGCTGCATTTCAATGTCACATAGGAATACTGATTTAGGTATTTTCAGGCTTGCACTTCTAGCAGCATCTTCAGTTGTCATTCTTTGCTAGAGTTGAAGCTTAACATTTGAGATATATAGTTTGGAATTTTAATCCAAACACTAGCACCTTAATGTAGATTCAATTAAACCATCCTTTTATTTACTGCCAAAAAGCTTCAGTGTAAGGCCACATTCTGCAGGCTGATACATAACAGATCTCAGAATCTCTGCTTTATAATCATGATACTTCAGCTGCTGAAATGTTGGCTGAAGCATGCAAGCAGATACAAAAATACAAATCAATACACTGTCACATCCAGTACTCTAATAAAACACCAGAAGTCCAGCATATCGTTTGTACACAGCAAAGGCTAGGGCCAAAGCCTTAGACAATAATCAAGACATGAGAAATAAAACTTCAGTAGAGTTAGAAGATATAATTATTTCTCCTTGTGTATACTGTTCACATACAAACTAAAAATTGCTTTGGTGATCTGTGTCTGAACTGCAAAAACAAACGCAACACCCCATCTGTTTGCCCTCTGCTAGACAGCCAGCCAGTGCTTCAGGTCTTCAGTAATCTGTTGCCATGATACAGCAGCACTGCACTGCTCTGCCTCCTCCTCCTGCCTCTCTCTGGGGCTCTCCCAGCTCTCACTCGTGTTTTCATAGCAGCATCACAGCCAGAGCCCACGACGTGGGGTTGTTCAGAAGGAAAGAACATACCAGCACTTCTGAGCAATCCCTACTGGCATTCATCATTTCCTACTCTCTGTACTGTCACAGAGAAAAAAAGAAAGGCAGGAATCTACTACATGATAGAAACAAGAGTATCTTGAAGACCTTGGAATGCCTTCCTGGCCTTACCTCCTCGAGGCAGCTCCGTGTGCAGGTACGCCAGGCCCCTGGTTATGGAGTGTGCCAAGCGACAAGAGCTCACCCAGTCACTCGTGTGGAGACTCAGGTATTTGCACAGAGAACCCTAAAAAAAACATAAACAAAACCAAAACAACAAACATGGATTAAAATCACTGTCCAGTTGAATAACTTAAAATCTTCAGGAAAGTCAGTTTTATCCATTGCTCCTGAAAAGTATAAACCTGCAACTGCTTCTTTGTTTACTCACATATTCTAAAACGCATGACTGGACCAAAGCTGCACTAATTTCTACTGCTGCCATTTGGTTCATCTAAAGTGGAATAGAAATTTTATCACAAAATAACAGGGATTGCCTTAGAAATAATGATATTAACTATAAAAATCTTGTTGCAGAACAGAAGAAAGGTAACTGCAGCCATAACAGCCTGGGTTATGTGGGCTTTAGACCCACATACATATGTGGGCACTTACAGAATACTCGACATCTCTCACTGGCCCAGCTATAATCTACTTATGTATCAAAACAAAAAAAAACCCTAAGCTAACTCAGAATAGGAGTGACTCCACATGCACTGAAGAGACACGAAAAAAAAAAATGTCATGTTTCCATCTTCTTAACAGAGAAGTTACATGTGTAAAATGGGGGATTTTATAGTGGTTAGTCATGAAATCTCCAAGAAAACCAGAAGGAAGGGAGTAAATTAGAATACTGAGATATTCCAGAAACTGAGACTGCAATCCAAAACAAGAGCCAGACCCTGCAAACTACAACAACTTTGAGCAGCTCTTATGCACAGTCCCCAGTGACAATATACTCAGTTTAAATAAACTAAATCCTCATTCATGAAGAACAAGTAGTCCAGTTATGTCTGCATATTTATTAGGATATTTTTATCACTACAAACTACCCCGATTTTGCCTATTTAAATCTGTAATCTCAAAGATGCTCCAATGTGTCACATCTTATCACAGCTGCAACTAAATACATGTTATTGCAAAATCAGTTCTGTAACACTTGGTTCATAAAAATTTGGTATGTGGCATTTCAATCCGTTTGGAGTCGACATTCAGGTATGTAATGCATGCACAGTTCAGATGGAGAATTTAAAATGACCAAAGTATTAGACTTTTTTTTAATCCAGTGCTAAAGTAAAAACAAATTGTTGACAATCCTTAATGGAATCACAAGAGTCTTACACCTTTTCTGCCTTAGTCTGTGCAGAACAAGGAACCCCTAAATAGATGACCTCCCTGGTGACAACACAGACCAAATGTCACTCATACAGGTTTACACAAGTATATACATATGTACATTTTAATGCTGTTACATGAAATTCAAATAGATTCTGTAATACATAAAGAAGCTGTGAATCCACCTAGAAATGAGTTAAAGGCATTTCACATTTTTTCTTACCGTTTAAAGCTTTTTAAGAACTACAAGCACTCTGATGAGCCTCCAACTGTCAGCAACTTGGCTGCAGTAACAGACTGTCTTGGCTTAACGGGTTGAGGTTCCAGCCCATTCTAACAGAGGCCATAGGACTGTTGTCATGGTGTGATTGGGAAATACTCACTGCATAAAGATCTCAAACCAACTTCAAGATCTTTCTGCTGCAGAGCCTGTTAGCCACCAGATAATTTTTAAGCTAGCTGAGGGCTGTGATTTTATGCTTTTAGTTCAGTTCAATATCAATGACAATCAGGAAAATTTCAGTCAAGATTTAGAGGGAGATATATTTGTAATTAAGATTATCTTGTCAGAGTCATGAGTTACATGTTAAAATGGGGACATTTGTTCTGATTCTAACTATTGATAAAATCAATGCTTTTAACACTCAAAAGATTCTATTTGTGTTTTTCAACAATTTTTCTGTTGTTCTATAAGGACATGAGTGTCTGACTACTGGGGCAATAATTCTGTGGCTATTACCTATTTCCTACTATGTCATCCCTCTCAGCTTTCTTATTCATCTACCACACCTCAGAGTACCATCAGAACAGCCTGTTGATTGATAAATACACCTATCTTTCCTTTATTACTTTCTTGCCAACTTCCTTTGGTCTGAAGGCATGTTTGGACAATGATGCAATCTGGGTCAAACCTATCTGTATTCCTTTCATCAAGGCAACATCAAGAACAATTTTCTGTGTGAAAATGTTCTGGTTTTTCTGTTCTTATTTCCAAGAAGGAAAGTATTTTGAGGGGGAATGATGTTTTGGGTGGAGAATATTTCACCTGCACGTCTTGTATTGGTTAGTCCTTTTTGAAATCAGATTTATGGTTCCAGTTTGAACACTGCAATTCCCTTTTAGTAAGGCTGCCACAGCAGGCTTCCTTCTCTGCTGTAACTCCACATACAGCAGAACATCTGCTCCCTGAATTAAGGATCACACTGTGCAGTAATTACACCTGCTGTGCACTTTTTCCAGTGACTTCCAAACAACCAGTGGATTGATTTTAGACTAATCTTGCTGTTCTTAATACCATATTGAGAAAGAATCTGATAATATGATGTCATAAGCCTCATCTGTGCATTTAATCAGATCCTGTTTATATAAGCAACAAGACATCATTTTCAATCAAAATACATTTCAGCTAAAAATCCTTTCATTCAAGAAAACAGCAAAACCAGGTCACCTGTGAAGACAGTTATGCTCCACCCTCCCAGAAGCAGAATATTCACTTGATTTCACTAAACTCAATTACTTGAAAATTAGCCTGTTATGCCAGAGCTGATGTGCTTTGCCACTGTCCATCTGGTACAGGCACAACTGACCTTTCTTATGGTCACTTCTAGTCTCTGCAATCCTCTTTAGATGCCTGTCTCTTACAAGCTGACATGATCAATGATCAAGTGTGTTCTCACTTAAAAGTTTCAGTTAAGATACTCTTTATATGTTTGTGCTATGCTGCCTTAAATTTGTATATAATATATAGATATGTATGTAAATACACACCCATATTTCGATACGTATTTAAACATATGCACTTAACTTTCAACACAAGTACAGAGCCTAAAAAACCCTAAGACAGGCCATCATTACTGGTACTTATCACTGTTCTGCTCCTTTTTGCTACTCAAGTAGGCAGCTTTTGTCCTACTGTTGCCATAACAGAGCAGGCTTCTGCCATCACCTTTACACCCTGGAGGAAATACAATAGGAGTTGGCTTGAGAGCAAAAAGCTCATTAAAAAAATGATTTACTGAATAACTACAGTTCTTTCCCAGACAAAGGAAAAAAAAGCCCCAAGATAAATTGTGAAACATAATTTTTTGCATTTTCATATACATAACCCCCATATACATTACATTTTATTTATATGTACGTTTTCAAAATGTTTTTGTTTCTGTGTGTACACACACACAGAGCATTAGGAACTCAATGAATTTGAGGGATGTAAGCTTTCGGTTAGCTAAGGAGATTTGAAGATACGGTTCTGGAAAGTAAGGCTGCCTTCTTAAGACTTGTCCTACATCATCAGTATATGGTACAGAAAAATAAACAGATATGCTACAGAAAGCTTTACAGAAGGTAACAGAATAAAAAGGCAACATGATTTATGGTACCACAAACTAGTCTGACAAAAATATTGGATCTATTACATTTCACTATTTACAGCTACCGAGGTCATTAACTGCCATAAGAGAGATAAAATGCCTTAATACTAAAAAGTTTTAAATTTATTACATTATTTTAAAGTAAAAACAACTCTTCAAATTCTGTCCTTGAGTAAGGACGGAATTGACTAAAAAACCCTGTACCATAACGAAGACCAGCTAAGAATTTGTAAGACTACGTTTGGTAGCACTGACTGAGAAATCTTAAAGAGTATTACAGTAAAACACAAAAAGGTTCATTAAAATTGTAATCTATATGGATTATTTTTACATTACTGTGCAAGAAACAGCAGTGAAAAGCACCGACAAAAACTAAAGTACATCCTTTTTATGTGGTTATTCTTAGGATTTTAAACCAAGCCAATTGATTCCTTTGCAGCACTTACATTGGGGTAATATTCCATCACCAGCAAATACTCCATACGGCCGTCGGCAGTGAACCTCTCGTCCCCCACAATGAAGCGGGCGATGTTATCGTGTTCCATCAGTGGAATCCTGTAAATGTTCCTTTCATTGACAAAGTTCTGACGATTGGCAAAAGAAAATACTTTGACAGCGACCGGACGTTCATCCAGGGAACCTTTGTACACTGCTCCATATCGTCCCCGGCCAATCAACTGCAAAAAAATGTCAGTAATTACTTCACTAAATAACACATGAAGACAAAACCCAAGTTTTCACTCTACAAAAATTGTATGCCAACTTTTATACTGACTTATGCTATAAAAATAGTGAAGACAGTAAATATTTTCTAGTGAAAATCAGAATTAGAATGTTGTCATGAAAGCTATTTTGGAGCTGGAAACCTCAGCACAAGCCAATGTAGGTCTTAATAAATTGAACTATAGTCTGCATATCCAGTAAATATATAATAAATAATCTATTCAGCACTTTTATATACAGAATCAATAAAATACATGTCTATTGTGATGCTAATTATTTTATTAAAGCTTTGCCTATAGCTTTTATGTGATCAATTTTATTTCACTCCAGAGATCACAGACATTGAGGTAAACATTTTAGGTTTAGGACAACAAAATACACATTTATACTGCAAAATAGAGACCAAAAAGGTAAACAGGTTTTAACAGAAGGGAACAATTAATTCCTGACTACCTGTGAATCTTTATTCTAGCCCCCACTATGCTAGACAGTCTTCACAGAATGGCCTTTACCATCTCCATGGCAACTGAAGAAGAAAGATGCAATCTCTGCTCTAAACCAAAAGGCAGGACCACCTTCAGAAAAAGTCCGAATTTCTAAAGCTCAAAGGATTTTAACTACATAAGAATTAAAGCACCTATTTAATTAAAATAATTCTCAGGAATACCTATCCATGGAACTGTAAGGATTTCTTGAACCATCTTGCTACTTTTCAATTTTAAGCACTTTTTAAATACTTCTTACAAATGGAGGAGGAACGGAAAACAGAACGGATAACAAAAGTAATGTTTCTAAAAATGATAAAATTGTCTAATAGGAAAGTTTTCAACAATAAAGTATTACTTAAGGAAGAGACTTTTCGTTTCTCAGTCCTTTCACGTCAGTGGGTTGCAAAGCAGCAACAAGTTGCTTGCAGGTACAAACCTGGAACATCTTTTACCCACAGAGAGTCAAAAGGCAAGCACAGGTTAAAACATTTGTCCTGTAACACCCTGTGACTGGGGATGAGGAGTCAGCTCCTTCAGGTACAAGAAACAGGACAGAAGACCCCACAGCAGATCTCTCTACCAGTGAAGTCACTGCTTTCTCCAAGACTCCATATCAGTACGAGTAACCTCATCGGGGGCTTTGCACACTTCTACAGCACACATTGTTAAACTCTTGTAAACTCTGCCTCAAATACTTTTTTGTTGGCAGAAGGCACCCAAGATTCTTCACTGATTAGTCTGCTGTCACCATTAGCACAGCCCACACTGCATGTCTGCAGTCTGCATCTCTAGGTGTGGTTTCTCCTGGGAAAAAGAAGAAAGTACCACTCTCTGCATCTCAGACATTCTACTCATTTATTTCTGGCTAAAAGTTTTTTAAAATTCCATATGTTCTATCAAGCATTCCAACTGGAAGCAGAGCATTTTGCAGTTTTGTGATGATACATCTAACACCAAGCTGAGTACAGTGTTCTGGTTGGCCTCTAGTTGCCATGGAGATAGATAGTACCCCACAGTGAAGAATGACTATACATAATTGCACCACTGCTGAAATATACTGCCCTATCTACAGTACATTCAATATTCCAATGATGTTACTAAAGAATTCCAAGTGACTACAGTATGATACTGTACTTAGAGCAAGTGGTGTCAAGCAAAAAGATGGATCTTTTGATGCAATGCTGAAATAGAGCACATTCCAATTTCCCCCACTACCTCCCAGTGTTTCTCTTTTGTTCTTGAGGCAGAACATGTTCTATTTAATTCCAACAATATTACTAACAAAATCAAACAAAATAATGTAACTTCAGTAACCCCTTTTTTTTCTTTATTTCTTCTTTAAACTGTGAAGAAAACATTACAGGAGCACTGATACATTCATTTCTGTAACTATACCTAGAAGACGATATGACCACAAGTGTTATATTGAATAAAAATAAAGATTAAAACCTGAGTTGAACATTTACCTCCAACAACTTCAGATTATCCAGATCCAATGAGGGCTCTGATGCTGCTGCCTCCATCATGTTCATACTGTGCAAACCCTGTTTACGATCTCCTGGGGAAGAGGGTGAGGAGGAAATCAGATAGTTTCCTTCTATTGACATGTTCCAAGTGAAAACAGTACAACTTACATGGGATTTGGCAGAAATACATGTTGTAGGCAAGGACATAACAAGTACTACATATACTAAAGATATCTGCTACACAACTATGTTGATAACTCAAAGTCACTGGCAATAACTATAAAACATGTTCACCACCTCACTTAAGCTGTGTTGAGCAGCTGATTTGTGGAAGAAAAATGGGTCCCAAAATGCCAGCTTGGACAAATCATAAATTCCTCTGAACTGTTATGAAAGGAATATCATCATAAAGTGTCAGAGAGGAAAAAGGGGAGCATTATGTACAAGCATATAATAGGGACTGGGGAGAACAGAAGATATAAGTGTAACTTTGAGAAATAGCTGAAAAACACAAAATCAAAAAGATTGTCAATCCCTACCTGCAAGCATCCTGTATCCGAAGAACAGAGCAACAATCAGAACAGCCAGGACAGACACAGATGCCAGGGCAATAACAATAGTCTCATCTCGATGAAAAGAATGAGAAGAATCTGAAAGCAAACAGGATGAGGACTCCTTTAATTGTAAATTTGAAAGAATCAACACTATAAACATGTAATTGTTATTACAACAATGAGGGGGAGAAAATGTACACTGGATTGTAAGACAACGCACTAAACTGTTTTTCCTCTCAAAATCTAGGGATGGCAAAAGAGCTGATCAAACACAGCTGAGCACATTCATCAACAGCTTTTCCCAATCTTCCCGTGCCCTGTATAGAGAGGCACTGACAGCAAAAGGGAATTTTGAGCTGGCAACGTTCAGCCCAGCCATACAAGGCCAAGTTGATGCAGTCTTGCTCTGCTATCTGTGCCTTAATCCCATTTCCTGGTATGAATCAAGTTTGTAACCTTTACAAGGCTTTTTAAATTGTTTTTCCCAGGATGAAAATCTCAAAAGAGTTTGCTAATTGTGCTGCAAATGTGACAAACACTGAATGTTTTGCATTCAAATATATACAACATACATAAGTCCACCTATGCAAATATTTTGAAATACTTTGGGGTTTTGATTTATGTCAGTGCTCAGCTAATTTTTGGCATTATTCTTGCTCCTCAATTCACAAAAAGACAGAGGTATCTCCACTGACTGTAGCAGAGTATTAGAAAACCTGAAAAAATAAAACACTCAACAAAATTAAATAACTAGCTTTATTGAGCCTTTTTTGAAATAGCATTTGATCTTTTGTCAAAATGTGAGTATCTTGCTTCTTCAGTTTTGGGTTTTTTTGGGTTTGTGGGTTTTTTCCCCCTCAGTAGGGAAAAAAGATTTCATGAAAAGATTTGTTAGTGTTTTGAACAGTGAGCTTAATGCTTCCCTGTGTCAGACCCCAGTCTTGCTTTTTGCAGGCATAAAAAAATCCAGCCCCCTTAATACAACAATTTATTAGTGCAGATACTCTTCTGATGTCAGAATCACTGGAATGTGGCACTACAAGACCTCATTTACTTTGGCTTCCAAACCAAGTTTGGGAACTATGTTTCAACTTGTCTTACATATTGCAAAAAGTACTCCTTAAAAGACTGTAATGAGACCTAACTATGCTAAAACCACAAAATACAAAATGCACACAAGACTTAAACATTGGATAAATTTTTAGGTGAGACTGAAATACAATTTATCCCAGTCTACACTAGCTGAATAAACTGGTAAATTACCTTTTCTTGTATTGCATTTAAAAGAAATTAAACATGATTCACTTATTCAAACTCCCAGTGTGGACAGACACAAGAGAACCAGGTAAGAAGAGAAAGGAAATTTAAAAGAAAACAACTTCCATTCTTACATAACCATAATAGTAAGAGAAAATAACAGAAAACTGGTAAAACAGAATAACAGAGAGATTTTTAGCTGTGACAGAAGTATGTGAAAAATCACCTATCAAAACCAACACGCAGCTCATGTCTGATACACCATTTAAATAAGAGGAGCTTGTGATAATCACAACAGCACCAAACTTAAATTTGTTCTGTTAAAAGTAATACCATCACTACTGGTTTTGGTTCCCTAAGAAGGTAAGTTATCGCCACAGTGCACTGTAACGTGGAATAAGAGCTGTGGCTTCCACTGCGAGGAAATTAAAAGATTCATGTTACAACTGTCATCTAAATTATGAATTCAAAGCATACACATACATATATATTAAAAAACACAACATCATAAAGGAAACTGTTGCATCATACAAAGCTTTGTGAAACATTACACAAATATAAGAAGCTGAGTAAATGCCAGCAGGGAAACGGTAATTTTGACTTTCCTATTTTTATGAATGGAATTTACATGTTATTAGATTATCTTTTAAAATACATATTAAATGTGGCAGGTTTTGCATCAGTTCAAGGCAGTGCCTAGCCCGTACTAGGAAGATGCAGGTTGGGAGAGACTGACCTTTTAGCTGTAATCTCAGCTGTATTTCCTCTGACCACACAACTAGAGCGCAGCCATTTGCAACCTTCCCATTGCCAAGTAACCAGTAATCATTTCCACCACTGTTTGCCAAGTGGTATCTGATGCCTAAGTTTGCTTGCTCTACTTTAGCTTTCTGTACAATCAAAGGGTTAACAACATGCCTCCATCAGGAGGGCCCTCCTCTATCCTGGAACGGGATTCTGCAGTTCCTCCAGTCCCAGCACAGCCCAGGGCAAGGGCATCCCGAGCAACAGGTTCTTCAGCAGCTCTGGCTGCCCCGGCACACCCCCCTTAGTAGCCCGTGAATGGTGGCATTATGCAGGCTGAAGAGATACTAGAAAATCTCCAGACAAAAATGTTTTGTGCCCATCAGCAGTAGAAGAACATACAGAGAAAAAGGATCGTTGCTTTCTCCTTCCTTGCTGTACCATCCCCTCTGGGGGATTTTTCTCTTTAGCAGGTAGCTGTGCAGCCACCAGGTAACCTCAAAGAACCTCCCTGGCCTTCAAGAGAAAAGAGTATTTTTTTTTTTTTTTAAGTAGAGTTGTTTCTTAATGAATCTTAGATTGGCTCACCTTGAACTAATTTTCAATTCTTATAAGTATTTTAAAATAACACTGTCAACATTCCAACAGCCAAGTCAGTCCTGCAGTGTGAGTTACTACTGTCAGGTTGTTGAGCAACATTTATAAATTTAAGAATAAATACAAATTTCTTAGTAAGTGTAAATGAACATCTCAATGGACTTGTAAGATGCTAAAACTCTGCATGTGACAGCCAGTCATTTCCCAGCAAGGACAGTTTTACTATCTTTTGCTTGTAAATCTACATGAAGAGAAAAGCAGAAAAAAACCATGACAAAAAGCCCAGACAGCTCCAAGACCCCCCACAAACATGTTATTTCTATCCACCCTTTACCTGCTTTGTGTGACAATAACTTTTGTTATTTTGTTGTATTTTGTTGTGAGATTATCAATCTTTCTTAAATAGAACAAAAAGGCTATGTCACTTATATGCCCAGTTTTAAAACCTTCCAAAGCTTAAAAAAAAATCTCTTATTAACTCACTAATTTTATCAGTCCTTTTTTTTCTTTGGTTATATGTCACCTTCAGTCTTTTACACCATACATACTTTTAAACACCCAGATAAGAAATGCTACCAAAGCCAAAGCCAGATAGGATCTCTCAAGGCATTTGCAGGGGTTTTACATTTCCTCTTTTATCTACTCCTAAGTAATTAATACATATTTTACATATACATATGCACAAAAGTCATATTTCTCTTGGTATTATTTGGAGATGTATTTTAACTAAGTCACCAAAAGACACATCAGTGTGGGTCAATAAAAGTAATCACTGACCATTTAAGCAAGGCACTTTTGAAACAAGGATGTAAAATCTATAGAAGTTTCTTTTCATGCTTTCTTCCATGAATTTATAGCCCTGGCTGAAACAACCACAACTCCTTATGACTAGAACGTTTTATATGAAAGTTTATTTGATATTACATCTCCTATCAATAGCTCCACGTGCATTACAATGCAGAAACAAATTCTTCTGAAGTAAGACTTACTTGGTCTGAAACTGCTAACAATCCCTCCCCCAAGTCAGTGGACTCTGCTTTTATTATTTACAATGCCCAGACACCTGCCATACAGCTTCTGTATTTTTTCACCATGTCACTGTATGAACTCACTTTAAACATTCATAACAACCACTCAAGAATCTCATTTTAGTTTTCAGAATCATCACCGATATTTGGGCATTTCTTTACTGACAAATACAAACTGAATTAAAAACAAATTATCCAACACTGGCTTCAGATCTCAGACTGGAAATGCTGGTATCTCAGCATTATTCCTAAATCAATGTCTAGCATAAAAAATCAATGGCATAATGAGCAGATTAGCTCAGACTCTAGAGAATCCAATGATTAAGGAGCTGACTGCAGAGACAAATTCAACCTACACTTGCACACAGAAGATATTGGCAGAGCTTCCTCAGGTTTATGTTACTGTTAACTGAAAGCAAGGTTAGTGCAGTGCTTATTTCGCTGCTATGTATACTTGAGGTTTTTATTTCCAACTTAGGCTCCCTGACCTAGTCAAAATCTGCCACAAAAAAAAAATTAAAATCAAGAGAAACCATTGGAAGGCCCAAAACACCTCAAGAGTCAATTTCTTGTCCCAGTTGGATGGGAAAGGACAGCACCATTCCCAGGGCTACCCACTCTACAAGCAACAGTTCGAAGATGCCATTTAGAAGACAACCCAGCACGTACACCCTTCTATCTTGAAACATTTTGCCAGCAATTCTGACAGTAGTCAGTGTTTTACTGAAGTCCACCAATCCCATCACAAAGAAATATCACAGCAAACAGTATAAGTAATCTTTTTCTTTTCTTTTTTAAATCAGAAAAAGAAACAAAGCCTGACTCATTAACAGAGACAACCAACTCCTGGCTGGGGAGCAGCTGGTAACCAACAAGCCACCATTCCCAGAAGTGTCCTGACCTCATCATCAAGAAAGAGCTAATTTTTGGGCTCCAAAAACCCAAGTACAACAGCCCTTGTGTATGCAGAGAATTTTGTCAAAGGTACACACAAATACTTGGGAATGTATTTCAGAGCACATGGTGAAGGGGAATGCTTCTAGCACTCGGATAGATGTGAGTCATGTGGCTGAACCCAGCCCTGCACGTGGGATACTCCCTGCAGGCACTTCTACATGTTAGGCATTTCTCTCTCTTTTCTCAGGCACTGCTGCCATAATAGTTTCCAAGCACGTATACAATACCTTTGATAAACTAAGTTTTTTAAATTAAGCTTCTGTATTACCGCACATGGAGATTGTCCAACTGCTGTTGGACAATCCTGTCCATTCCTGGCCTTCCCCAGGAATGACCCAGAATGAAGAATACTGACAGTGCTAATGGCATCAGGAAGAACAATGTTTTTGCTTCAAATTAACTTGTCCACTCTAAACACAAGCTTGTAATATTAATTAATGCAAAAGTATTCAAATCTGTGCCAATGCTTTAAAAAGCTTCTTTTATTTCTCTGTAATTTAACTTTCAAAAATTAAAGCCTCTTTTGTATGCTTCCTGTTTCCATACTTTAAAATTAGCATTTATCCTATGATAAAAGAACATTCTGAGAAAACAGACAAAACCAGGTAACAACAGCCAATGGCAAAAGAGTCTGTAAATATACAGAACTCCTTTCTGGGAGCCAGAGAGGGGATGTGTGATTCTTTTAGCTTCCTTTCCCATCAGCAAATACTCTGAAACCTGCAGACAACCATCCCCTCAGTTCCCCCTCACCCCCCATGTATCTTCCCTCCCTGGCTCCTCTGGATAAAGCATCAACTAACCCACCACTACCACTACTGGGTGAGTTCAAGCACCAATGTCCGTGCTGTGAAGGTAAAATATTCCAGTCTGGCTGACAAACTGTGAGGAGCCCGTGCACAGTTTTCATATTTCCTACTTCACTGTTCAGCACATTTTTGCTCTGATACTATTACTGAAATCAGAATGTATGAAGAGAATGGAAGATGAGGAGAAGGAAGGGTTCCTCTCATAAGTCCTCCTTATAACAGCTGAAAGCTGTCCAGCAAAGTTCTCTCTCCTACTACTACACCAAATGTTTTACACCGCTATGGCCAAAGAGCTCCCTGGGACACCGCAGAGATCACTGCTATGATGAGACATCTTAAGACAGCCATGAGAAAAGGCAGCAAGTGTTAACCAAGTTGAAAAACTAGGAATCCCAAGGGGAAAAATTTGATTGTGTAATTAAAGGCTGTATCCCAACATAAACACACAAAAGGAGATGGCCTTGAAACCTCAAGCAACGACATTGTTTCCTTTTTAATATCTGAATGTTTGAATATGAAACCTTAGGCTTCAGAATGTTGTTTCAAAGCTATATATTTACATGGTGGTGATCATATAATAAAGGACATTTGCACATAAATTTCTACCAGATCTCTATATTGCTATTAAAGCTTTTTATTCCATTTTCAGAAATCTGCCTACTCTTCATGTAAATGACTCACAGCTGTGTATCTGTCACACAGTAGTAAATAATTCTAGAAAATATATGTGTGTATTTAAGTTCAGAGAAGCATTGTGTAAAAACATTTTAGAGAAACATACAATTATTCTAAAAAATTAAAATCAGTTTTAAAAATAATTACCTGTGTTCCCACAGAATTTCTGGTAGCTGTGTATCAGAAAACAAGTGGTCTCACAACTAATATGTACCAAAATACTAATATTTATTTAATTTGCCATATCACAAGTAAGTAGCAATGTTAGCCTTGAACAAACAAGGAAAACACCATCCTTTAACCTTCACAGCACAACAGTAACATCTGATTTTTCAAAACAACTGCAGCTGTATGGACTCTGATCAAAGCCAGTAAAATTACACAGAGACTCAAAGATCTGCCCATACAGATCTGCCCATACAGATCACTTTAAAAAGAAGCAGAGTCTTCACGCCATCCTACAACTATTTCTTTGATGTGATAGATTCAATATGTTCATTGCCAATCTGTTGCAGAAGTTGCTCTTCCATTAAGGAATCTTAATGATACTGAGGATGAGATCAGAAGGATGAGGAAAGGCTTATGGTTCAGTCACCAAGGCAGAACGAGATGGGAGGCTGCAGTGTGAGGGCAATGTGGCCTTCAGCTGCAGATGACTGCAAATATGCTCTGCAGATCAGAAAAGAGACCTTTCAAGTGTATTTAACTCAACCTGATTTTAAAGCCACATTGCTTTTCACAGCGGCCTTGCACAACTTTCATGACAGTGCTAAGATCTTGGTCCTTCGAAAAAACATACAATTAGCAATCTTTTCCAAAGGCCCACAGATCTCAGTCACAATCTGTTTATCTGTTTTGTCTACACAAAGCTTATATTAAACATTTCCTAGGAATCCTCCACAACATGTAGAATATTCATCCCTTACTGCATTCTAGCAGCACATTCCAACCAAACCAAACCACTTCATCAGGTCTTTTTTTTCCTCTTCTTTTCTGGACAGTAATCAACATTTCTTTTCATACAACTGACTACTGCCTCATTTCTGAACCACTGTCCTGCAGCAAGAGAGTTCAGTCTTCATCACATTAGAGCAACTGAGAAGAAAGCCTCCAATATAAACACTATACCAAAATGACTCAAACTATTTTATGTAACTCCTAAATTCATTCAGCACAGGGAAGAAAATGTGAAAGAAAAAAAATAAGCTGGTAACTTGTAACAAAAAACTATGTTAGTGGCCTAACAGTATCTAAAAGGATGCCAAAAGATATCTAAAAAGATAGTGACTACAAAGATACCATGGGCATAGAACAGACTATCATATAATGCAAGAATCCCATCACATGGCCTTCTACACCCATTTAACTAAATGCATTTAAACCTACATTTTAGTCAAGCTGGAACTACAGGGTTGGAATACCTTAAAAGTTATGTTCTACAGACTTTTACAATGAAATCCAGCAGGAGTATTGCCAGTTTTCCATTAAACCCATGCATTGATAAGAATGATGAAAAGAAAAAAGATAGCATTTCCTAAACATCTTTATTCCTTAAACACCTTTTTCTAAGCTTTGATAGGTGCATGTTTTAAAACAACTATTATCCTAATTCTGATTTATGAGCCTGTGCATGAGAAATAAGGCTGCATCCTTCTGAAAGTACTTGACAAATAATTAACAAAATTAAAATACATGTCCAAATTTTGTAACAGAAGTATAAAATGTAAGTATCTGATGCCTATCAACGTGACCACCTTCAGTACTTTAACCAAAGTTATGGTAACGAACGCTATTTCACATACAATTTTTGAAGGCACAATGAAGTTAGCAAGATAACTTCTATGGAAGAGGACTGAGCACTTGGTGCTCATGTAGATGAAAAACACAATGGGAACTGTGTATTTTGTGGGAGATGGTGCAACATTCTTTAACAGAATAATCCTGCCAACCAGTAACCCTAAAGCAATTTGCTTGCATAACTGAAAACGGATGTTTTCCCTGGACTTAAGAGAAATCTCTGGTTTCTAGTCTATTGGCTTAGATGAAACAGAAAATCTGCACTTGCTTCCAATCATTCCAATATTTGAAGAAAAGATTTCAGCAGTCACCAATGTTTCCACTTCGCACTTTGCATCATCATATTTGACTGATTTTAACTTTTTATATAAAATCCTATATACTTATTGTCATGAAGTGTCCTTTGTGACTCATCTTTTCGTGCTTTTCTCCACATCAGGAGAGCTAAAATTTTAATGCATTTTTCACATAATCACACCACTGTGTGGAAGCTGGACTGTAACAAAGCACCAGTCTCCCGTGAGACTTGCAGTAACATCACAACCTGCCAACCATGCACCACAGATCCCATCTGCCTCCTCAGTGAATGCCTGACAACGTCATGCAGCTTGGGCTGTAAAATTTATTTCCCATAACATGCTCCAGAGAAATCCTGCTACAGATAGAAGTCAGTCATTCGTGATGGCAGAGTTTCAGTGGGCAGATCTCTCTTCAAAAACCTGCTGCTGGAAAATGCAATCTGTACTTGAGCTTTGTCTCGAACAGGAAGGCTCCCTCGCTGTCCCTGCATCGAGGCAGTCCGAGAGGTGGAATCCCTTCCAGCACCTCTGTCCTCCTCTGCTGTACT
The DNA here is from genome assembly GCA_035041135.1 of Platyrinchus mystaceus. NCBI lineage: Eukaryota > Metazoa > Chordata > Aves > Passeriformes > Tyrannidae > Platyrinchus > Platyrinchus mystaceus. The sequence goes on from JAWWLV010000183.1 coordinate 27,390,942, forward strand.
GGCTACCATCAAGCACCAAGTCTGGAGCCAGGCTGTGGGTATTTGGCCTTTTTTGTTCATTTTGAATACTGAAGGCTGCACTGCTACATGAAACTTAAAAATGAAGAATGAGTGGTAATTTATTGGCAGGGAAGTGGGTTATGCAATCCCTACCTGCTCTTTGATGACTAGATACGAGGAGGTGAATTAGCAGCTTGTCACATTTGTACAGAAGGAATTCACAAGTTCATAAAAACCCAACAAAACTTCTTCGTCTGCCTTTTCTTCTGAGAGTTCAGGCATCTTCAGTGTAATTTCTAACACTACTGAATAGGCCCTTATAATCACGATGTATGTAAAATAAATAGCAATTTAATCACAAAACTAAATTCAGATTATTCTCTCTGAAATTCCCTATATACCAATAAATATTTGATTACTAGAGAGATAAAAGAAATACCTCACTTCCATAGGCAAACTACTTTTGAGTACACCTCAACCTTGCCTTCAAGTGTAATGGAAAGTTAATTTGAACACTTAACCACACAGTGGGGACATCTTCCATACTAAAATAAGTCAGGAAAATGTTTTTAATAAAAAGGCTGAGAACAACATTTACATTATGCTCTTATATTAATCTTGGACCAGTGGGACTTACTGCTTATCAAACTGAACAGCAACACCAGCTTTACCATAATGGCACACTTCCAGCTTCTGTAAAACACTGGATCAAAAAATACATGTGTTGCAATGGAAAAATATGAGTACTTTGGAGAGCCTCTTTAAAGATATTTGAAGTTCTTTTAAATTCAACAGGCTCAATTGCTGTATATTTCATGTTTGTAATGCTCCCAGGAGCTAAAAATAGAGCCCAAAAAATTACATCAAAACACTGAAACACCTATATTTGGGTAAGCAAACAACCAACCCCCCTCATCTTTCAGAAAAGGCAGCTCTGATCCCATGAGCCCACATATTCCAAGTCCTTGAGAGCGCTACAGCCCAGGAATGCCGTTTCCCAGTCGGCTGTGCTCCCCTCGCTCCTACAAAGCCAGGTCCCCCCCTTGGCAGCCCTTTGCTCAGCGGGAAGGCTGAGCCAAGCGCAGGCAGCGTGGGATGTCTGGGCCTGTCCCAGCAGGTTCTTGCTGGGTGCAGCCTGGAGGAAGGGTGGGTGCCTGTTTACGGGCAGTGAGGCCGATGCTGCTCCTGCCCCCGGCAGCTCTGCGCTCCCCCCCGGTGTGGGCAGGGACGCTGAGCACTGATGTCCTGTCGGTAACGCTGCACATCTCCGACTGAGGTTCAGCAATACTTTTTTCCAGTCAACCTTAGCAACGGGCAACGAAGAATGAGCTGATCTAATGGACATGATTGTACAGAGTGTTCATTTCAAAATCATTTCCCTAAGCACGCAGTGAAATCTGAATTATAGCAAAATTTTAGGCAGCCAACCCGTTTCAAGTGTAAACCCAAGATCAATACAAACAGGGTGAGAACAAGTTCTGACAAAACCTTTCATTGCACTTTTGTTTTTTGTCCTAGTACTTCAGATCTCATGCCTTAAATCAGCTTAATATTGTAATCCTCAACTGTAATCCTCAAGTGTAGCAAGTATTTTACTACTAAAACTTAACTTTTCCTACTTGCAAGAACACTTTTTTATACTTCCAGTACAACTCAGTAGGGTGTACATTCTCATATGTAAAAGGCTTGCAATTTTAGATTTGAAAGCCTGTGCTACAGACCAGTGAGTTAAATCTGTCTGATACGTTATAAACATTCACAGTTCCTAAGATTGTGTTTGTCTGGCTAATGCCAATTCAAATAATGCCTGTGGTATTCTGAAAGGCATGCATCTGCTCCAGCTCTTCCTACCATGGTTTAGGAGAGGGTCTAACATGAAAGTACATGTCCCATTTTCCCATTAATCCTCCCTCATTCTCTCTTATTTTCCCCAGTCATCATCTCTACATGGACATATAATTTCTAACTTTTACCAGATTCTTTTTCTAAGACTTCAAAAATATTTTAAAAGTCTTCTGTAACTTTTAAGATAACAATAATCATTACATTTCTCTACCGTGTGTCCATGCCAGCGAGTGGAGGAGGGCAGTGGAGCAGCTGAACCTCTTCTGCCTCCCGCTGAAAGCCACCTCTCCTCCACAGCTGAGAGGCCTTAGGAACGGCTACTTCCCTCTATCCTGTCCTTGTTTAAGTTGAGACTCAGCTGCCTTCTGAGCAGGAAGAATCTCTTTCTCAAAGACACTTCACAGATATGAGATGCAGCGATCTGGAGACATCCTCGAGCAGAGTGAAACTAAGGACAGAAAAGGCAGTGGAAACCTGACAAGGCCAACAGGGACGTGAGGAGGCGGAGGCGGCAGGGCCGGCACTCAGCAGGGCAGGAGCTGAAACAGGGAGAATGGCCCAGAGAGGAGAAAGGCTTTAACCTCAGGAGGACCCCAGCAAAATCAATAGTCTCCACTGACACACAGCTTCTGTTTCCAAGGCACCAGCTGGAGTGACCCTCTTCAAACAGAAAACTGCATCTTGTATGAGGGCACAAGTGCACGTCAGATATGTGTAAATGCACTTTTTTTTTCTTCCTAAAGGAAAGAAAAAATTTCCAGAACTTGAATTATAAAACAAAAAGAAACTCAGATTGTGTTTCTGGCTCTGATACTAAACAGCCTGATCTTAGGTAAGTTATTTTGCCTCTTTGTGCTTTATGTTAGCTAGTTATATAATGGAAAAACAGTACCTTCCCTAACTTCAAAGGTTATTCTGATTACTTTATAATAACATGAAGATGAAAAAGGCAATAACGATAAATAGTAATCCTTAGTTTGCACTTATGCAAAATCCTTCTACAGATCTAAGTCCTTGATTTCAGATGAAATAGAGGCATCGTTTGATGTTCGTTTCTCGCAGCACAAGTGCCAGCTCAGGCATCCCTTGCCTCCTACTCCCAGGTGCCTCTTCCAGCCCAGCGGTGCCCTGACAGCTGTGCTGCACAACCGCGGCTGTGCTGAGCAGGGAGCTGGCTACGGAAGCCAACGGGGAGACCATGGGAAGGGAGGAAGGACCATATCTAAGGCAACATCCCTGCCAAAATAAATATACATCAATCAAGTACAAAGGCTGGTATCAAAGCTATCAATTCGTGTTACAGCTGACTTCACTTGTATAACACGTTCTGTCTGCCCTACAGTAACAAACTTGTTTCAAACCAGGAATAAATATTTCAACACAAATCTGAATAGGTCAGAGGAGACATTTCATAATCCTATGAAACTGACTTGCTAATGATGTTGGAATCTGCATGATTGCTAGATTAATTTCACAGATTGAATTAAACTTTTACATAGTGAATGATACGGCTTCTGTAACTGTTCTACTTTATACATACATTCCACGTAATGAAAAATTGTCTGAAATCAATCCCTGAACCTGTCACAGCCCTGAGCGTCGGATTCAGCTGTTTTAATGACACTGTACAATTAAACTGTAAGTCTGAGGCTGATATCTTCACAAGACACTTATTTACACAGATACTGTAGAAATTAGAATGGAAAAAGCAACCTTTTAAAAAATTGAATACAAAGAAGTCTTCTGTCAATCCGATTTACTCAAATCCCGACTGTACCGTGAAATCCTGTTAAATGAAAGGCAAAAACCTCAAGTCTCATTAAACAAGTAGAAACCTTTTTTTGCAAAATAAAAAAAATAAAGTTAAACTTGAAACTGACTTCTTCCTGACAGGTGTTCCTGCTTTAACCCATCACAAAATACATGCAGCCACAGCCAAGGTTTTCAAGTGATTCTTCTGGTCTCCAACTGGACACCATCAAAGCATTTCTACACTTCAGTGAAGACACTTAACACACACTTGTTTGGTTGTTCAAAATTTAAAAGACATTCTCAATCACTACAAGCTCCATCAAAGTGAAAATGCATAACCAGGAAAAAATGAGAATTTATGATTGACAATTAACTTTTTGCTTTCAGCCTGAACTATGGTTTGGTGGTTGGTTGTTTCTTGGGGTTTTTTTGCTTGTTTTCCTTGCTTATTCCTTCTAACAATTCACAGTTAATCACATCAGTTACGCCTCTGAGCAGGTACTGTCCTATTACTGTTTTAGACCGGAGTTCTGTTTCCCAATCTATCCTTTCAAAAACGAAATCCAAGTGTTCTGTGAGTTCCATGATGCTTACAAAATCCACTTTCCATTTCTCTTCCTTAACTTCCCTTTGCTTAAAGGTTTCAAATCCAGGAGAGGTCTGTTCAGGAGCCCAGTTCACTGAAATAATATAGCAAGTTGTCAAGTACTTGAGTGCATTTCTACCAAACAATCAAAACATAGCTACATTACAGCTGGAAGATGATGGCATTTGCAAGAACATATTTGCTTCTCAGAGAAAAAAACCCTGAAGTTAACAGCACCTACCCAGGAACTGTTTCATTTTATAACCACCTAGAAGGAATGGAAAAGCCTGCCTTCCAATCTCATTTCAAGGGCTCCATCATATCACAAGCCATCATTGTGCCAACAGCACTTTTGGGAACAAGACACTGCTACTGACATAACCCATTACAATGATTACAAATACATTAAGGCAGTGAAGAAATTCATGTCATGCTTCTGTCATCACTGTGGCCCTGGGCATGCTAAGCTACTCATCAGGTTGTGCTGAAGCAGAAACTGTAAATCCCTAAAAAGTGGTAATTTTAATTCTTATGCAGGGTGTTAGAAGAAACTCCAAATTTACCAGTTTATGTTCCAATACCAACTTATGAATTCACACGTAAAGTGTGCAGGCATAAAATGCACGTATCATTGATGAACATTTAAGTGACACATGACCTCAGCTAATTAAATACTTAGTGCTGTGCTTCCTTATGTTATAGGAAACTTCTGTTCCTCAGCAAACATGGCTCAGTGACAGACACACTCTTCCCAAATGTAGGACTGTGCTCACCTCCACTCCCTGCTCCGAGTAGTCTCCTACAGATTACACACTAGCCTGTGTAGGATCAAGGACCAGTGTAGGATCAAGGTCAGCAGAGTTGGGAGAACCTGTTCAGACTGATATCTTTATACCTTATTTCTCTTGGTTTATTCTGGAATACCTAGTGAAATTAAGGATTCACAATTTATGAGTTTTCCCCCATTAGCAATATTTATTATTGTTTGCATAGCAGGTATCTAATACTCGAAGACTATTACAAAAATTTTCTCCCCACAATAGAGCTTGATGTTTTCAGTTTTAAATAAAATAATACAAAAAAATCCTCCACTAAAAAAAAAAAAAAATCCAAACCAAAACCCATCAAAATCCCCAAAAACATTTAACTGTATAAAACCAGGAAAACTAATGTTAGCATACCTTACCCATAGAATGACATTTTAAATTAGTTTAAAACCTTTTCCTTTATGCACTCTCTCCTATTGCTATTACTCACTAACTATCCTCTTAGTGCTGGACAGAAATTGTCTCCTATCTAACCCTGCAAGGCTGAGCAGGGTCAGCCCACACCTCCCTTGGCTCCCCACTGCTGCCAGGAGCTGCGAGGCCTGGGGACAGCATCCCTCCCGGAGTGCCTGGCACAGCCCTTGGAGGTGTGGGATGCTTTTGGTTTCCAGTCTGTGTTTATTCCACCCACCCACATTTTCAGTTTGCTCCCAAGGTGCTACGAGTGGCTCCACAGCTGGGAGTGTCTAACGCAGGTGTGTGCAGAGCTCTGCTCCCCCAAACCCACCTGGGGGGAGACACGTCCCACCGTCACCCGCACAGGGAACAAGGGCACGATCCCTCTGCTGACAGTGCCGATAAAGGCAGAGGGACTCAAATTACCCTTCAGAGTCATTAAAAAAAATTTTCAAAAACCAGTTCAAATATTTTCTGTATGTTCATCTATTACTGATTTCTGTGGCTTTACATGCTTTCTTTCACAGTAAGTTTTCACCAAGTTTTCTCTGCTTTCCCACAGCACTGTGGAGCAGCAGTGTCTGGACCTGCATTCAAAGGAAGAACATGGCTCTGTATAATTCACTGTGGCTCAGTCAGCATCATCCATTTTGCCTTACTCACTGCAATTATATACTCAGAGAATAGAAATGGAGGAAAACAGAACAGCAGTTAGAATATAACCAATTTGTATTTGGTGCAGTTTGGATGTCTACCTGTCACGAGTTCACGCTGGTGTGAATGTGGGTACTTTCTCCATGCCTGTGGGTTATTTTGTCTGTTTTTTCTGCTGGGGGATGGTTTTGGGTTTTGCTTCTTTTTGAAGTTTTTGTGTGTGTGTTGTTTCAGTTTTAGTTTTTTTAAACAGTAAAACCTCCCAGGTCAAATGAACACATGTATAAAAATTGTGCTTGTGTTTTACAACATTTGTACTAATTCATTGGGGTTTAAAGTTCTATTTGTGCATCCCACATTGCTACTTTTAGAGTGAGTTAACACTTCAATAGGAGAAACAGAACTATGACCAAGCAACAGTGATCTCAGTGGTTCCCTATAGATGGTCCAGCTGTCTAGAGCACACACCAGCTGGATATTCCTTCAGACAGACACATCCAGTTTCTGAACAGATCCATAGACAGGGCTCTGAACCATCACTCAAAGATAAACAGAAATATTTTTACTTGGCACAGAAAAAAAAAATCACTTTTACTGCTACAACTCCAACACTCTTATTTCCTGTCACAGCATTACAAAAGTGAGAAGTGTTTTTATACAGGAGGCAAGGATACCTTACACTCCTGCTCAGAGTATAGGTAGTTTTGAAGTCAATATGAATGTCTGAAAAAGGAATCTTTTGCTAGTCTCAGAAAATATTTACAGGCCTGCAAGCAGTTTCTAAATAAGCCTCATGCCGCCAGTTTAAAGGAAGGCAAAAAGCCAGGCCAAAGTTAAAAGCTGTCTAATATCATTCATGGATATTTCACAAACTTTTAGGGGATAATTGGCCTAATGCCAAGAAACATATATGCAGTATTTTGTAGGCTTGGCCTTTAAAATAAATGCACAAAACTATAGTGCTTAAACACTGAATCCACCTCACTGAAACCTTCAAAGGAATTTCAAAGAACTGGATCACAAACTCCTATCTCTCTGAAACTAGGTATCAATGTCTTAGAAAAAGAAGTCCTTCCTCAGACTTGTCAGAAAATGTCAAATCTGTCTTTCAACTCTAAAAGAAGAGAAAAAAAGCTAAGGCAATAGAAAGTCTTCACGCTTCTCTCTCAGTATCTTTCCTTGCCCTTAGAGATTGAATTCTTAACTCCTTCCCTCTAGACATATCTACACAGCTAATGTTTAGAAGAGTACTACACAAATAAACTGAAATAAGGTAAAACTCAGTAAATGAGATTTTAAGACTAATTAATATGTTAATTTCTCTAAAATTAACAAATGTGTTACAGAATAAACATCTTAGCATCCCAAAAATAAAACACTGATAAACAAACCAAACTTCTGAGAAAGAAACGTATGGACTGTCTACATAAACCTGATGAAGTTTGGTTTTTAGAAAGATCAACACATATTCTAATATTGAAAACACGAAAGCTAAAAAACAACAACGAAAAACCTGCAGATTTCTAACAGCTGACATGAAAAATCAGATTTCCTATCACAAAATTCAGTCCTAATGAGACTTGCATCACGGGAAAGTCTCTGTCACACAAAAGCAGACACAACACTCAGTCTCCCGACTCCTGTGCTTACGTATTAGTGTCCATAGAAACACCGCACCATTCATTTTATTTATTAAATACAAAACAGCAAAAAAAATAATGGTGAATGGTATACATCAACAACAGCTACTTCAATACATATGGAAGGAACATTCCCAAACCTATCATGGAAAAAGAACAAAACTGCAATGTGACTGGGAAGAGTAACTAACACCACAAAGTATCAAGATAAAATGAAAGGACACAAAGAAATACTCAGTATGGGTATACAGAAGTAGTTGTGGATTGAGGAACTCTACTCTTCATACTTCATATAAGTCTCTTGTAACTTTTTCACAAATTCCCCTCATCCTAATCTGCCCTACTAGCAACAGTAAGCTTTCTTGGTTACACAACCAACACAAATGTAAACAGATTTTTGGTATCAACTTGAATCCCTGTTTGCGAAGAAGTGCAATTACATTCATGGGAATCTTCACCAAGATTTTAGTGAATATACTGTCATCATCGCTCCCATTTGGACAGCAACAATAGCAGTTATTCCATCTTGGAAGTGATAGCTTTGAAAACACCTGCAACTGGTGCATAATCAGGGGTAATGTGACCAGGAGCACAGTGACGTGGTGCCTTCCTGTGTGCATCGGTTCCCCTGCATCACCTACCAACTCCTTGTTTTTCAAGCACACGGGTTCTGTTACCCAGAAAGCCAAAAGATCACCTCAGGCAACTTCAGAACAGCCCTGACAGCTGAATTCTTCAGAACTAATGGAGATGTCTGCAGCCAGGATGACACGTCAGGAGCTAGATGCCCAGTTATGAAACTCCATGTTTACAATTCAAGAGTTAGTCACAAGTTTACAATCCAAACAACTGAGGCACTTACCTGCATCTGCCATTCACTTTATTGATACAAAGAACATTAGCCTTTCTTTGTAAGGGAAACTAATTTAAAACCCTGATCCCCTGTATCCATGCACAAGCAGATATTTTGTCTGATACAACAGAGGGAAAGGACAAACTACAGCTTCTATCCAGTACAGCTCCTAACCCTTTTTATACTCCCAACAGAAGATGCTCCAACAGCACAGCTGTGAAAGAAATCAAATCACATAAAGAACAGTCACTTAGTGCATATAGACAAAGATAAGCACAGACAGTCCCGAGCTCAGGCTTTGAGTACAGTGCCAGATCCATCCGGGCACGGTGCTGCCCCGCAGCTTTTGCTCCCTGGCTTGGGGGGAATGTGGCAATCCCTGCTCACAGCCTGCTCTGCACGAGCCACCTGACAGCTAACCTACATAATTCCCGCTCTTTAATGCTTTGTTTAAAAGTAATTCCTCAAGTGTCCTTAGAAACAACTTACCACACTTTAAAAACAAATGTTTTATTTACCTACAGCTCCTAGGATTGTGCCAGATTGAAGTATCATTAGCATTTTACCTCCAGAGAGCGTCCTCTCTGAAGAGGCACCATATGCTACATCATAAAGAAAGCAGCCAGAAATCAATGTTAAGTAATGTATTGAATTTTCTGGATCACAATGTTTTTCAGATAAATAAAAAAAAATATCAAAAAAGTTCAATAAGGAACTATGATTAATGACCAACTGTAAAGAGCCAAGATATTTTAACTGTCTGTCTGGACTTTCTGTCTCCTCTGAGGAGTGCCTTTGTGCTGAGCTATAGATGCAACTCAGGTATCACTGCAAAACAGATGGGCTAATGGGCTATTCTAAGGGTTTGTCAAATGCCAAAAACCTGAAGCTTTCTTTATAAATTGTATCTGTTCCAAAATCAAGGGGGTAAAATGTATTCAACAAAACCATGATACGGGATTAGATTTTTATCAGCAAACCTAGCACCCAGAACAGAAACAAGAGAGGCTGGTGGAAAAAGCCTAATTAAGAAGCAAGAAAAAGACATGAAAGGTTTTCCATGATCTTAACACTGTTCTGCACAGATGAGCCTAATAGCACTGAACAGCAAATAACAGAGCTGATATTTATATGTGATCTCATATTTTATGGTTAACAGCTCCAGCCCCACGTCTGCCTCTCACTATGTCAGTAGTCTGTGGACAAAGACTGCTACTGTACTGGCCATGGGGTGGGGATTTATTAGTAGTAGCTGGCAACACCTACCAGTGCTTTATAACCAAACTTCGCAGAGCTCTTGTTCCTTTTAACTCCGTTCATTTCTAAACTGCCAAGGAAAACCAGAGTAGAGCCATGCTAAAAATCAAATATGAGGAATGCTCCTCAGGAAACACTGCAGGACAAAGGGGGTTATGAGAAACAGTGTTCTCAGCAGGCCCAGCAGCTCCAGCCTGGCCAGGGAGATTCAACTGCAGCATTTTGAAGCTAATGCCCTCTGTCAGGAGCTGCAGTCGTGGAGCAGCCTGTGCACAGCCATCTCTGCCATTCTGGCTCACTGCAAGGAGCCTTTAGCATGACACGACAGGGAAAGCGGGACACCAACAAAGCCGGTGAGGAAATAAACGTTGTTTGGAAAAGCACAGGGAAAACAGACAAGTATAACGTCCACAAAACAGAATTAGTGTTTTAATTTTGCTTGTCAATGACTTCAGTGTAAAGTATCTTGGCTAATTCACTCAGTATACTGTGCTGAGTAGAGTTACCTAAACCAACTCACAAGTCATTAAAGTGGTGTGGCTTCCACAGTGCTGTAGTATTAACTCTCTCTGAAGTGCTAAAAGCTACAGCACCCAGTCTTAAAATTTTGGGAGAATAGATATTAGAAGCCTATTACTACTACTACAGCATCAGAAAGCCTGTCTATCCATAATGTCACCAAAATGTGCACTGTGACTGTGCAAATCTGCCTTCCAGAGAGCTCCTATCTGCTTCTCAAATTATTTGTGTTATTAAATAGCACTCTAGGGTTTGTTTAGAATAATGATGATACTGTATGCATGTATTACATTGCACATTGCAGCATCTGAATAAAGACATAAAAAGTACAGCATCCTTGTCTGTTGTCCATTTTGCCTTGAGATGGGGCAAAACAATTCCTTTCCACTACCTTTTCCATTTACAGTCCAGTTTTCCACCAATGCACTGTTTCATACCTTGGATGTATAAGGCATTCACAATAAAACCCCAGTGTACACTGTCACAAAAGATATCTACTGATTGTGACATTGAATTTATTATACCACAAAATAAAAAAGTTTGACAATACTCAACATTCCCAGTAAATGGAAAAAATATATTTACTATATTTGCATCACTCAAAGATATTTGCAGTTCTTTAAACTCTTATAAGTGCATAAAACATAAGCAACTAATTTCCAGTCGAGATGCAAATTAGTGCCTCAGAAATTGCACATGATAAAAGAACTGCGAATCACCTATTTACAGTCATAAATTGGCTTAAAACATACATTTTCACTATTGGTGAAGGTGTCAAAAAACAGCGATTGCATTTCAAAAAATTTCTTTCCCTTCTTCATTTTAGACCTTACATGTGAATAAAACAGTTGCTGTGTAGTACTAGAAATATGCAGGACACTTGGAAGATGACAGAGATGAAGATCAGACAATTATATCAAATGGATGAGCCAGAAGTTATGATCACATCTACTTGAAGAATAGAGATCTCTAAGCCCTCTGAAACAAAGCACAAATACAGCTCTAGCACTTCACAGACATATTATATTGCAATGCCAAGATACAGACAAAATCCCACCTTGCATTCAAAAAGCTTTTTTCTTTTTTTTTCTTTTTTTTTTTTTTTTAGATTTCAGCAGATTTTAAAAAGAACTTTGCAAATTCCTTGTTCTCAGACCTTCAGGTCATAACACAATACTAATTCCTGCTGGCACAGCCCTGCAGTGACCTGGTACAGCTCTCCTAGTTTGACAAAGCAATAGGGAACATACTCATAAAATGAAAAAAAAAAAAAAAAAAAAAGAGTAAAAAAAAGTTAGTTCTTTTTTTTTTTTTTTGTAAAAATAATATTTGAAATGTTTCTCCTTTTTCAAATAAACATGTTTGCTCTTTTAACACGGTTTTCAGCATTTTGTGAGTTTGATGGTTACCAGAAATTTAAAAACATTTTCAAAATATTTCAATGTCAGTGCAAGTAAAAGACTCCAATTTCATCTTCCTGATTAAACGCTTCTGTAAGAGAAAAAATTCACACATATAGTTTTCTGTCTAAGGAGGCTCTGCCTTCACAGCTAATATTTCATATTCTGATTCCAGTTTCACATCAAAGCTTTACTTTTAAATTCAGTAAAGATGCAAGTTTAATCTCAGGACACCATGATGTCTTAGAAGTTAAAACAGTAAGTGCTGCTACCAACAATCTTTAAGAGATTCTGCTTTTGATAGATTCATTTCTAGCGGGAAACTGAAGTTACTCGACAAGCATTACCAGTTACCTCGGGAGACTGGCGGAACATTCCACTAATTCTATGGAAATTAAAGCTTTCACTCGAATTTCTAAAAAATTGCTTTAATACTTTGCTTCCTGCAACAACTTTCTCTTCTACTTTTTCTCCCCTCTGCTAGTCCACAATACTATCACCTTTCCCTCAGTTGCAACCACACAAGACACAGCTTTAATTAGAGTGCATTTCCAAAACGTTATCACTACACACTTGTAGCAATGTGCACCCTGTGTCACAGCCCCCTCCACAGTTAACTAATTTCCTGTAACCAAATAAACAGCAAAAAATAAACACTAAGCACTAAATTTCAGACAGAAAGGCAACTGAAGGTTCAAAACTTTGTCAACAGCTGGCTAAAATCCAAATATTTCATAATTAATTCAGTATGTTAAGAAACTATCTTAATCCCTACTTTTTGTTTTCCCCCTCTCTTAGCTGCTCCATATACAATCTCTTTTAACAGAGACACATACTTAGAAATCTCCATGCACATTCACATGTATCTCCTTTCAGCAGTTCAGCATCTTCATTTTCTACAGTGCCCTAAAGTAACTTCTTGGAGGCACAGTATCATCCTCTTGCACCAAATACTTTAATGTGTCAAAGTAGATTTTTTTTTTTAAAGAGATATTGTGGCCCTTAATTACTGTCTTAATATTTCTTCCCACCTTATAATATAAAGTACATTAACGACATTAAATGCCTTATCTCTTCACTAACTTGACCGACTCCCTATCATTGCAAGAGTTCAAGTTTTAAGCCTCAAGTGGATCAGTCCCAGCTCCATCTTTTAATGCCCAAGCTCTACCACCTTGCAAAGGTTTTTATGTTTACCCAAATCACCTGAAAAAAAATTTAGTGCACGTGAGGGAAAATGTGTTAGAGGATGTTTTCTTAGATTAAGCAGATCAGAAATGAAAGACCAGCTACAAAATTAGTTGACCAGGTACTGCAACCCAGCTGAAGTAAATGCATTTCAATCATAAACTAATATCGGATGCTGCTCTCTGGAAGAAGCAGTTCAAGATAACAACTGAGAGTGAGCAGGGTTACAATTTTCCAAAATTAGCCTGACATGATCTAATTCAGCTTCAGTGGGAGTTAGATGGGCCACGTGCCCACAGCAACGTGAGTCTAACTGCTGCCTCTCAAAAACAATAGTTAAATGAAAACTCTCTTATTACCACCATAATTAACCTGACCCAGCCACATATATTAGTAATTACTTATTTTTTAATGGTAGCTTTCGTCCAAGTTTCCACACAACTCTGTGTGCATTTAAAGATAGACTTCTACATACATATTTTATACACATAGCAAGAAGGCTGGCAAGGAAAAGCGAGGATGTTCCACTGGAAAGATAAACCCATCTTTCAGTGTTTCAGAATAAAGAAATAACTTCCTTTACTATGTGAGGCAGTCTCTTTATATCCAAGTCTCAGTGCTCTTACTGAATAAAAGTTTCCTAAAGCCTCTAAAAATTGCAGCCGCCGTTTGCTGTTGGTGAGAAGAATGCCCTACATAATTTTCAACAGTAAGTACCACTAATGCTCAACTGTTGCTGCCAGGGATTTTTTCCATATACCATACAGAAATACATTCTTAACATTCAGTTGCTCTTACATTAATTTATTTGCAGCACTAGGAATGCAGCCTTGAGGAAAAATAATAATTAAAAATTGCTTTGTTGCTTTCATCTTGATGTTATTTTAACGTGACTATTTCATTACAGCAATATAACTATGACCAACGAGGGAGATCATTTAAGTCTTTAGCTACTTAAGTTCTATTTAACTGGCCATTATGAATGATTGAGGAACTAATGAATTTGTCTTCAAAACAGTTTCAGAATTTAGGAAGCATTTTGTAGACATAGGAGGCAGATATTTGGCAAGTCTCAAACTAAATATTTGACAAAGCCAAAGTAAACACACGTCTCAAAACACTGACCCAGGAAGCCATAGTTGGCCCCTTTAGGTAGGGTTAAGGGGTGTTTGAATACACTGGAGGAAGTTAAGATGGAAAATTTTTTATCTTTTTTTGTGAAATTACAAGATGGAAGAATAATGAATCTGTCCATGAGTGATTTACCTAGGAAGAAGAAAGTGTATTTTTCCTCCAAAGTGCACACCTAGATTGAGGATAAGTGGTTGTTTTTGAACTTCTGCGTTTCAATAGCTCCAAACTCCACAACCAAATCTTGAGATTCAAAAGAACCCCCCTGCTCCAACCACTACTTCTCCTGGCATCAGGAAACAGCTATCTTTGCATTTTTAATACCTCCAGACTGTGGGTTCTAGACTATAACCCATCCTACAGCATTTGCAAAATTCTAGCTGGAGGGATTAGCAACCAACAACTACTCAAATCTGCCTGGATTATCTTTAAGATAGAAGGGAAGAATATTATGACTACTCAGATGTATGATAGTTTTAAATTACCAGCTGCACATTAAGAAGCAGTAAGGATTAAATTTAAGGCTTCAGGAACCTGTTTGTCCTTAATCTTATTTTTCATTTCTAATAAAACTTGTTACAAAACAGAATGGATTGTTTGTATTTATTCCCTGATCAAATATGAACTAAAAAAAAAAAAAACAACCCACAAAAAACCAAACCAAACGAACAGAAAGAAGCTATGGCGTTCTACCAGATATGGTTGTGCGATAAATACATTTTGACATCCTAAAACCAACACTGACATTATTTTAAATATTACACTTAATTTCTATAATTGCTATATTTTATGACAATTATAATTTCTTATATCTAACACGTATTAAGGTCTTAACTTACTTCCATCTCCTTGAATCATTTATAGTCTAGCACGTCTTTCAACACACCACTGTTAACTGTCATACAAAAATTGCAACCAAAAGACTGTATAAAGTAATTGGTTTATTCCTTCGTTATTTTCCTGGATGGATTTAGCTCAGCAACCTAACTGTTCTGCTGTTCCCACAGATCGCTCACATAGCCTTCAAGGAAACATTTTAAAAAGAACACCTACAATTTTCCTTAATAATTAAACTTTAAATTGACTCAAGTCATCACTAGTGTTTACAGGTTCCATTAGTTTTTAAACTATAGCTGAATTTACACTTGTTATTCCAAGAACTTTTTATTCTGTGTGATTTTACTGAAAATCAGAAGAAAAACATTTACAAATACTTAGGTTTACACAATTAACTGTACACCAGTCACCTCTCTTTGAAATTTCCAGGATCAAAAGAACAGTTCTAGGAGGCCACATACATTACTTTGTCATTCAAGAACTATTCAGTGTGCAACATTTTTAATGCTTTATCAAAAATACAGATGAAAGAGTGTTCTTACAGTTCACAGGCTATAGTGAAATAACCTTCTGCAGAAGATTTCTTATATGACTGTGACCTGTTCAATTTTATTATCTGAAAGGTATGGTAACACAGATTGCCTCAGCCTGTGCAGCTAAGCTTACTAATGCCCTTGAAACACTCAACTTTAATAGAAAGGCTGGAAGAATGCCCAAGTAAGGTACCTAGGAGCTAATACAAAGCTTCCCAAAAATTCCATAAAAACTGGATTTTGCCAAAGCAAGAATGCTGTTCTCAATGTTCAGATGGCAAAACCGAATCTTACAGCACCAAAATGGCTTCTGGAAGGAGTTGAGAGGGCTGAGAAAGGGACCATGGAGACTCCAGCACTTGGAACGGAGGTCAGTAATGTTGCAAAGGTCTGTGTGCCACAGCCTCCCCATTTTTTCACCCTTCCAGCTTCCTAGAGTATCCTCTGCCTCCACAGTGCTACCACTGTGGGGAATACAAAGGGGCAGGAGTTCCCCCATCTCTGTTGGACGCAGCAATAGTAGAGCCTTACAAATAAAACACCTGAGTGGCAAATGAGGCCATCCGTGCTGCTGGAATGGCCCATCTCCATCTCTCAACCTCGTCAAAGCAGACACACAACTGTGCTCAGCAGCAATCTACTTTGCTTATGCCTAAAGACAAATTTGCCTATTATGAAAATGGAAGGTGACACAACAACACAAAACAGTTTGAGTCAGTAGACATGTATGCTGCAGCACTCAATTACAGCTGGGTGAACTAAGGACTGTGTTAAATTTAATTCCCTCCCCCCACACTTTGCAAATCAAGATAGATCTATCAGTATTAAAAATTCCATTTAAAAATTATTTGAAGATCTTATCACTCAATAACTGAATTAATTCAGCTTGTAATTTCTACCCTTGAAGAAGCATAAGCACAAGTCATTTTGTAGGAACCCAGTTTTCCTATTTTGGGGGGACAGAAAGGGACAAGGAATTATCTTTACACTTTTTTTTCCCCTCCTGTCTAATTTCCCTCCACAACACTAATTCCAGTCACATTTGGGGAGCACAATCCAGTGACTATTACAAGAGTCAAGTAAGAGTCTGTTCTGCATTGTGCAGTGCTGTGCTGAGACACTGATTCCAAATGTTATTCCAAATGGTGACTGTTTACTGGTTCTACAAATAACCTTATCAACCAAAAGGCACCATGTCTTATCAACTTACTTTACTCATTTATATTGTATGCACTTTCCCAGTAAAAGGCTGCTTTTTTTTTAGTATGCCAAGCCCTCATTTTGATCACACTTGTTTACAAATACTCCACTCTACAACCATTTTTGAAAGCACCAGTAATTAAAGCATCAGTATCTTCATATTAAAGTTAACTCAAATACTATCATTCCTAAACACAAACTATTCCTTTTGCATTCTACAGCTCTAAATGCTACCCAATGAAAGACATCTTCATTTACAAAACACTTTCCATTGATAAAGAACTCTCAACATACGGAACAGTTGTGTCTCCCTTTACATACCTAACTGTATGTAATTTCTCTTCCACGATTCTTATTTAGAAAAGGCTACTAACTCAGCCTCCCTACAGGTTCTTAACTCTTGGAACACAGCACAGCAGTGTGCCTGCTAGTTATGATCTTGCTTCTGTCACAGGAGGTTAAGCATTTGATCCCTTGATTTGGATCCATATGTTATGTTGATTTCATAATAAATAACAGAAAATTACATTGCTCAAACCAGTATTCTTTGAATATTATATCAAAGTTAACGCCTACCAGAGATATGCAAAAGAAAGAAGTCAGATTTCAAAGCACTGTAAGACTGTTGGAGAGAATCTCAACAGCCTGCTATAAGACCGGTTCTACCACTCCAAGCTACCTGTGCACCATGACTGAACAGACAGGCCAGACTATCCAAAGGTTAATGAACCTCCTGGCCTGGTTTTAACAGAAGTCATGAATCCTGAGTATCCCCACAGGCTTATGGGCTTGGGCATCCAAATAGCAAAACACCCAAGATTACAGACCATTTTGGAAAATGTAATCTGCATTCAGCAGTTGCCTATAGAAACAATCCTGTTGTAAATATTTAGCTCAGTCTTTGTGGAGCACTGTGGAATATATGTGTGATAAACTTGGTAAGTAAAAGCTCTGTTCTGTTTGCCATCTCTGTGGCATATAAATAGAAAGGTCACAGGTTTCACATTTAACAGCACCAGGAAAGAAGCATCTTTCTCTAAAACATTTAAAACATGAAATGGCTTAGAGGGAAACATTTGACTTACTGTAAGGTGTTGTATCAGTAGGGTCAGGAGGTGGAAAATTTTCTGTGAAGTTGACATTACACAAGTCTGTACTGCAGCAGCAGAAGCGGTATGTTCCATTCTGAATCAAGGAAGGGGTGGTGGTAACTATACACTCCTCAAAGTGACACTCCTGTGGGTCTCCTATATGAGACCAGCAACCTGTAAAAAGAGGCAAATTAAAGAATCTTTTTTGAAGGAAGCATAAAATTCATTCTATCAAATAAATAACCACACCTATAGAAATCCATACATTACCTAATTAAACATTACAAGGTAGGATGAAAACAGTTATCATAATTTCCTTGTCTGACTTTACTACTACCTTTTAAATCAAAACCTGAAGGCTGACATCAGAGGTGTCCAGCTGTCACCTTATTATGATAAAACTTGAATTCCTGAGCCTTCAAAGCACAAGCATGCCATTCCCCATTTCTCTGGTACCACAGACCTTATCACCACCCTCTGGTCTAGAGCCTAAACAAATTGTGACCTAGTCCCCTCCTTAGGCTGCAAGACTTCGTCTATATAGTTTGGTGCTTCTTGCATCCTTTTCAAAATTCTGTCCTTCCTCACTGCCAACATCACTGGACTTTTCTACAGTTACTTCTTGATTAATAGCAGGCCCTTTCTCCCTGCAGCGACTGTTCCCTCCCAAGTATGGTCAATGGCAGTTAAATGTCATTTATGTACAAATGTCTGGAAGGGAAAGAGGCAGCAGGGGGGCAGAGGTGAGCAGCGAGTCTGCCTCCTTCAGCAGATTGCCAGATCAAACATGAAACAACATGGAGTACAACTGCACAGGCTGTTTGTAAATACCAGCTTTCATTCAGCTTTATACTAAATTAACTTGCATCCAAGTAACAAAGAGTGGAGTGCCTGAGAATGGTAATCAAAACATGTCTCCAGCAACTCTTCACCCCTCCTGCCATCACTCCCCCCACAGAACAGCAGTGAATTGCGCTACTGATGTGTGACAGTTTTATGGTATAGCTGGAGCTTCCTTTGTAAACAAACATCCAATCACTATGAATATACATTTTTTTACTTAAAGAGACAGTTATTGTTAAATTTATCATTACATCAATATGTATACTGAAATTCAAAAAAGCCATCTTGACCTCACAAGCCTCTGGACATCCTAAGTAACAAGGCATTTGAGTGCTTTTTCCTTCAACTCTGCCTTGATATCTTTGGTTTCTTTTAAAAATCATTTATTTCAGAAGGACTTTCTGTTCATATTTAAAATTGCTAAATGGGAAATTTAAAATTACGCATTTGTACAATGTGCAAGAAGCCTAGTTCTGCAGCTGTGCATCTTTGTGTCTGCTGGCTGGATCACAAAATGAGAAATAAGTACCAAAACTACTGCACGTGAACTGAACTGTTCCATACCTTGTTTTACAAGATGTATGTCTCCTTCTCGTGTTTTTTCCCAAAGTCCATAGCAGGTACTGCCTTTCATGCACAAAATTGTGCCATTCTCCTGGGAGATTCGACTCTCACTGATTCCATGGTCCTGCTGATATGGGTCCTTAAATGCACACAGCCGCTCCTCACTCTGTGTGGCTTTAGACAAAAAAAGGAAAAATTATTTTTGTCAGTGATTATATGCATAAAATATTAAGGATGATTAAGGTCTTCTGCAAAGATACATTAAAAATCATCCTGAATTATAAGTATCCGTTCTTTAAACTCTACTCCCACTGAAAGAAATAAAAATGAGGTCTATCCCAAAGTTACTTTCATACAGAGGGCAAAAAAACCTAGACAGATGTCACAAGATGAATGTGCAAATGTCTGAAGTTCAAAGGTGCAGAATAAAAATTTCATTGCACAGTTTGCCATCATCTGCATCGCTTGTCCTCAACCATAACTTACAGAGCTGTTTGCTGGTTTCTTCAACAACTGCAGGTGTTACCTAATTGTTTACAGATCCTAAACCAAGATGATCCTTTTCAGACTGCCATCCAGCCCAGTGCCTACCGAATTCAGAGGGTTTTTTCCACTCTCTGGCTGTTGACCTAGCTCTTCTTTTCCACGTTACCCAGCCATTGCACTGACATTTACTGCTTTTTGCTCAGGAGCTCATCAGTTTGGGCTCTTTCACACAACTTCATGAGTGACCAACAACCAAAATACTAATAACAGAGTAAAGCCCCTACAACTGACCAGTAGGTTTGGGAAACACTGCCTGTAAACAGGAGCAACACTGCGTGTGAAGTCTCCCTGTGGTATGTCCAGCAGCAACATCATAATACATAGAAAGGGAGAGCAAAAATAAATACCCTCCCTACTACCTGAAAAATTTTTGGGTTTTTTTTCATTAGAACAAAACCAAAACCACCCACAAAAAGTATCCTGATTTTTATTTCATCAGTAAACTTAAAAAATGTAGTATCTAAACAACTCATATGTTTTAACTGTCTCTGTCATCTTTGCTTTAGGAAGAATAAACACATTCAAACAATAAATTCTTCAGAAAGGCAAGAAGTTCAAGATAAATAAATCCTACCTTTGTAGTGAATATATTTAGAATATTTTCATTCTTCCCTTAATTATTTTTATAAAATGCATGGAAAGCCAGGTGTGTAAATACAAGGCAATTAAGTATTATTCAGAAGCACAGCTCAGCAAACATCCAGTCACAGTACAAATTTGTACTAGGTTATTTCAACAACTAGATTTCATCCAGTTCTTTAACTCCCATGAAAGTATTGGTAGCAAAAAAAATGCAAGGTGAAGTAGATTGGTCTTTTGGGAAAACAGATTTTGAACTTAAAATTATTCCATATGTAATTTTAACTTATTAAAGATACTGTATAAAATAGTTCCTCACAGTGGATTTATTTATTTGATTATTCTACAGCACTGGCCCCAAAGAAGCCATTTTCCAGTAAGGCAGACTTACTGCAGAAACACTTTCACTGCATCCCCAGTGTCGATGATTGGGTAATAAAGAGAAAAACCAAGAGACTCGGATATGTGTGTCTCACTTCCAAGGCCTTTGCTATTCATTAAGGAGTCAAAATTCATAATCCTTTTATGCTGAGGCAACCATAAAATGCTGCACCACCTAGAAGAGCATTCAGTCAGTGTCTCCCAGTTTATTCTGTGGCTGCAGTAACTAAAATAGCACAACTTAGCTTATTTTTCTAGTGGTCTGGTAGGGCGTGTATGAGCAGTTGAGCTGCATGTTGGCTCGGTGGCGGTAAAACTTCCAGCTGAAGAGACAAGAACTTCTTCAGCCAGTGTAACTCAATCACTCGCAGCCCCACGTACCCCAGGAACCTGGCGGGCAGTCGGTGCTGCTCACCCACCTCTCCGCACACGGGTCAGTCACTGTGAACAGCTCACGTCTAGAACCAGAGCTCTGCAGTGATAAACACATTTCCTGTGAAGCAGTGACTCGATATTCAGAAACTCAGTTGCCTAAATTTCGTATCCGATCTTTTTTTAAAAATCTAAATGAGTAGAGCTAGTCAAGTTACCGAGTACAAAAAGGTCACACATTAACAGCCAGCATATGCTGCCTCCAGCAGGACCTGCCAGTTGCACGTAGTAGTTTTATTCTCAGGAACAGCTGAGTATGCCAGGCGTGAAGCATCTGTCCTGCATTCTCCGCTCCATGACATGGGACTGGCCAAGGAACAACGTATGAAAGGACACTACTCCATTGCCATAAGGCAACTGGAGCTGACTAACTTTTTGAAAATCAAAAGGAGAAAAAAATGATCAGAATTAAAATTTTCAAGACTAAAAATGGGATAGAATCACAGAGCCTTGTGAAATAAGGCACATCTGCTCCAAGGGACACTACGAAGGCTTTAAAATCCATTGTGTATGATAGCTGAGTGGGGCTAAGGCCATCCAAGATGCTGGTTGTTTACAAAATGCTCAAATTGCTGCAACATAAGCCCTTTCATAACTTGACTTTACTGTGAAAAACAAACTTAACAGAATTTATGAAACAGACACACGAATCTGGTTTCCTTATTAAAAAAAAAAAAAAAAAAGTAATTCCAGGAAAGTCTGCTTTCATAATGCCTCATTATGTTTAAAAAAAAATACATCTTTTAACCTCTGGATTAATGGAAAGAAAAAAAACCCAACAAAACATTTCGGTTTTGCTTTGTACTCAGAAATACAGTTGCATGTATCATGTCTGTGTTCCAGAGTCTGAGACACATTTAATTGCTTACTTCTCTGGTCTCTTCATCTGTCTATCAATCTCTTAGCATCAAGGTTGCAAGAATATGCAGAAGATACTTGAAAAAAGAGAAGTTGTTAACCGTCATGCTAGATGCTGTCCAACCATACACTACAGAAAATATGAGTTGCTATCAAAGGCTTTTCTGATTTAAAAGATTTGTATTGCCCTACAAGAACACCCGCAGAGGGGAGGAAGGGGCAAGCATGGCAAAACACAACTCACACAGCTAGCAACCTGACTGTCTATCAGTTTTCCAGCAATGTAATAAAAACACAAGTTAACCTGACACATTTTACTGTCAGATGATCTCAGTGGGAAACTTTTTCAACAAAAAATAAATGTTACTCATCCAACAACTAGAGTTTTCATGCTGATCACTGCACATTCCTGCTTCGATTATAACTTGGAGTAGAACAGCCCCTGTGGGAGCAGTACCCACTGCAATACTCTGCTGACCCCTGCCCTTCCCTGATGGCATGGAACATCTGGAGAACAGGGGACACGGAACAAAAGCTACTTTATTTTTCTCTATGACCTCTGTAGGTTCATTGTCAAAGTTGTAATGCCGAAGAAAATTGGGTAGGGCACTCAGATGTACAGAAACCATCTTGAAGAACAACAGAATAGATGAGCTGCTTCAGTTTCTTTGCGTGATTTTGGTACATTCCTGCTCTGGGAATCTGGCAGTAAGGTTTTCTTCTTCCAGGCAGTGGAACCTACTCAGGTCTAAAAAAATTTTAGTATTGTAATACTTTTAGATTAGGTCTTGAAAGAAACCTCTAGCCTAGAGGAGTACGCCTTAAACCTTGCCCAAAAGAAGTACTACAAAATACTGCTACAAAAACGACACAAAACTGCTGGAGTGCCTGCTCTGAAGTTTACCAATTCTAACAGAAATCTCACTCTTCCAGGTAAAATACTGTGGCTTATTTGGATTTATGCATGTTCCCTGTGGATGACCTTTTATGTCAGTTTTCAGTCATCACGGGAGCCAACAGGTGTGCAGACTGCACTCCAAGCTGAAACACATCTACCTGTCCCTTGGGAGCTGTGCACCTGCAACATTTGAGGGCAACCACTAACACTCCCTGTAGCAGCTTAGCTGGAAACAATTCCAAAGCTGCTTCTTCCAAAACTAAGTGTTTGGAGATACTCAAAACCAACTGGGTACTGTCTGGGGCAGATGGCTCTAGATGATCCTAGATCATCCTCTAGATGAGCAAGGGATTGGACAAGATGACCTCCAGAGATTCCTCCCAACCTCAACCATTCTGCAAGGCTTGCAGGACTCCAGGTACACTCAGTGTGCAGTAACTGGTCAAAAATTATTCTTCAGCTGGGCTACCTGCCATTTTTTGCCTCCAAGGCAGGCAAAATGGTAGGGTAAGACTAGAACTACTGGATTCTCCGGTTTGTCTTCAGTTCAAACAGATCCAAATCCAAGGAAATACCTTAATGTTAAGGTCTTCATTAAACAACAAGAGCAATTAAAATAAACAGCTTATCCTATAAAGATTGAGGCTCCTGCTCCGTTTGATACCTCCAGTTCATTTGCTACCTGTCAGAAAAACGAAAGGCAAAGCCCCAGCAGACTCATGTGCTCACCAGACACAAAGGCCCCACGAGCAGTTCACTGTGCAGAGCTCCTTCCCTTGCACATTCCACACACCCAAGATGTGCCAGCAGTGTATCCTCAAATCGGCAAAATGCAGAAGCCATTTACAGATGACGCTATAAAGTATCTGCCCAGACATGAGATGTCCCAGCACAGAAACAAAACCAAGGCCTAGCACCAAAATAAGCGGCGGCACAGGTTTCACAGGACATCTGCTGCACGGCTGAAGTTGACTCTCAGAGCCCTGAATTTACCTTTATAAAGCAGATTTCACAGTAAACTATATTTATTCATCACACAGAACTCATTATACACTCAGGTCTTTTCTAATTCACCTTTAATGAAAGACCATGAGACAGATGTTGAAACAAACAAATGGCAACTGAATCCCCTACGTGACATATGCCACTGGAAAATTTGCTGCTAGACAGCTATAGAAGCAACAGAGAGACTGACATTGAAAAGGACAAAAGTAAAATGCAAACAACAAATCATGAAGGATTTATAATGAAATGCCAATTTTCCATTCCTCTTGAACCTGGGTACCAGACGAAGTATGTCAAAATAATTCATTAAAAATTGTAAAATGACCTCAAGCTTCTGTTTTCTCATCCAGCAGAGGCTTCCAACAAAGACAGAAAGGGAAGGCACCATTCCCAGAAGTTGTACCAAGGGAAAATGACAGCATGGCAAGCTTGTCAATTCCCTATCATAAATGGGGGGGGGGGGAAGTTAAAAGATTTTTGTTGCTCCCCAGCCCATTTTACACCTCTGTTTATATAAAAACACACTTTTCTATCCAGTTTCAAAAACATTCGTGAAACATGAGTGGCATTAGAATTGAATGTGGGTGCTTCTTCAAGCAGTCATCCAGGGAACTGTAAAGGAATGTTCTCAGTAAGTAAATGTTCTCAGCTGTCCTGCTTGGCTGCCATTACCGGTGAGTCTGATCTCCACACGCTTAACTTGGAGAAGATTGTGAAAACTTACTGTCCTATTTGAAAAGGAGAACAGGGAAATGACTCCATTAAATTACTTTCCTGAAATCATAAAGGAACTGGGAATTCTCTGTAGTTTCCCAAGTCCATTCTGGGGCTCATTCTTACTGCCTCAGTGCTCTGGGGGCATGGAATTCATCCTCATGTGACTATACAGGCTCAAGAAAAAGGACCAGGGCTTGGGAGTTTCCTTTTTGGCATATGGCTCAGGTTTTTATATGATTTACAATCTTAGCATTAACCAGTTCTACCGTCAACAACAACAACAAAAATCTGAACGTTATCACAGAAGAAATACTATATAGATGTTTTCAGGATTTTTCTCCCTGTAACCACATTGCTGTTTCCAACTGCTCAGAAACAGAGAACTGATTCACACTGATATGTGAATTCTGAATGTCTGTTCACTACAGAAACACCCTACGTTTACTCCTTGAATATTTGCCTTTTTTCCCTGCTAAAGATATTTCTGAACAGCAAAGATCAAAAGAAAATTACAAGTGCATCTACTGTCTGTGTCAGAAATCTTTTGTGAGATTAATATTCAATTCATCCATACTAGGATGAGTTTAAACAAATGAATATGCTGTTCTTGCTTTTAATATATTAATTCTTTCACTATCACTTTGTGTTCTAGGAAAACATAATTACTGAAAACAATGAAACAGAAATACCAAAAGTTACAGGAATCCAACTGCAAATCCTTAGAACATGAGTCATGTTTTCATTAATAGCATCGGAAGTCAGTTCCATTAGTACTAAGGTGACGCCTCCTGACCTTGCATCTATTCAATGCACTACACAGAATTCACATCAAGTGCAAAGGGAGGGGGAATGGAAGGAAAAAAACCTCAAATGTTACTCAAATACTACTCCACAGTCTCCTTGTTTGGATTAAAGATAAATAAATAAATAAAACATCTGCCACTTTATTATTAATGCCAGGCAAAACATTTTGTGATGCAACAGTCACAAATAAAAGAGTCTGAGATAACAGAAGACAAACTTGCACGCAAGCTACAAGAACAGGCTTGCGAACATCACAGACCACACACACGGGTATCTTGGTGGTAATTACATCCAACTGCCTTCATGGCCATATAGGTGAAGACTTGAAAAAAAAAAGACAAAAAAAGAAAAAGGTTTCCAAGCATTTGTTTGCCCATAATGGGATTTCTTTAAATACAGGCCACCATACATTCAACCGGGAACCTCAGGAGGCTGCAACAGGTTTGTTTTTAAAGACAGAGGTTTTTTCTGTAACTTGTCCTTTCAGTTAGTGAGATTTTCATCAGAACAGCCATAGACACAAAACCTGTTTTATTTTGGCCCTGTCAGCTTTCTATGGAGTTCTTTTATTTACACAATATGGGGAAACATCACTGCCCTCGAGGCAGGGTTATGAGATAGCATGTGTCTTCATAATGCAAACTATTAAAGGGAAGCTGATTAAAGTATTGTAGATCAGGAGGCTCATTTGAGTATTCCTTTTCAACTACTGATAGCTAAATTCTGGTGTGATGTACAGAGAAACAGAATCTTGAAGAAATCATCACTAGCAAGCACTCTGCTGCTGCTTTTTTCATCTTTTTCTCCTTAGAGGTTTTAATAACAAATATTTCTAAACGTGTATCCACTTACATTAAAATGGATCACAAGCGGATGTCTCGTGAAGGAAGTCATGCTTCAGTAGACAGATCACCCTTAATACTAACTTAGAGTGGGAGGAAAAAGGCTAAACTCTGGTAATCTGCTGAGTATTTACACTTCCAGTACTCTGCTTTGTAGCATGTTTGACCAACTGCACAGCAGGGATCTGCACTGACTGGTCAGGAAAAAAAATAAATTGTCTGCCTAAAGATTAGGCATGAGGGCATGAAGGTCTAAACCAACCCGAAATGGCCTGCAAACTTTCTGAGCAAGAGGTCAGGAGCAGCACAGTGCAACCTGTAGCCAGGGAACGTCTGGTCGGGCACAGCCTATTGCTTTACAGCAAACTTCCATGTCAAAAGTCCTCCAGGTGGGCTCCAAAAAGCAGCCATTAGATTAATAAAGACATGAAGATGAAAAAATGGAAATTTGCATAAAAGAATACAGTAGAACTTCCAGGAGGGAGGCAGGAAAGTGAAGAAAAATTATTCCAAAATTTGCATCTCTGGTCACACTTTCGTCTCCTCCTAAGAAAAGGAGAGCAAATAAAAAACATAACGATCACTGTTTTACAGGACATATTATGTACCTCAAGATACAATGCAAAATATGTTTTGACAATGAAGCCCTTACAGTTTATACTCAGTGTTAAAATCTGGAGTGATCTGTTCACAGTACTGCACGTCCTTAGCCTTCGTTGATGACAATTATTTTGGTTTTGTCTGCTTTTGCTGTGTAACATCACAGTTTCAAATGCTGGCAATTACACAGAGCCAAGGCTCTGATTGAGAACTGGTGCCAAAACTAAAATAAATGCTAGTACTGATACCCATTTTGAAGTGATTGACTGCACATGCAGATGACAAAATCACTTATGTTCATTACAAGGTCCCTTGCCCTCAAAACAGCATGAGACTAGAAAATTCAAGTGTCTTTTTTTCTGTACATGGATATACTTTTGTCTTTCCTTCTCCTCAGTCTAGCCTTCAAGCAAGCAAGTCTGAAATCTGTTTTCTTTCCTTGCTCCCTTTCTAACACTGTGTTGTCTGCTGATAAATGCTACAAGCAGCAAGGGAGACGCCAGCCTTTTCCTGTTGCATATTCTTCAACAGGGCTTGGGTACATTGGTGTTCCAGCTTCATTCTGAAGAACCAAGGGTCTGTTAGCAGTAAATTAACACAACAGAACCAGATCATGTGGCAGCTGTGTTGTGTCTCGCCTGCTGTGCACCAAGTCTGCACTTTGCTTCCCTCCCAGGCACTGCTGTCCTGCACCGCTGTGGTACAGAGTCCTCTCAGCCCCGTCTGGGACCAGCTGACCCTTTTGGCACAGCCTTGCTGCCCCTCCAGTCACCAACACGTATTACATGCCTTTGCCCAGATGCACCCACCATACCAGGAATTTCCTTAATTGGAATTAATGTAAAGAGAGAGGTACGGAGAGGCCAAAGCGTAAATCGCCAACTCGAACTCTTTACTGAAGGCCTTGTTCTCCTTTTCTCCAAATTTACTCTCAAAGGAAGTGTTACCTTAGAAGAATGCAGCTTAAGCAAGAGAAGTCACGCAGGAGAGAACCAGGATGGCAGAGATTTATTGCTAGCAGCTGAGAAATGACGTAGTTCCCAAATGCTGCCAGATGTTATGAAAAAATACCTGAGCTTACTGCCCATAAACTGTGTCACTGCCTTATTTCTACAACCTTCTAAGTGTTTCTGAGGACCACCCGACCACCTCGCTGTGCAAACCTCACCCAAACCAGACATTACCACAGATTCAAAATTCCATCCGTTTAGTAAGAGTACAAGGCATAGTGTCAAGAAAGATAGCAACAACACCTGTGTCCTGGGTCAAAACTCAAGAATTTCAAGCAAATTTGAACAAACCAAGTTAATACTGTTACTGTATCAGTACCAAGAGGCTGAGGCATTCTTCAGCTAACATGGGAAGAGATTTGAGCTGAATCTGTAATTAGGATATACCTCATTGACTCAACCAGGGTCAGAGAAGGACAAACTGCAGAATTAAAACCAAGTGTCCTGAAGTCTCAACTACAGCCTTAACAAGTCAACCTTTGACTACCTTTATTTAGGCCACTAATCAGAGCTTCCCCCACCTTACAAGATCTCCCCCACAATGAATATACATCTAAACAGGAAAAAGAATCTACCTCTCCCAATGATTCAGCATTTTCCTTAGCACTGTTTTACAGCTGTTTTCAGCTGGCACACAGGACACTGTTTTTATTGTATAAGTCTGTCTAGTCCAGCAGGCTTCTTCCTTCCATCTTTATCCCTTCTAATAAATTCCCACTGATTTTTAACTAGACAGAATTAAAACAAAACGCATCCAACAAACAGGTAGTGGAAAAGGTTATCAATCTGTCCAATATGAAATGCCTAAATATATCACCTGCTAGCTGTGAAAAAACCCTTCTGGTATATTAAAAAACAGCAATAGTACCTTAGTTCAGGGATCACACAGGACTGACAGCATTTTAGCACACAACTTTTCTATTAAGAAACAGCTAAAGGCTTTACAGCAAAAGACTACAGCAGGTTTTTTTTAATGTAAAAATAGTAAAATGTCATGGCATTTTAGCATTCACTTTGTTAAGCTTTGAAATACTCATCTTTCTCATCAGACTCCAACTTACAGCCAATTCCAAAACCTTTACATTTTATATTATAGCAAAATTCAGTAGTGTGTCCAATGTGGAAATGCAATGGCCCAAGCACATTTATAAAAGTCTTCTGAAAAAAATGTCAAGCTCAAATACTGGAAAGTAGAAGCAAATTAGCATAAAACATGATTTAACCATTAAATACCATGTGAGCATCAAATCATGGAATATGTTTAACACTCACTCAAAGGAAAATCTAATCTAAACACATTAGTGGAGTACAAAGCACAAAAACATTTACTCTCAACTCTGAATGCCTTTTTTTTTAAATAAGCTTAGAGCTTCCACAAAATTCATAAAGTTGAAGAAGGTGATTTTCTGTAAAGTGTCACATGGCAGAAAGCATCTCGTGGCTTCAAATCACACTGACTGGTTGGCGCTGTCTTCTTGTTTCAAGATGAAACGATTGCTTATTCAACCCCATGAGCAAACAGGAATTCCAGTCTTTACACATAGTTGAATCAGCTCAGAGAGAAGCTACTCACAGACTCACCATGTAGAGCAAAAGAAAATTTTTCAACAAAAAGTATTTTGTAAGCCAGCTTTAATGTATACCTGTCACTTTATTTAAGTATTAGTCCAATTCACGCTAAAGGTTATTAAGGCCCAGGTTTCTGGAAAAGCACAGGGAAGGAAATAGTTGGCTTTCACTGGCTCGATGGGATTTTGGACATGCAACTTCTCTAGGTCTCCTGGAAAAATCCCAGTCTACATTTAATCTGAAAACATGATTTAGTATATTACAGGATTTAAATAACCCTAGCATTTTTCCAAATTTTTTTTATATGTCTTTCACTTCCTAAATTACTCCATTCAGATAAAAAATAACTAAGTTCATGTTACTGTTTAGCAATTATGTCAGAACAGAAATCACCACAGCCTTAGTAACACATAATTTTTTCCAGTGGCCAGTGTCTATTCACAGAACTGAAAAAGCCTGAATTCTTTATCTTTGCCCTAGACTGGAGTTCAGGGATTTTTTCTTTCTGGGTATGAGTGTCTGGCTTTTGTTTATCTGGGCTGTCAAAGTGAAGTATCTGCATGGAATAACACAGGAAACTCTGCAGCAAAAGCAACAGTAAGGCAAACTAATGATGTGGCATTTATCCCCCAAACTCAGATGTAACAAACTTCCCACAGCAAAATCACTTTATTTCAGAGTCTACTTTATATTCCCTTTAAAACAGGCCTGGTGCTGGATAATCCCCCAATACATATAATGCACTCACTTTTCTAGCTAGCAGGAATGCCATTGCTACTAAGGATATTACTGAAACATTTTTCAGAGAACTGTTCAGTAGCTTAAGTTTGGAGAAAGATAGCACCCATAATGCCTGATTCTTACAGTATATTACAAAAATTCTTCCTATAAACATTTTTAGGAAGCTTTCACTGCTGGCAATATACTGAAACATTTGAACGCTGGAAAACATTCTTTGACCTGAAGCTACAAGGAAATGAAGCTCTAAAATCATAATCATATTTTGCCCTCAGAAATGTACATTATATTATCTTCTGACTGACTACAGAAGCTTAATCTATTTGGTTCTGGAATCTTGAACTCTGAAGAAAATGACAAGAGGAGCAAAAGGCAGAAACCAGCTTTCATCCTGACACACTTTTCAAAGGCATCAAGCCTCTCACCTTTTCAGAATTCCGCAAACAATACAAATTTAAGTTCAAAAACATCTCAAGTATTTATCTTCAAGGCCTTTAGCACTATGCCACAGAATATCCCACAAACCATTGTTATCTTGAGTCAAGAGCAGGGTCAACATGACAGCTCCCTGTGCACCTTAACACAGGCAGTGCAGGGTTCATGAAAGGCAGCTCATGCAGAGCACGGGCTCTTATCAAGGACCACAAAGAGCTTGGGCTGCTACAGGAACTTGGGACCTACTTCAAACACTCCTACTTCGTGTTCCTTAGCTGAGAGCAGGTATGGAAAGAATTGTCAGCTAAAGGTATTTATGGTGTTTGTTGAACTGGGCAAAACCAGAAAATATTGACTTTTGCTTCTGTTAGACTTCAAGGTTATCAGCCTGTTGAATAGAGGTCACCGTTCATATATTTCTTGATGTTACAGTGCTTACATTGTTAGAAACTTATGGGCACAGCACCAAACTATTTAAAATCAACTCGTACATTTTCTTCATGCATTTCTTCTTTTCCATTTAAATCTCTGTTGTAGGCAACAACTTCACTGCCTAAGAAGGTGATATAAGCAAACTTTTGCAAACTTCGTACAGTCAGAAAAATCAGTGTCTAGTCAAGACAAGCTCTTCATTAACTTCTGGTTTCTAAACTTATGCAGTTAAGAAGGGCATGGTTGGTACATGCAGACCAGCCCAGATTACTGAATACACTTGTTTCAAGGCCTGGCTTCCACATACTGAAGTGCAGTACGTCACACCAAGGAAACAAACTTCTGGGGACAAGGAAACAAAAAAATACTTTAAACAGCAGAGGATTGTTTTTAATTATCTTTGTTGATGCTAATGACAGGAAACGTGGAAAAGGGCACTCCCAAAACACAGACACTCAAAGAAAAGACTGTAATCAACTTAACATTCTACATTGCACACCTGAGGATGATGGCTACAGTTATCTCAAAAGACCATCTTAACTCCTCACCCCATATATATATATATATATATATATACACACACACCCCAGGTAGCACAGGTTAAAACTCTCACGACACAGCAATAGTGTGAGCAGAAAACATCAGGTTCTCCAGGTCACTAGTGAGCCTCACTCACCAACCAGCTGTTGCAGGGGTGAGCACAGAGCCAGACGGTGCTGGGGCTTCCCCACACACCATGGCTCTCTACCACGGACACACACAAGATAAGCATTTCACTCCATGACTTTTGGAGTTCACACTTCTTCTGAATCAGACCTGCTTTAAGGGCAGCAAATAAGCACAAACAGCATCTTGGCATTAGGGACTACTAAGGAAGGAACAACGTCAAATTTCATATAAAAACAACAAAAAACAGTGTAGAGGCTTCTCAATAGCAGAATTAGCAGTATAGAGGTTCTTTCCTCTGCATTTTCATTTTTGAAAGACTTTAGTCTTTCAACAGCGCAAAGTGCTATATACATTTATCACAAGGACACTGAACAAATATTAATTAGCTGATTTAGGTGTTTTTAGAAGAAAAGCTATGATCAAACACTACGTCAGCCACTACTGAGAATGTTTTAATTTCTGATTGGGGTCACATGATTTAGTGGAGAACACGGTGGTTCTGGGTTAATAGTTGGACTCAATAATCTAAGATGCCTTTTCCAACCTTAACAATTCTATGACTCAATGAACTGATAAATTTTTCTCTTTAACTTGAACTAGAAACATTAGAAAGCAATATAACTTGCAGTGAACTTTTAAATAGCAGCTTTAAATAAAGTCAGATCAGTTTTATTAACTCATGTACTTATTTCCTAGCAAACTGGCTCTAATTTATGAAAATTAAAGTACAACAGTGAAAACCACTCATGTTTGCACATGCATTAAGTTACATTTCTTTATAAAAATACAGTGTTGTACAGAATACTGTATATTTTAAGTAAGCCATACACCATTATGAAGTAGCTTTCCCATTCTTTTTAACACAATTGTATAATGGAAAACTGACTTGCAATCTCTCTGTAAATAAGAGATCCTGATCCGAGCCTGAATTACTTGACATGGTGATAAGCCAGATAAGGACAATTGCTGGTGATTAAAATACAAATCCTTCCAATGTTAAATGAATTTAAGTTCTATTTTTTTCCCTAACAGTTTTAAGATAGACATGCCTTTTTTTCTTTCTTTTAATATAGATATGAGAAAAGGGAAAAACCCAGAAAACACTCAACTCATAACCTGAATATGTGTTTTAGAGTCTTAAGGCAAGATATAATTTATTCTACAATATACACTAAACACATTTACAGAATCAGACAGGTTTTCAAAATCTCTGAGACAAACTAATACTGCAATCAAAGGATTAGCAAACCAGCTGCCTATAGCCATTACAGCTGATTATCATAGACTGTAGACAGCTAGCTTACTTGGAAAGTGCTTTCAGGAATACTGCATTGCTGCCAGAGAGAAGGGTATAGCAGGATAAATAATAACTCATTATCTTCAAAATGTTTTCAAATAGCTCGAGTTCACATGTAGAAAAAATTCTAAAATATAAACTTCCAATAGCCCTCAATAAAAAAATTGTCTTTGTTATTAAATAGTCTTCAAATAGTTTGTTATGTCCAAACAATTTTCCCTCCTTAAGGCTATGAGAAAGAATTATTGTTCTTACCGGAGACTGAGCTCTTTCCAAACAGGAAAGCAGCAGAACTCAGCATATTCAACAAGATAGTGAAGTGTTTACAGCACTGCTTACAAAAAAAGGAAACGTCTTTAGTTTTTCACTAACACTTCAGCATCACGTTCCTTCAACATCTTTGTGAGTTGCACTACTGGTAATGAGACAATGTTTGCATCACTCCAACTTGATACAACTATAAAGGAAATACATAATTTATTACCTATGAAGAAAATTCAGATGTGGATGGAAATCATAGCAGTGACTTGTTCACGTGGTAAAACCCCTCCTTTCAGACGACACTGATGCAAACCCAAAACTAGTAACCAACTGAGTTCATCTCTCAGACAGCTGGTAAAAGAAATGTTAGCAGAGTAGAGCTGTATCTCTCTATCAGAACCATGGACGTGGCATTTTTTTGGCTGCATATGGTTTACTTAGACTAACACTGGCTTTATTCTATGTGATTTGAAATTAAATATTGAATTTTAAGACTCCTGTACAGGGAGAAAAACAGGATCATCTTGATCACAGTTTCTGGATATTGATATGGTCTCTGTATCTCAGAGGAGGAAGCCAAAATCAGAATTTCACAGCCAGTCAAGAGAGGACAGACTGCCTAGGGGAAGCTACAGAAGTATAAATATGTACCAGCTATTCAAAGCATGGCTTTCCAGAAAGATTTTAGATTAAACAGATTATTCCTCCCCTACTTGCTTCTTCTCTAGTTTGTCTTCTTTCCCTCACCTTCTGGGGATTTAAAGGTCTTTGAACATCCTGTGTAGGAGATGAAACAACAGCCATTCACAGTTTTTAAATGCTCTATCTGAATGAGCAGAGTAGTTAAAGAAAAGAAGCTTACCATAGTTTTAATCTCAGCTTCTGTGTTTACAATATGGTTACTCTCCAAATCTTGCTTGCAGTCTCTATCCCATAATATTGAAAGGTCAACCTCTCAGGTTGGCAAGATTTTTTCACTCTTACATAAAATCTCCTGAAATCCACCTCCCTCTCCATCCACCCAAGTAAAGATTCCTAAGAGAGTCTACACACAAGTACATCCACACTGCCTTTGTCTTCCTTATTTTTAAAAGCTGTATTTTCCATTACACCTTGGTTTTTTCTAAATCACAGTTGCACATCCCTGTGGACAATGAGGATGAGAAAACAGGATATACTTTGATTGATGTGGGGTTTAACGTTACTATGTCACTGTATTATTCAGGGACCAGAAAACACTAACAGAAATTAAAGTGAGGAAGATCCCAACAATAGAATCAGTTGGATTTCACAGAGGGAAAAAAAAAAAAAAGGAGCTCATGCTCAGCTTCATTAATCCTTTCCCCCTCATCCCCTCCTCTAATTAGTATGCCTAAGGGCTCTCCGAGAACACTGCACCATAAGGATGTGCGACACAGGTATCGATGCAAAACTGGAAGTAAAACAATGAAAACATTGGCAGACAAACAAGTATCTTCTCTGTAAAGGGGAGAACAGAACACAAACCAAGAAAACAAAAATCCAGGCCAGGTTATCCTTTTAGAGTAATAGCAAAGGAAAATGAAGGAAGTTCAACAAAGGAAATGTGCAACTGTTACCATAAGCCAGTGACCACCAGCTACAGAGGAAAAGAAGACACAACAGTTCTCAGGCTTTGCAAAAATACAAACTTGTAACTGAAAAACACAGACGAGAGAAGTACAAGGAAGTTCAACAATCTCTGAATATACTAAGTAGTTTACTCCTAAAACACCATCAGTATAATAAGAGTATTTGGAATTTAAAAGCTACTGAATCAGTGAGTGCAGAATCTGTTCCACAACATTTAAAGTTCCAGGTAGGTTTACCCCAGTGCAGAGTTCATTATTAGATTCCCTTCCATGTCCCTATTGCACCCCTCAAGCAGTAAGGTTCTCTGCCTTATTCTTAATGCTTAACCTTGTTGAACTTCCACCTTACCTTTCAAAGTCCTACCACATTCATTCACCCCAAGTGATTTTTTTTCAATCTGCTTATCATTTCCTTGTCTGCTCTTCCCCTGATGTATTTGATAGCAGATGCACATTTCTCCCATAAGCACCCCTGCACCTTTTTTAGGTCACTCTGTATGTGCAGCACAGTTCCTGTCAGCAGCTGCCAAGTCACAGTCACTCTCTTCATTTCATCCAAGCTTGTGCTGAAATTAATTTCTACCAGAATGTAAGTCCATGATGAAGAAATTAGGTCCCCCTTTTTAAACCACTAAAAAGGCATCAACGAAACTCCCACACTAGCAGATGCATAAAGCTGATGCACTGTGTGGCTCCGTTGTGCCTGTGTGGCATTCTCCAGCCTGTGACCTGGCCTCCACACTTCAGCATTTTTTGCCCTGAGTCATTGTACTGTTTGTACATTTATTTATACTTCTGATTATAAATAAACTGAGACAGCATCCAACTCATGCTTTCATCCAAGTATCTATCAAAAATATTAAAATAAGAAAGATCAAATCTGTCCTGGTTATGGTCATGTTGACTGTTATTACAAAGTGCTTATCGAAGTCCCTAGTCAGGAGAAGCAATTAATTCCCTCATTTCATGGGATAACACATGTAACTCGAGGATCTGAGGGAAGGAAGACAAGCACATTCTAGAGACCTCTCAAGGCCACAGGAACACCACTAGCACGAGCACCCACTGTGGAAGACCCTGCTGGTGATCCTGGGTGACCCTGCCAGCCACACCCACACACTGAACCGTAGGGGCTCAGGCTGATACGCATTCCCACATGGATGGCCACAGCATTGCAGTCAGAATGACAGCAGTGGAGATTTCTCCCATATTGGTTTGGTTTTACCCACACAGAAACATTTGGCAGTCCCCTCCTTAACCCTATGTCTGCTCTACAACCCACAGACACTGGATGCTAAGACAGCAGAAGTTCTTTTTTTTAGGCTCTGTCCTCCTCTCCTGCCCATCATAAAACACTGCTCACTTGTTATTTTCAATCAAATTTGACAGAAAAGTAAAGACCCTCATGGATACTCATTTCTCAAGAGTTCAATGAAAGCATGCTGGGTAGAGGCAAGTGGCACCAGAACCACTCCAGTGGAAAGAAAAGGTGCTTGTTAGGCATGAGGGATTTTACAGCTTAAGGAAGGATTACTTAAAAGTGCCTCCTACTTAATCCCAGCACACCAGCTCTCAGAGGACCTCTGGCAAACAAGACATTCTCAATTTGGCCAGAGCTTGTCCCATCACCAGATCTAATCCACATTTCTCACTTCTGTAACTTTTTAGCATCACAGGTAGCTGTTTACACTTTACTTATATTGTACTGAAGTTGTTAAATTCCAGTCAAGTGCCAAATGGCAGCATTAGAGTCAGAGACGGTGTCAAGGGGGAAGCTGAGAATCACTACTGAGGTCTCTCTGCTCCTCCTCAGCACAGCTTCCCAACCAAGACCAGTTGCAATGGAACAGGAAAGGATATGGAAGAAGTGCCACCTGTAGTGTCGTGCTGTGTTTTAATCTAAAATCAGCCATACGCTCCTCACAGCAGTGTCTGTTTCCAAGCATTACAAACAACTGAATCCTTTGGGATCTGCAGATGCACACCCCCCTCACCTTCTGCTGAAGCACACACTAACACTAATCCTACACTGGCATAAGCAGCATCTTAAAAGAATCAAGAATTTTGTCCATTAAAAAACAAAACTTACACTTGGCAGTAGAATGAACAGAACAGACATTCTTTTAGCTTTATACAGTTTTCTTGATATGCATAAACTGATTTAAAAGATTCCACTCCAGACACCATTTAAAGCTAAATGAGTCTGAGGCTGTCAATTTTTATTTTCTTAAGCTTTACTTTTTATATGTGTTCAAAGAAAACAAGTACTGAAAAACATCACTGCAAGCATCACTATAGCAACTGCAGCTCTTGAAACTTCCTTGATGCAACACACTAAGATTCCAGATGGAGCAAAATGCCATGTCTATCTTGCTTTTCCAAGGAGCCTCTCTTTCCTACAAAGCCTCCAAAGACTAGCAGGGACATCTGCTGCAGAAGTTGCTCTTGCAAAGACCACACAGACTCGGATAAATTCACCTATTTTTACAGTTCTGAAAACAAATAAAACAATCAGCATCATGACATCTACACCCAAATGCCTGAATGAAATGTCACTAGAACAAGAAAAGAGTTATGCAAGGTATTTATTCGAGTCCCTTTACAACCCAAGGGTTGACCTCATTAAAGTCAGAGGCAGTTTTGCCACATATTTCAGCAGAGCCAGAATTCCACCCTTCACGGGAGGTTTCTCTGGTAGCTCAGCTCTTTGACTCACCACACAGCCTCCAGAGTATTTTGTAGCATTTCACTACACCTGCTGCCAATCAATTCTGCCTTACTACCTGGATGCAATTTGTAGAAAAGGCTGTGTATCCTTGAATCAAAATCTTAGAAAATCATAATAGCAAACGTACTAGGGAGATTGTAAACAAATCCAGGGTAATTTTATCTCTAGGAAGAGACAGAATACTGAAGTAAAGGCATCATTGGCTTATATGTTTTATGCAGCCATCCAGGGAGGAATAACAGAAAATTGTGTATTTTGTTTGTTGGTTCCAATGTTTTGCATGTAATTCAGTGTTATGAAAGCAAGAACAATCAAAGGACCATTTCAGGTGCCACTGCAAACTATAACTGCCATCATAATATCCCAGTAAAAACTGAAACACCGAAATGCATCAGTTCTCCAAAGTATTCCCATCGCCAAAAACACACGGGAAAAAAGCCAACGATGAAAATTCCTTACAGATTCTCTGGTTTGGCCCATCTTCTGAAAAATAATGAAGAAGGATTTCCACCTGGCTCTTGTCTAATCCCTTTTTGAGTCTGCAGAAGTTCCAAGGTGAACTTCTGATAGTTATTGCACCTTCTGGGCCTGAATGAAGTGGCAGGACTGTGGTGCAAGGAGAGGTGAGTGATTCAGCTGCTCAGGGCAGCACAGATGCCAGCAGTTACGGGCTGCTTGCAAGCCACAATTTTCAAACAGCAACATGGTCCTGTACCGGTAACATCGTTATGCCCTGGAGATTCAGCCCTTTGTCCTCCAGCTGACATAAACGAAAACAAGCGTCAATACATCAAAGAACGCTGTCTGCATTTCTTATTGCACATTTCTGCTATGGCTGACAGATGGCTCCGTTCTTATGAGCAGAAGAAAAAACATTTCCTTGCAGACCCCAAATATTTGTGCTTGCTTGGCACACCACTCAAAGAATTCAAGAACAGGAAAATGGGGTCAGTATGAATTCTCTTTCTGAAAGGAAAATAAATAATGGAGGGAAATATACAGGTCATGAAACTAATTAATATTGTGCAGGCCATATTTGAAAAATACTAGACAGAACACACATCTAGTATTTCCCTTCTAGAGCCTTGGGCCATAACACTCAAAATAATCTCAGCTGCCAATTATCTGGAGTCCATCTATTGCAGTGAGGAGTCTGACAGTCACTAGTGGGGAAATTGCAATAAAAAGATTTAAGTTACCACTGCCATTTGGTAAATGTGTCAGTAGTACCTTAAATTATTTTCCTTGAACAATAGTTTTTTATTTTTAAAATCATAAGTGAGGGAGTGTCTGCAATTTCTCATGGATATCCTATGTATGATATGAAGTTCAGGTCTGAGAAAAAGTTCAAGCAGTACCAATATCTAATCTGCAAGCAATGATGAGAAACTACCATCAACAGCAATAACAACTGGAAACATTTCATATATGGTTGTCTACATTCTTACATCAAATATCTAAACAACAATTATTTTCTAAGTTATATATATGGAGCTTTATGTACTAAATACAAACCCAGCCATGCAAATTTGATTACACATTTCTGGCATGCTATCAAGGCACAGAAAAATGCCACATACTTGTCTATTTAACTTTAACTAGAGATGATTCCGCTCATAATCATTCCAAAGATTTAAAACTTTTTTTTTTTTGGTTGATCTAAACAAGTTCAAGGAAATCACCTCTCATCTGTGCATATTTTGTGGGGAAAAAAGCAAAACTTTAATGAAATTACTTCTCTCTGACTATCTCAGCTACTTCTAAGTACAAAGATGGCATGTAGGATCTATGGCTGTAGAGTTCCCACATCACAAAATACAGCTCTAAGAACCTGCAGCATGATTTAGATTGTGTCAAGGAAAGCTGCAACCTCCTACACTATTGAACAGATATTTTGAGACAAATGTGAAAGATACACGTCATTGTCGAGCTTGGGGGGGGGGGGGGGAAGTCAACACCAAATGCCTCCATGACAATTTGTTAAGTTTGTACTTCACCCATTCTAGCATTACTAAACAAATAAGCTGCAGTGGTCATTTATACTTTTCCTACATACTATTATCAACAGCTGTTGAACATCTGTACTATTAACACCCTAAATATTCAAATCAACATATCTTTTCCAATGAAAGGGAAAAATCTCAGGTTTCCACTCTCGTCAGCAATTTTTCCAATTTTTTTTAGCTTTTGATGATGTTCTTCTAAATACTTGTAGAACTACCATTTCTTGGAAAGGAAACTTCCAGAAAGTAATAGCCATCAGTATGTGCTCCTCTCTCTGAGGAGAACAGCCCCTAAAAATTAAACCAATATTTCACAAAATATTGTAATCAACTCCCTCTAGGCTCAGGCATCAACTATTTGTCAATACTTGTTTATCAGCTCAGTGTTCATCCCTCTCTACTCTTCCCCACACAAAGACTGACTAGCAAAAGACAGTACCACTACACTGACTCATCATCAGTTTGTGCAATCCCTACAGTAATTCTACACCCCTTGGAAAAAGCAAACAAGAAGCACGTTTTTTTTTCAGACAGCTTATTTGCATTGTAAAACAAATGTTGATTTAAAAGCTAACTGTAACCACTGGGCAGTACTGCTGCTTGCATTGCCCTGCTCCCAGAAAATGATTAACACCACCGTATGGGACAGGCTGCTTCCCTCCTTCATAATCAACCCTGCTAACTAAGTTTTCAGACAATATAGGACTATTCAGATCCCCATCCTGGCCTGCTTCTTTGTGTCTCTATTAACTGACGTGCAGCTGTACAAACAGCAGTGTTTCACCAGCATACAGTCTTCCTTTAATACAATTGATCTTATTCAACGGCACTTCCATAAGCTTAAATGAGCCCAGAATTTGAAAAACAGTAACAAATACCTTCAAGACATACTCTCCAATCTACAAAAAGAAACCTACAGGTCTCAAACAGTAAACTGCATGACAGTCTGTCTACTGCATCTCCACAAAGGGGTTTTGCTGACATCACAAGTCCTGGGGAGTGTGAGGGGCCATGTGTTAGTTTTATGAATATTCTGACTCATTATCAGGTTCCGTTCTCAAAACAGAAAACAGCACTGTATAAGCTTTGCCAGTACAACCATCTACAAAAGCCACCATTTATTTCTTCAGGTAGAAGAGGTTTCCCCAGCTGTGCTACGAATGCCATCATCTTCCTAAATAAACTATTAAACTGATGAGGAGACTGTAATTTCTAAAGAAAAGTCTGGAAAGAGTTGTTTTTGCAAATTTGCAAAACAAGTCCTCTAACACGAGCAAACAGTCCCCCTCACAGCTGACAACTCTGGCTGGCAGCAGGTTGTAACTCATTTTCATGCTTTCCCCTCCTCCCCCTGCAATCTTTTTGAGCGCTTCTAGGTAAAAATACAAGAGAAGCACTGAAGAGACATCCAGACACATCCATGTAACACACACATCCAATCCACTGCTAAAAGCAATCCACATTACAATGGCTCAGCTACACTAAATTATTCTGGATTGCCTTTGCACAGATATCTCAGGGCACAGTTTTGCATCTTAGTTGTTCAAAACATTCAGCAGGGGAGCACTTAAATGAAAAGCTTTTTATATTTGTGCTGCTCAGAGCTACTGTGTTTTTTAGAAAGCCTTAAATCTTATCCAGATCATAATCATAGGTTCGATACAGAAAGGAAAATGTGGCAACACAGTTGAAAAGCCTTCTGCCAGGCAGAATTCAATTTCAGAAAGTGTTTTTTCTTGATCTCCTAAAACACAATTGTTTCAGTTACTGAATATTTCAAAAAAGTTACAAATAATCTGAAGTTTTCCCCATAACTGATATAGAGAGTATACTTTTAATATCAGCACAAAAAAACCCCCCACCTTTATACCTTACAGGAATTTTTTTCAAATGAATTTAAATACTTTTTTTTTAATAATTTACAGAATGCAAAGAAAGGGACTTGAAAACTAGATCCTATTTTTCTAAGTTTGCAATGTTTACATCTGTAACACATGTTATTTCTCCTTTGATTTAGACTATAGCACAAGAGCAGTCGATTTTACTCAGAGCTCGGGAAGACCTTCGAACATCCTGTTACAGTTACTGTGTCTCACTAACGCAAAGGAAAAGGGCGAGGGACAGGAGGGGACACATTCAATTTTACAACAGCAGAAGTTACGGCCTGAAGTTTATTTCCAAGAACTCAGCTAACCCCTCCAGCACAATAAAACACAGCAGTTGATGGGTGAAGCCGTCCTTTCTTTCCTCGCCTCCCTCCCTATTTAAACGGCTTCTCTTCGCTGGGAGAGGCAGCGCCGAGGCTCCGCTGCCCTGACCGCCTGGCCCCGGTCCAAGCTGCCCTTAATGAGGTCCTGGCAACTCCCGGGCACTGCAGACGCCTCTCAGCGCCGCAAACAGCCTTCATCAAACAGAGCAGAACCGCGGGCAGAGCCGCGCCCGACAGCAGGGCTTTCACTTCCAAAATAAAGAGACAAACAGACATTCTAGAATATCGTATACCCCAGGCTTTATCTGAGCTAATCCGATCTCACTTCA
The DNA here is from genome assembly GCA_035041135.1 of Platyrinchus mystaceus. Classification (NCBI taxonomy): domain Eukaryota; kingdom Metazoa; phylum Chordata; class Aves; order Passeriformes; family Tyrannidae; genus Platyrinchus; species Platyrinchus mystaceus. The sequence continues at coordinate 27,433,010 of JAWWLV010000183.1, forward strand.
ACTCTTCTCCAAGAAAAGCGAGCGCTAATGCCTTATAACAATTAACAAAGTTTACATATTGTGCTATTCAAGCCAGCCAACATTCGATGCAAAAGAAACCCTTACCTCTTCTCATTTCAATTGTTAGAAATCCGGTTGTATATTCAATATTTGGGGAGGGAAAAAAAAGTCAGTAGTGCTGAAGTTTTGATTTTCTTTTCTAAGCATCACTGATAGATAAAATCACTACAATAGGAACTAAGCTCTAAAAAGCAGAAGGAGATTCATTCTTTAAACAAGTATCAACTAAAGAAACACCACAATAACACATTAGTGACACTACTCACTATAATTTGCTAGAGAATGTAATGCCCACTCATACTTCCACATTTTTTAAATTACAATAATTTTCATGCTTCGTATCCATGTTTTAGATTATCTCCTTTTCTGACTACAAGCTTGATTAAAAAAAAAAAAAAAAGATTACAGTACAACCTAACTGCTTCCAAGCTGATCCACATTTAATTTCAAGTAAAAAAAAAAAAAAAAATTAGGCAGAATTGTGCGCAGAAAGTGCTGCTGTCTCTTATCCATTTATGGAGTAGGATTTTCTTGTCTGGGTTAGCGGTTTATTTATTTGGAAAGTAATGTCACTTTTCTCTACAGTAATTTGCAAACTTCATTAAAATTATAATTTAATTGAGTTTGACCTACTATCCTATTACAGGGTATAACCCAAATCCTTGCTAACAAGGCCCAAAACATTTCCTTTCTCAAAGATCACTTGTGCACAGGAGGCACCCTGCAAGAAACCACACATTCAGATCCTACTGGCAGCCAAGTTCCAGCTGAAAAGGGTAACTTTTGTAAATTACCAGCAGAGAACAAATGAAGAATCCCAGCTCTTCAGGCTCAATGTCAACTGTCCAACCTCAAAATGAAAACGCAGGAAGTTTACTCCCTTCACCACTGATCCTATCCTTTACCATCTTGTGTTGAAAGCAGTTCTCAGCCCAAGTCTTTTGTTTTACACACGTAAATTACACACAGTAAAAACAGTATTTAGCAAAGGTATTTACTCTTCAAACCTTACATTAAAAGACATTCTGTTTGTAATATCTAATGAACACTCCAAGTAAATCCTAGGTTAGGACCAGCACTTGCTCTCTCCACCCATGCCAGCCTTGTCAGAATGGAGCAATCTTTTCCCAAAGGTGAGGGAGAAGGTTCCTGCTTGATCATGTATGACTGAACTGGGAATGAGGTACAGTAAGAGACTGTACCTAATAACTTATGTGAATGAGCTTTAATGAGCACCAAGTGAAGTTGTAATAAACGCTACAGATAAATCTCGTGTCTCCACACTGCTGAGGGGCAGAGGGGGGTGCAGGTCTCTCCAGGTGACACCTGGCAAGAAGACATTGCTTCCTGTGAAAGGCATTTCATAGCATGTTGCTCAACTAAGCACTGCATTTGGATTATTCTGCAAAAGCAAACCATTTAATTAAATACAGCACAAACAGGGTGTGGGAAATCTGTACAGCAAGCAAAGGAGCGTGGACAAGAGTACAGATAGGGAGAGCAAAGGGTCCAAGAGAAAATATGCCAGAAGACAGCAAATAGTAAGTCCAGGTGCCCAAGAGTGGTAAAGCACTGTCTAGGTTACCACTGCTGTGACAGTCCACCTTACATTAATCACAAATTATATATCAATTGGTGCACAACACCGCTCTCTGCTGAAATATAATACCTAAATAATGATTTAGTGTATTAGATGTCACTAATTTTAAAATGAATTAGCAATCCACCTCATGGTATTGAAGAAAAGGGTTGCACTAACATCATCCTCTCACTTTGTTAATTTGAGACTGAAACACATACAAATGAATGCCTGTGAAATGCAAAAATAAGGATTTATATGTAAAGATATTTGAGAAGAGACACTGATTCTGCATAATTAACAGCACTGAAGAGATGGAAATGTTTGCTCTTCTTAACAATATCCAGCAACCTGTAATTTAGCAAGTTGCTATCATGAAAAACCTGTTATTCCATTTATCATTTTCTCACCAAACTGGACTTAAATTTCCGTCTGGATTCCATTTAAATCTGTCTTTGTAACGGTGCAGCTGAACATAGTTCCATAATCACACCACTGAATATTTGCTAAGCAGGCTGTATTTTGAGAGAGAAGGAGGTGAAAGACCTTTTCCTTTAGATACACTAAAGTAGCCTTTGAATCAGGCTGAGGGACTGAGAGTGAAAAGGCATCAACAATGCCCACATCAGGGTAATGAAGCAGAAAAGCAGCAGGATCAGCAGCAGCAGAGGGAAGGAGCTGTGAGGAAACCGGACCTCCCCCACTGCAGGCAGGATGGCACCAGTGCCTACGTGACAACTCGGTGGAAAACCACCCCAAAGCACCCCATAAGGGTGAGGCTTCAGATCCAGGCCATTCACCTTCCACGTGCTCCTTCTTCACTGGGAAACTGTGTGCTTTCAAAAACTGCACTTCTTAATTATTTGTACCACCACTGGTTTGCAGCACAGATCTCTTGTGTAACGCTTAACACGAAGCAGACAGGGAAAACGCACAGCACCGGCCCTTCAGCGACCTCAATGTACGGGCAAAATGATCAGAAGACCTTTATTTTCAGTATGAGACAAAAGGTTTTTCCCAATGACCCCATGCACATCATTTACAAGGATTATCCTGCTGGTTAAAAGGCATTTCAGCAAGCTCACTGCTCGGGGTATGAAAAGGTCTTAGGCTGTTACATTATTTTCCCTCCGGCCATTCACTTGGTGCCAGTAACAGAGTACAGTATTTTTGAAATTCTACACTTACGTTGCATGTTTTTTGGATGATTTCCAGCACTGACCAGTTTCAGATGTTAGTCACACACACATGTAACATTTTCCAGTACAATTTTCTGGTTTCTAAGCAGGATTAGTTTAGGAATCTCTAAATCAGAGATTACGGTATTTTGTGTAAAGACAAAAACTCCAGAAATTTTTCTTCCACAGTTATGTAATGAGTATTTCTCCTTTTCATCATCCTGTTGTATCCTGCACATGTGACAACAGTCTTTAGAAAGAAGCCTACAGTATGAAATCACAACTTTCACAGAAAAGTAACAATGGGCCTTACCAGAGTAAAATGCAAATACAGATGTCAAGCAACTCAAAATTTTAAATGCAATTCAATACCCTTTAATGTCATTAATCAATATTCCTTTCAGGAATGTAATGGCATGAAACAGTTTGCATTAAATACAACAACAAAACATTTTGCTAGCAATGACCTCCTTCGATCTTGGTAAGATTGACATCTTCCTCTAGAGTTGGATTAGACAATTATAGCCTTAGCACATGTAAGCTCCCATTTAAAATGTTCATAACTGATTACCAAAAACATTTGTTTACCAAGTCACATAAAACAATGTATTATCCAACTGTATAAAACTCCATTATATAGCACTACTTGATACAAAAGCAATTAAATGCCAAGAAAAATCTGATTTTATGCAAATCCAAGCAGTTTACTGTGAACAGAGATAAATGTTTGGCTCAACACTGAATGCCAGTATTCAGCAGAACATAAACATATCCTTAACTTTGTGCTTAACATTAAGGAATTGCTTCTTTTCCATTGTACGTGTCCCAATGATTTTGAACCTGATATTTAGCAAGTTTGCAATGGAACACAAGTACAGTCATAAAATCAACAGTCTCTATGTCCCTCATTTTATCTATCTTATGCTAATAGCTCTAAAAATCATAGAGCTGTCTAGCACCAAGTAAGTTTGCTTCAGTCCCTTATTTTCTTCATAAATGCACATGACTTCCTTCAAATCTCAAGTTTTTAATATATTATTTGCACGTTCTTCTGTAAATAATGCTTACAGCTTATCCAAACATGATGCAGAACCACACAGGAACAGCTTGTGTCCATAAGGCAGCTATCACTTTACCGAATAATCCAAAAAGGAGCAACAGACGAAATGGGAGAGGAAAAAAAAAAGCAGTCACAATCAATTCTTCAGAAGGGAATAAATTATAAATAGGTTGAGTATAAGATTATATAAAATTGTACCAACTGCTTGATTTAAACAAGTAGCTTTTTAGAATAGCAACAGTATTATTTTAAAAGACATCAAATAGGATTCAGTAGTAGAACTAGAAATAGTTCTGTCAGAGCTCTGCAAGTTTTTTGTTTCAGTGTCCTACTCTCTCTTACTATCTCTCCCACTTTAGAAGTCTTTCAAAAGCAATCTGTATCTGCAGTACAGTTCTTAGCAAGTAATTATGAGCATCATTTATATATCTTAATTATTTACATTGTCTTATTATCTCAAGTAACCAAAGGCTCGCAAAACCAAAAAGTTTAAAAAGCCTTTACCCTCCTGCTGCCAGGGATTAGCATATTTAAGCATTCTAGGGAGGCCCACATGAAACAAAAGAGACGGGCTGGGAAGTACCACAAAGCAATGCTTCTCAAGTAGAAATGAGTGCTTTAAAACAAAACAAAAGGGGGGGAAAGAAAAAAAAAACACCAGAAAAAACAACACTTGCGTATTCACACCACTTGCTATTTACCCAGTGACAGAAACAGAGGTTAAAAAAAAAAACACTGCAGAAATTCAAAAGATGGTAACAAAAGTCGGTGCATCACACACAACCAGCTCAAAGCTATTCAGTTCCTTTTTCCTTGCAGCAAAGATCTGCCCCAAAGCTCACTAAAAAGCACAATATAGCCAAGCCCTAAAACAAGCCTCTTTCTCCTATAAATCAAGTAAACTACTAAAGGGAATAGCAGATGAAAAAAAGAAATATCTCTCTCTCTTCAGACAAGAAGTTTCCAAAATATCAACACTTAAGCCAAGATTTTCATTGAGACAATGCAGCTTTAAATTGTTTAATGTGGTTTTCACACATCAGTTGTGAACTACAGGGTCTTTCGTGCTCCACAGACCAATTGCTGTGAGAGATTTTCCTTCTAATCAGCCGCTCAACAACTCCAGACAACCCTGTTATTCAGTAATCCAGGAATAATTCTCTCTTTCTCTCCCGGGGCCATTACACTGCCTCTTAACCCAAACTGAAGCAGGATTAACACCATTTTGCCTTTTCCCCTCCCCTACTTACTGCTGTTTCTCTTGAGCCAGAGCTGACACTCAAGGAACTGCACAGTGAAACAATTCAGAGACACGATGTGGGGAAAAAACAAACTGGGGGAGCATGGGGAGGTTAGTCCTGTAAAGTCAGCTCTCCAAAGAGCAACACTGGTGCACTGGTGCCGGCAGGGAAGAGAAGGCAGGGCCAACTGGCTAGCAGTGCATCCCAGAGGCAGGTGGAAATCAAGAAAGGTGGTCCCTGGCATGTCAAGGTTTAGAGGTTTAGACCAACTTCAATTCACTGCTTCCTTCAAAAGCAAATCAAACATGTAACAATTCTACAAATGCAAAGAAACCGATATTTTTGAGCCAATGGTTGTATCACTGAAATAGAAATTTGCACTCGGCTAATGCTGACCAGAGGAGTGTTAGAAAACTGACTGTATTTGATTGATTCGGTATTCGACTGTGTGATTCCATCCACACATCCACAAATTAAAACCAAGAACTTTAAGAAATTATTCTTAAAATAATTGACTTGTCACAGTGCCTTTATAGGAATTTTATAGAAGTTTAAGCTGTAACCTTGTCCTGCACTGAGTAATTAAGAGCACAGAATTGTAAAAAGAACAGCAGAATACTAAACCTTTGCAGAGTAAATGCCACAGCCCTTCATTCTTCAATCTCTGTGGAGCTCCAAGGTAACACAATGTATTTCACAGCAACCTATTACCAAGTATGTCTACTGAAGAAGTTCCAAGTTTCTTTGTAAAGAAATGAGAAAGGGAAAGAATCTGCTATGTTAGTGATAACACTTCAGGACACAAAATCTTCACTTCTTCAATTCTTTTCAATTCTTTTGAAGTGCTTTAATACATTTTTGATAGCTCAGTGAATGGACTTATGGGTAGTCCATTTGCATATATTTTGATAGAATATGCAAAGAGGTTCTATGAAGATCCCTTTAAATAAACTACAGAGAAAACATTACTGCAGTAACTATGAATGATAGATTTCTCTGTCCCACAGAAATTAGATACCCATACATTCTCTGCATTAAAATTTAATTGGATTATTTACTAGCAATGTGATTTCCTTCCTGAAAACCATTTTATGCTCATCTCTGACAAGTATCTAGAAAGCCCTAGAAGCCAAGCAAAAAGTTGAGAAATCTACCATAATTATGTGTTTGAAAACAAAAATCTATGGGGAAAATCAAGAGAAACCAATCGACACCGGAATGCCCAAAATCAGATGCAGACTGTCGGGCAACCACCACTCAGGTTGAAGAGAAAACTCAGTGATGGGCCTGCTAGTCACAGGTGCCTGGATTCTCCCCAAATCTTACAACTGACCAGTTCTGGCCTTTTCGGACTTCCTACTCCCATACAGCTTCCTGCCAGCAATCACTTCACACAGACATTTCCGAACCTTCCTTCGAGGCAAATCTGTTACTTCCTTCTTTGTGCTGATCCCAAGTAACTTCACTCCTAATGACCTGGACAAATACCAGTGGACTTTGGAATTTCAAGTGTTGCCAATAATCAGACTTGGCTTTCCTTATAGACAAGTATCCATGAAATTCAAGACTACTTCTCCAATGCAAACATCTCAGGTCTTCCTCTGAGATAAGGTAAAGGCGCTGTGAAGAGGGAGCGTTTCAAACAGAGCTAATGCATAAAGACAGATTACCAAGCAAGACAACTGCACTGTATAACAACAAAAATGACCTTAG